>LNAC01001049.1:302181-358199 GCA_002007465.1 Ailurus styani | reverse complement strand
GCCATCTTCGCGCACCTTGCCGCCCCCAGGGAGGTCAGGCACGGGGGCTGGGTGGCCGCCCCGGAGGCTCTGTGGCCAGCCACAGACCTTTGTCACACATCCACTCGAGCCAGACCAGTGACACCCTGCCTGCTGTTTAAGCCATGCCCACTTCCAGGGTGAGCTTTCACAGCTGACATTTTTGAAACCGTTTTTCCCTGAAGACCTCGCATGATTTTCCCTCCCACAAAAAGGTTGACTCCAGGGGTTTGAATTCCTCAATGACTTAAATTCCTACAACTATGAAGTTTTTTCTTTTGAAAGAGTTCTTTTCCTATTGCACTAATGAAAGTCGAGCGCAGGAATACTACGATTTCTGCGCCTTGTAATGGACTTGAGATTTCTTTCCCCCTCGAAGACTACCAGGCCTGCCCTTTTAGAGCCGAGGGACCGGGGTGCCCTCCCTGTGGTGCCCGATGCCAGGCCTCTCACTGACGTGGCCGGGGGAGCCCTGATTGTTGAATGGCGCACCCCAGATGTTAGATTACCTTTAATGAAACGCACGTACACTCACTACAGAAAGTGAGCTCACAGTATGTGCATGTCATCAAAACCTACAGCAACAAAAACTGTCTTAAAGTTTCAGCAACTCACATTCTTATGGTAGACTACCCAACACCACAATCTCAAATCCATCTCTGAAAACTGGTAACTCTGCTTCCGTATTTTATTTTGTCCTGATCTAAAACGTCTTTCGTGTAAGGGTAGGGAATGGAGGACTTATGTCTAACCGTGCACTCAAAATTACAAAAGGACTTGAACTTTAATTCCCTGTGTCTCAGTTGATTATATTCCATGATGTATATATATTATAAGTGGTTTGTAAGCTAAACACTGGCCATTTTTTAAGTTCTATTGTGAAATCGTATTTTTCTATGTTTTAACTAATCCCAAGAGATTTGGCTTTTTCTGAGTAACACAAAGATTGCCGAACGACATATATATTATATATATATATTAAAAAACAGAGTTCTATTTTAGCACAAAAGCATTTTATATTATTTATTGAATCCTTAACGTTTGTTTTCGTCAGAGACATTCCTTCTTTCTGCTCCTTTTTCTTTGTATAGTTTGTTATTTAAAGTAACGGCAACCCTCTCTGTGCTCCATGAAATAAAGTGGAAATAACGTGCGCAGCCCCACGGGGCGAACATCCCCCCTCCCCCACCCCCGACCCCCGCCATGGACTGTTTGCAACAGAAGCTCATCCTCGGGTCTGCACCGAGAGCCGTGTGCACTGACACACGCCATGAACTACTGCTTCCATCTACCTCTCCAGCAGGCCCCCCACTTGTTGACGGGTACCCCCAGGCTCTTGCTTCCACACTGGCCGCAGTGTAAAAGAATCTCAGTAGCACATTTCGGCGGGATTCCCTCTGGATGCGGCGTGAAAGCCGCGGCCCAGTCTCAGCCAGCGGGGCAGACCCACCTCCCTCCCTGTCTCTCTCCTCCCAGACCCGAGGGCTGCCCGCGGAGCCCCATTTCCCCACTCCTACTGTGCCAAGTCCCGCACCCCGTCTTGCTGCCACCCCGAGACTCGGCTGTGGCACCCGATGTGTCAAGGACTAAATGAGAGATGGGTCCTCAGCACCGGGTACAGGGGGCAGCCGTGTTTAAAACACCACCTCCGGGAGCAGCGCCTTTGAATGTGACTTTCCTGCTCGCCTCCCACCCCCCCCGCCCCCAGTCGCATCGCCTTTTCCAAATGGTTTTGGAAGGTGGGGTCATAAAGGCCAATGCCCTTGGACGTGAGCAAACCTTTGCCAGAGGTCTTTCAAGCGGACGGACCCTTTAGGATCTCCGTGAACTAGAACGACCAGTCCCTGGGAGAAGGGGTCCCTTCTCACGTGCCGATGACATTCCTCTCTGCCTGTCTTCCTCGGCCCCTTCCTCGCTATATTCTCTGACAAGCGTCACGCCCTTAAAGAAACAAATCCGTTTCCTGCCGCACGGGGCTCTAGGAGGTGAAGCCGGTGAATTAGATGCTGTAAATCTAGCTACTGTACCCATGAAATCAGCATTTGTTTTGATCTGTCTTCACCCTGATTGTGCCCGTGGAGGTGTGCAGCCCTCTCTCAGTACCCACTTACTCATGCACGTTCAAGTCCCAGCCCACGGGAGACGCTGTCCCACGCCTGCCGGCACCCGCCCTGCGCGGGGCAACAGCTGTCCTTTGGTATCACCGTCTTTTACCGCTGCGTGGGAGCAGCAAGGCTGGTTTCCTGTGTTGATAAATTGCTTCTATAAAAATCTCAATAAAAAGGCTCTGAACAAAGATGTGCTTCGGTGTGCTGTCCTCCCCCACCCCCACTTAAAACCTGCATTTCTTTAGCTGAGCTGCTAAGACGTCAAGATGTGATGCCTTTTAAAGACTTAAATGGCTTTGAGGACAAACCACGCAGAGGCTGGTTGGATAAAGAGGAAGGACTGTGTAGTTTGTTACCAGCACAGCCCACTTCACGGTCCCGGGGTTTGGAGACCCAGCGGCCTGCCCCTCCTGCAAGACGTGTTGTGGGGAAAGCCTGTGACAGCCGGGCCACGAGGAGACCCCCGGGACGGGGTGGGGGGTCCATCTCCCCAGTTAGTCTAGGCTACCCTGGGCCCCCCAGCATGCTCCAGGGTGACCTTCAAGTCCCTCGAGAAGTGCAGACCCCTCACTCTCCATCCCTGCTCCCACGGAGATGAGCTGAGAGACCCCGGGGTGCATGTCAGTTTAAACCAGAAATCCCAGGAGGTGGTGCCCCCAGGATCTCAGCAGCCTGGGCAGACCTGCCCGCCTAGGGACCCACAGGTCAAGGGCAGGCCGGCTAGTCCCTGCCCTCGAGCTGAAAGCACCTCCCGCGTGGTGCTGGTTCAGGAAAGAAGGGAGGATGGACTCCCAGAGCTATTTGGTTTCCCTGGAATGTGCTTGGGTTTGCCAATTCAAAAACCATTTAAGAGAGTAGTTGACAGGAGGCCGGGCTCCGGAGCAGGTGGGCAGCTCCATGGGCAGCGGGTGGCCGCGCAGTGGAGTTGGGGACCCGATATGCCCATAACCCAGAGCCGCTCCCCAGAGCTGCTGGAAGCCTGTTCTTCCTTGGGGACTGGAAGGAGGGGTGAGTGCTGGGCACCCCACTCCCAGCCGTCCTCTCTGAGCAACCTGTTTGCTCTGCCATTTTCTCACCTCTGATTTCCGAGAGTTGGATGAGATGAGCCCGCAGGACCATTCCAGCCAAAATATTCTGCAGGTTTCCAGCAAAGGCTAAATGGGAGAGGCGTAGGCAGGACCTGTGCGCCACGTCCCATGGTTTCTTCCACATTGCAACTGACTACTACCAGCCTTCCGCCCCAGCCCTTCCTTCCCAGTCCTGCCCCGATGTGCGTGGCATGGATTCGTGGCAGTATGATGGGTGAGGACAAGAGTACAGGAGCCCAAGGCCTTCCCCTTCCTCGGGGACCTGGGCTGGGAACTGCACCGAAGAACTTTCTCAGCCTCAGCTTGCTTGGGGCTGGCCCTTCTCTGGGGGAACAGCAGGGGCCATCCTGTGCCCTGTGGGATGTTGGTCAACCTTCTCAGCCTCTCCCCGCTAGATGCCACTGCATACCCCCCACAGCCAGTCTGGACAACCCGAAATATCACTAGACGTTGCCAAACATCCCTTGCAAAGAGCCAGACTACCCCCAGTTTCGAACCCCTGGTGCAGACGATGGGAAATTCTCAGTGTGTTGGGGACAGAGCTGGGGCAGGGACTCCGTAACGGTGAAGGCTGTTGCCAGGGTTAGTGGGCAGGGCTCTCGACTCCTGGGAGTCCACGTGGACTGTGAGGTCTGCTGTGCGGCTGTTGTGGCCAAATTCATTGTCATGCTGGGACATACCAGCCCCGAAGGTGGAGAAGTAGGTGTTAAAATTCCCAGGGCAGTGGGGCGAGGGGGAGTGCCTGGGTGGTTCGGTTGGTTAAGTGTCCAACTCTTGATTTCAGCTCAGGTCATGATCTTAGGGTTGTGGGGTTGAGCCCCGCCTCAGGCTCCATTCTGAGCATGGAGTCGGCTTGAGATTCTTTCCCTCTCCCTTTGCCCTTCCCCCACTCACAGGCTCTCCCTCCCTCTCTCTCTCTCTCTCGCTCTCTCTCTCTCAAATAAAATAAATCTTTAAAAAAGTGCAGGTGGTGGACTGGTTCTTTTTGTGGTCCCCGGGCTTCCTCTGACACCTGCTTCATTTCATCCTTGATGTCGATGTATTGGACAGACTTTTCTAGACAGCAGATCAGATCCTTGAGATGAAGTGGGGATGGGGGTGTGAAACACCATGCCGGTGAACTTCCCACTCATCTCAGGGTCAACATTGTGCAGAGCTTTGGCCAGCGACAGCAGGGCTGAGCACGGGAGCCTTGTATCCACCAGCAGCCACGGTGCTGAGTATGGTCATGAGTCGTTCCACCTTGCCAAATATGTCATGGAGGACCTTGGCCAGGGAGTCTCCAGTGGACAGTGTCCTGTGCTGTCCAGATCCTCCTTCACTGAAGGACTTCCTGTCTGTGCCAGGGCTGCAGCCATCAGTCCCTTTGGGGATGCCTTAGCTACCAAGCCTGACGCCACGCCCTTGCCAGGGTGCCCACATCCAGTGACTGCTCCATGCAGAGGTACAAACGCCTGACCATCGTGGTCCCAATTTGGGAACAAACTAGCTCTCAAGGTTGCCGGAGGCCAGCTCCAGCAGGTCCAGGGGTCCCCGAAGGATGGACGGTGTCGGCGAGAGGAAATGAGAGAGCCGTGAGATCCTTTCTGGTCACCAAGCAGGCATCTCTGGCATCTCTGCTCTGCTGGTCCCAGTATCTTTATTTAAAGGCAATGAGTTGGGCGGTACTTAACATCACAATAAGGACATGATTAATTATTTTTAGAGATAAAAAGCACTTTGATCAGTAAAAAGACATTTTTTATGTACTTTCCCATGCGTCAATCCCCCAGTCATGACAGAGACTGATTATCTCTTTTATACACATGGGTCAAACTATAGCTAAGTCAGGCGTCATTCTGTCTGACACACCAACTGCAGAAGTGAGGAAAACAGACATGAAAAGAGTATCGGTGTTTACAGAAGTAAGGCTTAAGTTGTTTGCATAAGCTGTTTCTCTGTGGCTGAGTACATAGGGCTTCAAGACGTCTTAAAAGTCTTCCCCCTGATCTGCAAGAGCTCAAAGAGATAACATTGGGAGGAACTGTTACAGAGATAGGATCCATGGTCCTTGCCGTGGGACTAAGGGTCTGATTCTCCTCATATGGTTTTGTCTGAGTGATCTCGGTCTGGTTAGGAGTGCCCAGCGGCCCAACCGTAAGTAATAGGATGAATCCTGAGATAGTAGAAGGAGATACCAGGTTTGCTTTGGTTGGTAGGAGCTGTGCAAAGGCTGCCATTTCCACGCCGTGACTGTGTCAGCCAGCGAGGCCCGTGCGGCTCCCAGCACAAAGGTAACAGTGGGGTTGCCACAGGCTGTTTGGGGCCCTCATCAGAGCTAGACATTTCCCTCTGTCCGATCCTGATTTCTTTTCCATCCTTCCATAGGCACAGATACCAAGAGCTCTCCTTAATAATGTTCTGTTCGTTACATTCTATTTCGGAGTCCACTACCCCCCGGGAAACCAGTCTGTGGTGTGGGCCCCGGTTGCGGTAGGAGATAGCCGGTGCTGACGTGGGGTGTAGGGGCTGAATCGCCCCCTGGCCAGCTGGCTGTGGTCACAGCCAGGAATCAGCGGTAATAGATGCAACATAGAAACCCCGAGTTCAAAGAGAGGGGGGCTTGCAGCATTCACATTTGCAGCAGAGGTGAGCGGGGATGGTATGTCAGTGGAAGGGTTGCTTTGCCCTATCAAGCTGGGAAAAAATCGCAATCTAAGATAGAATTGCAACAGGGAAAAGGAGCCTCATGCCTGTGCCCCCGGCAAGATACAACTTCAAGGCTAAGAGACTGATTTTCCTGACTGATGGAAGACTGATCGATCGTGTTGCAATTTTCTTGGATGATGAGGCACTGGTCAGAGCCTGTCCCATGTCCACCGTGGGAAACTTTCCCAGAGGCGTGAACCGGAGGTGACATAGGTCAGAGCGGGCTGAATGGACCTTTGTGTGGCTGGAAGGTTCAGTCTGCTTAGGGAATTTTCAGAGCTGGTGTCCTTTTGTCATTGATTGTAACAGACCCTCGCTAAACTGTCCCCTCTTCGCGTTCCCTCCCCATCCATACAACCCACCCCAAACCCCTGACCCTACTCGCATGCAGCTTGCTACGTTTTGCTTGTCCTGAATTGCAATCCCTCTGCTAGTCCTGAATAAACTTACCCATTTTGAGCTCTCTTCCGTCCACTTCTTTATTTAGAGCAGCAAAGCGTTTGAGAAAAGTGGGAGAGAGAGTAAATCCTGGACAGTGGGACCGGGTGGCTATGGCCAAGCTTGATGGATGCTTTGGGGAAAGAATAAAAAGCAGAGAGGAATTAGTTGCCAACAGAAGGCCAGATATGGGAGAGTGTATGCATTTGGGACCACTCTCCTGGGCTACAGCATGGTGGCAAGGACCCCACAAGCCTGGCTCCCCTTAGCATGGGGGGTTCAAGGAGAGAAAAACCTGCTGGGGCCCGGCAGGACACCGTGAGGCCACCCCATGAGAGGACACCAGCATCCCTAGGTCAGTGTTGGCTCTCCTCTGCAGGTGGTGCAGAACTAGGAAAAGCTCTTATAGATCTACGTTAGGTCATTCAGTCATTCAACAAACAGTCACTGAGCACCTACCATGGGCCTTGAAGGACTGGAACAATCAGTGGCATCAGAATCCCCATTTTATAGAAGGGAATCCTGAGGCCCCATGAGGTGAGACATTTCTTCGAGATCAGGATTGGGCCTCACTCCACAGTCTGTGTCCTCCCCTGATACCCAGAGCTCTGTGTAGACACAGCAGCTCCAGACCCTGGCCAGGGGGTGGGCTTCGGGGGCCTCTCTACGGGGACCTCTCTCACCTCCACAGTCCAGGCTGTAGTCTCCTGTTCACCAGTTACTTTGTCCACCAGAGATTCCATGAGCCACTGCTCAGGGCCTGGCCTGGTGCTGGGTGACTGGGATGAACAGGAGACCACAGGCAGGTGGGAGATGGACAGATAGACAGACGGACATCTAGAGAACGCATGATGTAGGACCAGGTCCTGGGACACCTGCTCTGGTTCAGTTTCCATACATTTGGTTATTTATTTCATATGCATTTATGGGGCGCTTACTGTATACCAGCCACTTAAGGACACAGACACAGACAGTTCCTTTCATCTCTGTGGGGATCGTGACCCAACACAGGCCCCATGACAGTCACATGGAGGGGGGATTCTCATGTTTGTCCCATGACACTCAGATGCACGGGACTATTCTCCAGTTTATCATCCTGTGTGCGTGCGCGCGCGCGTGCGCACACACACACACACACACACACACACACACACACACACACACGGTTCTCTGAGAACAGCGGGGATGATAGGAGCCCCAAGCAGGGGAGGCTGGGGATGGCACTCAGCCAACAGGAGCTAGGCAGAAGCAGTCACCTAGCGTGCAGTGAGGTGGGGTGCACTGGGGGCCCCTGAATTGCAGGTGGTCTGGAGATAATGACTAGAATGTGGCATCCCCAGGGACAAAAGAGATGGGCCACCAACAAGGGTCCTACTCAAAAAAGAAGTTAAAGATAATCAGGAGGCTTAAGTTAGTTGCCCCAATAAAATATCACAAGCCAGGGGCACCTGGGTGCCTCAGTGGGTTAAGCGTCTGCCTTTGGCTTGGGTCGTGATCTAAGGGTCCTCGGATCGAGCCCCACATTGGGCTTTCCGCTCAGTGGAGAGCCTGCTTCCCCCTCTCCCTCTGTCGCAACCCCACCCCTGCTCATGCTCTCTCTCTCTCTCTCTCAAAGACATAAAATCTTTAAAAAAATAAAATAAAATAAAATATTACAATCCACCGCTTGGCCACTTTCTGGATCCAGAACTGACCAGCTGAAGACGAGGCCAGATCTCCAGGAAGGAGAAACTGACCACCCTGGGGCAGGTGCACAGGCCCAGGATCCCCTAGTCTGTCCCCACGGACCTGCCGCCACCTGGACTGTCCGTGCTCCAGAAACACCAAATGGGGGCAATTTCCCTGGGGGCTTGGTAAGAGGGCCTTCACTTTCTTGCCCTGTCCTGTCCTACCCCTTTGGGGAGCAAAGCCTGGAGACCGGCAGGCAAATGCTCAACTGGGAGACAAAATGACGCTTACAAGGGCTGCCCTAAATCACAGCGTGGGCAGAGCTACCTTGGTTGTTCTGGTGGATTTTTCAGCACCACAGTTCCCAGGGGAATAAGCAGACATGCCAGGGGCCCTCAGGACACAGTGCCCTTCAAGTCAACCTAAACGGCTTTGCAGATGGAGGCTGACGGAGTCATTTCTACGTGTCCACCCACCCCGTAGGACCAAGCACCATGGAAAGATACAGCGAAGCGCCAGGAGGCTAGTTTTAGCGCCAGGAGGTGGGTTCACGTTTCATCGTCTAAAGAAAAGTGTTTCCATGAACTTCCAATAAAATGCTGAATCTCAGCCCCTAGGAGGAAATAAGTCCCTTGAAAGTATATTGCAGTATCGGCGGGAGGGATAGAAAAGCAACAATTTGGACTACTGGTTACAATGTTTCTTAAGAGAAGCAGCTCGCCTTGTTTGAAAGGAGTGGCCCTGGCTTTAGGAATCAGAAAGCGAGCTGGGTGGACTCCTGTGATGTTCATGCCCTACCGACGTCCTCACTTTTCTCCTTCTGGGCAGCGGACCGAGTCCTTTTTATAGCGTCCTGTTGGCTGCAGCGTTTACGACTGTGCCCTCTGAGACCAGCACCGCCTGGGTTCGAATCCTGGTTTTCCACCCCTTTGGGCCTGTCGGTTGACCCCTCTGTGCCTCAGTCTCCCCGTTGGTCAAACGAGAGTGGGGAAACCCTGACCTCGGGCAGAGTCGTCGGGAACATTAAATGAGCTCAGTAAAGCCCTTGGGAGGGGAGTCTGGTGGGTGACACATGTTTTCACGCATTGATTGTTTACCAAGAGACACCAGAACTGGCTCAGGTTATTTTTTCCCCAAGTCCAGCTGGAATGCAGAGCTGCGCTCTGCTCCTCCCCCCACCCCCCGCGGCCTCGGGTTATCAGTGTGGGGCAGAGGCGGGAGTGTGCAGCCTGCCTGGGACAGGGATGACGGGTGAGAATGTGCTGTCCCCTCCCCTGCTCCGCGCCACCAAATATGTCCATGCTGCCCGATGCCTGGTCCACGGCCACCCCGGGCTGCCGTCTCCTGGCCAGACCTGGGGCTCACCGGCTAATTTTAGAAATGACTCGTTGGTTCAGCTGCTGCCGTCACATTGGCGCAGAGGGAGGGTGTGGGGAGGACGGGGAGGAGCAGTCAGGGAAGGGGATGTGTGTGAGGGTGTTCCTGACATTTCTCCTTCGCCCCCGCTGTTAGGGCTTGGTGGGGTCTCTGCGCTGCCCCCCGGGGAGCTCTCTCAGGCCGCTGTGCTTCCCGTGACTGCGGCCTCGCACCGAGAAGGTACCGTGGGGCGAGTTTTTACGAGGGGCACCTTGGGAGCTGACGGGTGTCATTTTCCAGAATGTGCTTTGGGGGGCTGGGGCGGCGCACGTCCGAACCTGCGATCTGCCGTCTTGGGGCCCTTCTGGCTGGACGGCCTCCGACAGCCTGTATGGCCCGCTTAGGAAACAAAGAGTCTTTCGTGGCAGGATTTTTTTAGAACAAAATGCGGGGGTGAGCAGACTCTTCTAAGGCTCCCCCTTGTCTGTCGGGCCCCAGCCGTCTGCTAAGCATTTTTAAAAACACGTTCAGAGTCATGGATGCCCTTTGGGGTGCAACCTCAGCCCGGCCATGTTTGGGGTTCCTATTTTTTCCTCCCCTACCAGTGGTTTCTGCTTCACGGGTTACGGCCAGGCAGCCGACTCTTCCCGGGGCCAAGTTCCCCAGCCTGGCGGGGACAAGCCTTCGTGGTGCCGGCCTTTTCTTTTCAATAAGCATGTGCGGGGGTGGGTGGAGGGAGCGCCGGTTCCCAGACAAAGCTTGGGTTTCAGGCAGCGCTGAGTCGATCCTCGGGTGGAGGACCTGCTTTATCTGGATTGTCCAGCGGGGCCTGGGCCTTGGTGTGGGCTTTCTCCTGGAGGCGGCTCGGGGGAGAAAGCCCAGCTGGGTCCACGCCGCTCAGTCTGGCCCTGACCCGGCAGAGGCCTGGGCTCCCGTCCCGCAGGGCCTGGAAACCTGGGCTGTCCCTTTTTCTTTGTGGCGGGCCAGGAAGATGCCTGCCCTGTTTGAGAGACCAGCTCGTGGAGGCGGAGGGGCCCACGCGAGCTTCCCGTGTCCGACGTGGTAGCACTTTCTTTGCATCTTGTTTTTGCTGCTGACCCGAGCTGTGTTCTCCTGTCTCTGGGTGATAGGTCCAGTGTGGGTTCGGGGAGGGCCTGGGTTGAGTGGGCTGTAGATGAGTTCTTGAATATGATAGAAAGAGGAGGCCTGGAGGTGGGGAGAGAAGGAGGAAGAGGAAAAGCAGTCTCTGAGTCTCCTGACTTCTGAGGGGCTGCCTGTCCCCAATGCATACATATTTGGGGCCACCTGCATGCAGGCCTGGTCACCTTGAGTCGCCCAGCTCGGGCTCCGCTGACCCTGTGACCTCAGAGAAGTCCGTCCCCAGCTTCAGTGTCCCCTTCCAAGCCTGAGGGGGTTGGGTGGCCCTATCCCAGAGCTGTCTTCTGGGACCCAGCTTCTGGGCCAGCATTTCTCCACATGTGGGCCGTCAGCCTCCCCTAGGGGGCTTCCAAAATGCAGATTCCCCGGCTCGCCTGAGACCTACGGAACAGTCGTGAGGGCAGGAGCCCAGAAACCTGCAGATTTCAAACCTCATAGGGGAATCTGGGGCCCACCGAAGCTGGAGACCTGCCTTTTCTTGGGCGCGAGCTAAAAAAACTCAGAGGGGGGTGCTCAGGCTTGATTCTTGCAAAATATCCAAAGGCCGGTAGCACCCAGGAGAGAAAGACTGAGCCCTTCTGGTGGCATTTCGGGATGAGAACAGAAGGCCCCAAAGCCAAAGAGACTTCCTGGCACTGCCAAAGAATGAGAACTCTAGTTGTTTCTACTGGGCCATGATGAGACAGCCCTTCAGGCGGGCCTGACTTTCCTGGTATTTAAAAACACTATCGGAATGGTACCTTTGTCTTTTTTTTTTTTTTAAGATATATTTATATATTTTATTTTTTTTAATTTTAATTTTTTTAATTTATTTTTTTTTATTCTTTGCCCCAGGGGTACAGGTCTGTGAATCATCCTATATTTATATATTTTAGGGAATGGGGGGGTGCAGTGGGGAGAAGGCATGGGCAGGAGCCACAGAGGGAGAGGGAGAAAGAATCCTAAGCAGACTCCACACTGAGCACAAAGCCTGACATGGGGCTCGATCTCACGACCCTGAGATCATTCACGACCTGAGATGAAACCAAGAGTGGGCCGCTTAACCGACTGTGCCCCCACCCAGGTGCCCCTGACCGTGCCTTTTAAGCAGGTGGTTGTTTGCTGTGGTGGAGGGCCTCTGCTTGATTTTCTTTCAAGTTTTAATTTTAATTCCAGTTAGTTAACATGCAGTGTGATATTAACTTCAGTTAATTTTTTTCATTAATAAACTTTATTTTCTAAAGCCATTTCAGGTCCACAGCTAAATCGAGGGGCAGGTACAGAGATTTCCCATGTATCCCGTGTCCCCACACATGGATAGCCTCTCCCATTTTCCACATCCCGCGTCAGAGTGGGACATCTGACCCAATGTGTGAGCCTGCGTGGACACACTGTCGTCACCCAGAGTCCACAGTTGACGTCAGGGCTCCTTCTCGATGATGGACGTTCTGGGGGTTTGGGCAAGTGTGTAACGGCACGGACCCATCATTGCCATATCATACGCAGTGCCTTCGCTGTCCTCCGTGCTCTGCTTGCTCATCCCTCACTCCTCCCCAACCCCTGGCGGACCGTGGATCTTTTCACTCTGTCCCTATTATCCCCGCCCCAAAGCCTTCTCCATCATCATCGTCCAAGCCTCAAGGGAAAGGATTAAATCTTAGGTCTTTCATCAACAGAGGCCAACGAATATGATCTTTAGTCACCAAATGAGGTCTTTGGGATGAGAGCTCATGGCGGGGTTGGGGGGAGGGTATCGCATCTCTACCAAGGCAGATGTCCGTCTATCTGTTTGTCTGTCTCTCTCACACACATGCGCACAGACACACACACCCACCATTCAGTCTGAAGGATATAGGGGCACCATCAGCTTCATCTGAATCACCTGCCCCTAGACATGACTCACCCAGCTCCGTGATTTTCCTTTCCTGCCCTGCTTCGCACTGAGCCTCTCCTGAGTGCTTCGTTCCCCTTAAGAACTACAGTTTCTGGCAATGAAGGAGAGATCCTCCAGAACTGGCAAGGTGGGTTCACCAAATACCTGGCCAATACTCACGCTCAGGGACACCAGACCCTAAAAAGCAGGAATTTTGAGGGCCAGGGTCCCAAGGAAATTTTTCTCGGCCCATAAAAGACCAAATGCATTTTCAGCTGTTTCGTGGGTACCAGCTGGGGCTTGAGTTTCAATTTCACGGAGGGCAACCGGATTAGCTGTTGAGTTGACAGAGAAGCATTTGCTCAATGGGATTAAATGTCCCATTCGTGCTGGATATTCCTGTGAGTTTGTGCATGAGTTATTAGACCCATTTTCACATCAAGAGGTGAGATTTCGAGGTTTAAGTGCCCCCAATGTCATGCAGAATGAAATGAAACCGGGACTCCATTGTTTTGCTGGAGAGGTATCTTTAGCCTAGTGTAATGAACAACAGGAGCTCAGCTAGTAAATTACACCACACTGTTTCACACGGACAGGGAACAAAGCCCATTCACACTCATGACCTCACTGAACCCACTGATAATCCTTTGGAGGGGGGTATTTCAGTTTTTCTGACAAGGAAATTGAGAATCAGAGAGGTTTTGTGACTGCTCAAGGGCACAGAGCTACTAAGTGGTGATGGATCCAGGAATTTCTTCTCTTCTTTTGTCAATGGTAGGTCAGCTCTTTTTTCTCTATTATTGTTCTTTGCTATTTATTATTCGAAGCAAGACCATTTTGCCCTGGTTTTCCCCTTAATGCTTCTCTCCGCTCGATACAGATTTTTTAGAGCAGGGTGTCTGAACCATCCCACTACTGACATTTGGGTCTGGATGATTCGTCATTGTGTGCGTTGCGGGCTGGGAGGGCTGTCCTGTGGGATGTCTGGCAGCATTCCTGGCCTCTCCCTGCTAGATGCCACTAGAAAATCCCCCCATTCTAGCTGTGACAACCAAAACTGTCTTCAGGCATTGCCAAACTTCCACTTATGGGCACAATCACGCCTATTGAAAACCATTGATCTAATCCAGTGTGATCCAATAAAACTTCTGGAACAATAGAAATATTCTATTGTTCTTAGAACAATAGAATATATTCTTTGGGATTGGTGGTGTGCTGGAGGGACCCAGACTTTTCTCTGTTCATTTCTCCAAGAAACACTCACTGCTTGATTTTCGGGTAGAGGCAAGGGGTTGAGAGGGGGGTGGGTGGGTGCTGGCTTGTCGGCCCCTCAGGTGCAAAGCTTTTGCAGATTTTAATGGACCTGGGTGCTATATTCAGATGATCAAAATATATTTCTCATAAATATTTGGTTTTCCTCCATAGTTGAGAGCTCACAGATCCCCAAACCATTGGAATTCCATAAGCATTGAGAACGATAAAGTTGGCTTTTGTTAATGCTAACACCATGAATTTTGAAAACCACCTAAGGATGGGGGGCTGGTGGCCAGTGGAGCCAACCATGGGATTAGAGGGTTGGAACCCACCCCTGATCTCTGAGACAGGAGAGGGGCGAGAGACTGAGTTTAATCACCAATGGCCCATGATTTCATCCACAGTATGTAATTACCTATTTAATACATAGTATATGTACACAGTAAATGTACATAGTATGTATATTACCTATGTAATGAAGCCTCCACAAAGCCCCAAAAGGATCTCCTGGGTTGCTGAATGTATGGAAATTTGGAAAAAGTGATGCCCCCTGGATCTGGGGCATCTGGGGGCTCCCCACCCTTTCCCCATCTCTTACCCTGACCATCTCTTCCATCCTGACTTACAGCCCTTCATAATAAATGGGTGACTTGGGGAGCAAAATGTTTCTCTGAGTTTGGAGCTATTCTAGCAAATGTATCAGACCCAAGATGGGGGTCATGGGAACCTCTGATTTACAGCCAGAGGTGGTCAGAAACACAGGGGACAAGTCGGGTTCAGGATTGGTGTCCGAAGTGGAGGGTGGTCTTGTGGGACTGAGCCTTTTACCTGTAGAATGTCATGCTGTCTCCAGGTAGATGGTGTCAGAATTGAGTTGAATGAAGTTGACTGTTGATCCCCTGCTGCTGTTGAGAACAGCTTGGTGTTGTGTGGGGAACACCCCCTGCTGTTGGAATTGGGTTCAGGAACCTGAAAAACTGGAACTTGACTGGGAACGTAGGGGACAGGGCTGCTGGGAATGTCATGGCTCACAGAGGTACAGAACATCCAGTAATCACACCACCTTGTGAAATGGACAAGAAGGCTGGCGCCTCCATTTGACAGATGGGGAGCTGCAGCCCTAAGAGATTCCACAGAAGGCAGGCGGGCCCGAGCTTAGCTGTGAGACCTCCAAAGGGGAGGTGAGCCTGCTGAGGGACAGGAGGTCCACTGCGTTCACCCCAGTCAGCCTTTGTGAATGGAAGTGTCCACTCTGTTGCAGAGAACCATCTAGAAAACTCCCAGGGGACAGTGACCAGCATTCTGAAGGATCTGGGAGCTGTGAGAAATTTCTCACCTGAGAAATGGTTGAAGGTTTCAGATGAGAAGATTGGGGGGAAACTCCACACATGTCACATGGAAAACCTTATCTGTTGTTCCAGAGAAGAGAACTGGGGCCCACGTGTGGCGGTCCTGACAAGGTAGCTCTGTGGGTAGGAGGAAAAAGTGGCAGCTCCCACGGAACAGGGAGATGAGGACCCTGGTTCTGTGCCAGGATCGGAGAAGGTGGTTCTATGGCCTCTGAGGGCTTGGTAGCTCTGGTTCCAAAAAAGAAAAGCAAAATGAAAGCAGACCCCGAACGTCTCACTTAGCAGTGAGCTCCCCATCACTGGATATGACCAAGCACAGACTCACTGATTTTCCATCCAGGAGATTCCTTGTGAGCAGGGCTGATCCTCTGAGGCTCTCTGATGGTGGACAGTGGACAATGGGTGGGGCATTGCATTCTCCACCTTCCGCCTCCCTATCTTCTCCATCAGTGCCTTCCCTGCTGTTCCCTCCCTCCCCCCCTTCCTCTTCACTATCTCTCTTTCCTACTGTTAACCTCCCTTTTTTCTCGTTCATCACCTCCCTCACCCTCTCTTCTCATCTTCTAGGATAATGAGGGTTTTGTGGGTGTGGCTTGAATCGTCAGCTACTTGCTAGCTGTGGGTTTCCTTTGCTCTGACAAGGGGAGGGTGTCTCTGTGTTGGGCAAAGTCTCTTTCCATTACTATGTGGCTCTTGGGCCATCAGACTCAAGGTCTGGGTGAGCTTGGCTGGATCACACATGAATCATGAGAGTCACTTTGTCCATTAAGCCTACAGCTGGCAAATAGGTAGCAATGGTGACTCATTCCCTCCTTTCATGCCCAGGGCAGACATTAATAATCAATGAGAGCATTCTCTTCCACTGAGCCCAGATAAAAGCTCCAAGTCCTTCCCATATAACACTCCAGGAGGCGAGTCACCATCTGTCAGAATTGACGCTTGAGTTGAAACCTACTCGCCCCCTGCCTGTATTGGTGAGGGTCCCACTTGGAGACAGCAACCCCAGCTGGTAATGTGCAGAGCCTTTTTAATGAAGGAACTCTTCCAAGAGGAGCGTGTGGGGTTAAGGAAACCAGTGAAGCAGGAGACGAGCAGTGGTGTTCCTAACCTTGGGCCAGATGCAAGGCAGAGAAGGTTAATAGAGGAGGCTGGGGGCTAACTGCGGTCCATCCTTGGAGAGGGACCCCTCCAAGGGCCTTATGGCTATAGACGGAGAAACAGCCTTTGCCAAAACTGGGGCCCGAGATGGAGGAAGCAGGACAGGCAGGGCGATAAAACCCTACCTCTAGTTCATTCCATATGCAGGTCTCATTCTGGAGCCTTCCATTGACCAAACTCAACAGGAGGCCAGAGAGCCAGGGAGCCCTGGGGACTGCAACCCTCGTGGTCAGCACCCCAGAGCACAGAGCAGGGTAAAGAAGGAAGCGGAATGTTAGAAAGCCCAGATAGATGAACCAAGCCTCCACTCGTCCCTCCCCCAGCAACCTACATGGACTTGGGGCCCTTCCATTTGGGGAATGGCCCCAGATCTGGCTGCCTGGGAAGAAGGGATGAGGAAGGAGAGCCTGAGGGGGCTCCTCAGAGAGTGCGTGGCATGGATGTTGGAGCCCTGACCCCATCCTTCCCCATTTGGCCAGGACCAAATCCAGCTCTCTGCCAGTTGCATTGAAAAGGCCACGCCCCTTCATTTACATATCACCCAGGGCTGCTTCTGGGGTGCAAAGACAGAGCTGAGTAGTTGCAAGGGAGACCCTTGTGCCCTCGGTTCTTGAACTGCTTCCTAAATGGCCCTTTACGGGAAATTTGCTGACCTTGCCCAAGTGCTGCCTGCTGGGGCGGCAACAGTAGGAGCTCTTCTCTTCTCCAGGACTGAAGAGCCAGGGGAGGGAGCTGCTGCCAGGACAGGGGAGGGGGCTTCGGGAGGGTGCCTTTGGGGAGAGGAGGCAGCCAGCCCGTGGCCGCCCAGCAGGGAGAACCTGGAGCCCAGAGCACGGGTGCCCTCTGATTTCTGCCACCGGGTGATTCCCATGAACTTGAGCCCACGTGGAAGCCGGAAGGTGGAAGAGGTGGGGGATGGGTTTGACGGGGCAAAAGGATGATAACCAGTTCAGGGGCACCTTCCCCTCCCCTCACCCCACCCGTACTGGCTGGAAGCAAGGCACTTGCCCTCCCTCTGATATGGGGTCGCTCACAGAACCCACCTCAGAACAGGGTGCCTGGTGGGAGTCAATGACATGACCACTCACGTTCTCAGCACAGAGCGGTGCCCAGACTTTCATGGGGCTATCATCAGTGGTCTAGCTTTTGTTGTCTCCCTTCCAGGGTTGAAGGGCCGAGATCTCAGGGTAGAGCAGAAGGAGCAGTTTAGGCAACGAGGTCATCCCATTCCTTCCTGTGTGACCTTGAGCGAATTTGTTACCCACCTTGCTCCTCAAACTACGACAGACCCAGCGCTGTGACTAACACCCAACAGATACTGACAAAATAGAGCATACGCCCAGCTACCCGCAAAGGTACCTACTTGAACCAACTTCCTGGGGTTCCCCAACATGCCCCAAGATCTAGGGTGCTTCCAAGCCCCAACTTGGTGGTCCCAGATTGGCCCTTGCTTCTCACTGTCAGCCTGGGCTGAGATGGGAACAGAGCATGGATGGGAGGTGTGGGACGCCCTGGGGGGTGGGACTCAGCTTGACTTTTTTGCTGGGTGACTCTGGGCAAGTTCCTTAACCTCTCTGAGTCACTGTCTGCTCTGTGGGAGGGATGCCAACCACTCGGTGCTGTTGTGGGAATGAATGTGATAATAGATTTCAAAATAAATAAATTCTAGGTCCAGTAGGAATTTAAGGGGAGTTGGGGGCAATTTGGGTGTAAGGATCTATCTCGCTAGGCATGGAGTAGGTTCTCCCTCAATGTTGGAGAACTATCCTGAGCTGGGTTCTCCAGGCCAGCCTTGACCAATGGAGTCAAATAAAAATGAAAATATGATTGAGGGCATTTACTGGTGATTAAGAACATGTTCAATATATAGGTGTCCTCCTCTCATTTTACGGTTGACAAAAATGAGGCTCGGAGAATTTCCTGAGGTCCCTCAGGGTAGGTGGCAGGACATGAAATTGGGCCATGATAACATGCGGTTGCCCCCTGCACCATCCTTCCCCTCACTGTGGATACGGACGGTACAGGAAGACCTCAGAAATCCCCGCCACAGTCTTGCTGCCAAGGGCTTTCCCAGTTCCTTCTCAGCCTCACTCCTCATTATTACCCATTCCTGCATTCCTATATTCGTTCAACAAACATTTGCTGAGAGCTGAGGATGTGCCAGGTGCTGTTCTAGGCACTGGAACCACCTAAGGGGGCATAACAGGTGGAAATTCTGACCCTCATAGGGCCATGTTCTGCAGGGTGAGGCAGAAACTAAACAACAAAAAAATCTATAATGTGATGGACATCAGTGGAATAGCCATAAATTGCCAGGGGGCACGAGGGGGGCTCAGAACAGGATAAAATGATGGGTAATCCTGGTGTAGGGTGGGCTGGGGTGGGAGGGATGGGAGCTATGCCTCCATTTAAACCATGAAGGTAGGATCAGTGACAGGATGACTCTGACCAAAGACTTACCATGCAGAAGGAAAAGCATCTGGAGCAGAGGGGACAGAATGTGCAAAGGCCCTGAGGTGGGAACCTGTAGGAAGTGCCTCCAGGAGGTCAGTGTCACTGTTGAGGAGGAGCAAGGGGCAGAGGCATTAGGGCAGATGGTTGGGAGGACCACATGGGCCTCTATAAAGACTTGGGAGTTTGTTCTTTGAGATAGGGGAAGTCACTGGAGGGCTGACCGCTGTGTCAGGATTGGACAATTTTCGGGTGAGAGGAAAAGCCTTGGTCTCATGGGGCCACTCAGATCCAGCATGTGTTCATGAAAAACTGTTTAGAGCTGTCCCCGGTTTTGGGGATCATCTTTCCTTTCCCCAGCCTCCTCCACACCTAAGGGGTGACCAGAGACGTTGTACCATGACTTCTGAGCATCTGGGGCCTCCTCATTGCTTAAAACGGCAGCTGATGAGGCAGGTGTGAGTTTTAGGCCTGGAAGGGAACGTGGTGATAAGAACACCTACTTAAATTAAGGCTTGACAAAGCCTCCCCGGTGGCATTGGCTCCTGGGTCACTGGGACTGGCCTGGTGCCTCCGAGGGGCAGGACGAGGGCAGTGGTGGCCCCTCGTGGAGCTCCCTCTTGTCCCTCTGTGCTGTGGAACCTCTGGGCAGGCCAGCAGCCCCGGGCTGAGGACAGCCGCACTGACAGCCAGGATTCTCCCTGGAGCCTTGAAGCTGAGGGCGATCCTTGGGAAGCAGCCACTGGGCTGGCCAGGCCTGGGCTGGACGGGAGCGGAGGGGACAGTGGACAGGGTGACGACCTCACGTCAGGTCTATTCATAACCTGGGCTCTACTTCCCTGGCACGCAGCAGAGCGGACTCTGGCTGTGAGTCACTTGGGGGCCTCCCAGGGTCCTGTCCCCCCACCTCCTCCAACTGGGATCTCACCTTGTGTGCACTCTCCAGATTCCTCCGTCTCTGCAAGCTGGAGAGTCCACACAGTGGGGAGTTTTCCTTTTTTCTCAAGGCAAAGACTTGGCTCCTCGCACTGGGACACGTTCCCAGGGTCTCCTCATGGGCTCATGACCTCATCAGAGCTGAAACGTCCTTTCTTGGATCTTCAGATCTTGAGATTTCCTCTTGGCCAGGCCCCGTAGGGGTGCGGGGGTCTCAGCCAGTCACGTGCTGGTAAACATTTAATGGGCAGCTCCTGGAACCAAAGCCCTGATCTGACGCATTTGCCGGTTTCTGGGACGTAAACCCTCCCAGAGCCAACTTCTTAGCCATTAAGGTGATGTCACAGAACTCGGAGTTGGAAAGAGGTGGCCACAGCGAGCTCCTGGAGCTGGTGGGAGCTGGTGGGAGCTGGTGGGAGCTGGCTCCAGCCCAGCTCATCCTCACCCCCAGGTCTGCCTCTCCAGCTTCCAAGATATGCAGCGAGCTGGATCACCTTGAACTCTGTGCAAAGCCGTCTTATAGATAAGTCACTGAAAGCGGCTACTTGCAGGCCAGCCAGGCCTTTGGAAACTCTGGGAGGATGGGGATGGGGGACATCTTCCAGCACGGGGCTGGGAGGGGTTGGGGATGGACACCACTCTGAGGGTAAGCCCAGCACAGAAGTGAGAATAGTCAGAAGGAGGAGAAGACACCCATCCCTTGGTTCATGACCGCCTCCTCCAAGATCTTGGTGGATTTCCTCCCACTCTTTGCTTTCCGTGGAATGTTTTGGGTTTTGCCCATTTTGGATGGTTTAGTGTGCCCGATGTTGGGCTCTACCTTCTGATCTCCACCAGACAAGGCCAGCACCTTCCAGGGTTTTGGTGCGTGCTTCCTGAACAAGCCTCATACACTGCAGGCGGGGTGGCCCACCGGGCAGCCACTTGGGCAAACAGCCTGGCAGGTTCTTAAAGAGTCAAACACAACGTGACCCCACGGCTTAGCAATGCCATGCCTGGGGATCCCATAAACAAGTCTTGAGCTGTGTGCACTATGGAACAACATTTAGCAACAGAGAGGAATAAAGTGCTTTGATACACAGCCACGTGGATGAGCCCCAAAGATGGTCTGCAGGGGTGCCTGTCGTTCTGCAGGGGTGGATCCATCATTAAGCATCTGCTTTCGGCTCAGGTCATGATCTGGGGTCTTGGGATCGAGCCCCGCACTGGGCTCCCTGCTTGGCGGGGAGCCTGCCTCTCCCCCTCCCACTTCCCCTGCTTGTGTTCCCGCTCTCTCTGTATCTCTCTCTGTCAAATAATGAATAAAATATTAAAAAAAAAAAAAAGATGGTCTGCGAAGTGGGAGAAGCCAGACACAAAAAAGACTGCAGATGCCAGGATCCCATTTATAGCCAATGTCCAGAAAGGGCAATCTGTAAAAATAGACAGAGATTTCGGGGTGGCCTGGCGCTGAGGGAGGGTATAGCTATGGTGGCTGCAAATGGTCTGGAAGGGTCTTCTTGGGGTGTTGGGACTGTGGTCTCGGTTGCAAAACTGTACGCTCATCAAAGAACAGTCACACTGTTACGCTTACAAATGAGCAGATCTTACCGGCTGACCTTAGAAATGACAGGTCCATGGAGCTGTTGCAGACTGTTTCCTAAATACCCTTCTTGATGGATTCACAGCATTCCTTCAAGTTATATGGGCTGGGATTTATTTGGCCTTCTCTAGTTAGTGCATACCGGGGTTGTGTTTCTGGTTTGAGTGTTATGTGGGATCCAGGGATGAAAGTTTCTGCTTTAGGATTACTTCCTCAAACTTGTTTTCCAGAAGAGTCCTTTCTAGGTCAAAAGTTATGAAGTTATGAACATCTCAATTGGATGCTGGGAGTTGGGGGGGGGGCGGTTGAGTTGGGGGGGCGGTTGAGTTGGGGGATTCTTTTCAAACATTTTTTTTTGTACATTGGGGACATTGACAATAAATTAGCTCCCTTTGTAAAAAAGAAAAAAAAAAAGGCTCTCAGTATGATGCAAACCATGCTAAATTGTTTCCTCCCAAAGCACGGGACCAATTAATAGTTTTGGTTCGTATCTTTTCCTAATGCTTGTGGTCCGATTGGGATGCCAACTGCTTCCTCCCAAAGAAAAACACACTATTCTATGGTATCAAAGTTAGAACAGTGGCTGTCCTGTGCGGGACAGTAACTTAAGAAGGAGGCATGAGGCAAGGTCAGGGGGGCTGGAATGTTTTGTTTATTTAAAAATTTTTATTTTATTTTATTTTTTATTTTATTATTTTTATTTTTATTTATTTATTTTTAAAGATTTTATTTATTTGACAGAGAGAGAGAGATAGTGAAAGAAGGAACACAAGTAGGGGGAGTGGGAGAGGGAGAAGCAGGCTTCCTTCTGAGCAGGGAGCCTGATGTGGGGTTCAATCCCAGGACCTTGGGATCATGACCTGAGCTGAAGACAGATGCTTAATGACTGAGCCACCCAGGTGCCCCTAAATTTTTTTTTAAGATTTTATTTATTTATCTGACACACAGAGAGCGATCACAAGTAGGCAGAGAGGCAGGCAGAGAGAGAGAGGGGGAAGCAGTCTCCCTGCTTGAGCAGAGAGCCGGATGTAGGACTCAATCCCAGGACTCTGAGATCATAACCTGAGCTGAAGGCAGAGGCTTAGCCCACTGAGCTACACAGGCGCCTTTAAATTTTTTTTTTAGAGAGAGAGTGCCTTCAAGCAGGGGTGGAGGGTGAGGTGAGGAGGGAGGGGCAGAGGGAGAGGGAGAGAGAGAATCTCAAGCAGACTCCCTGCTCACTGAGCACACTGTGGGGCTTGATCTCATGACCTGTGAGATCATGACCTGAGCCCAAACCAAGAGTCGGGACACTTAGCCAACTGAGCCAGTCAGATGTCCCTATTTTGTTTATTTTTGAATTGAGATGTGATTGCCCTCCAGGGGGTTAATTGTACAGGCGGGTGAATTTTTTCGTGTGATGCACTCATGGGGGCCCCTCCCAGATCAAGATATGGAACATTTCCATCCCCCCAGGACGTTCCCTTGTGCCCCTTTCCAGCCCAAAGCTAACAGCTCCTCCAACCTTCATCACCATAGATTAGATCTGTCCGATCTTATCAATAAAATATTTTTTATTCTTTATTGAGGTGCTGGTTAAATAGGTATGGTCTTTAGGTGAGAGCCACTGAGCTGTATACTTCTGTATTTTCTGACATATATTATGTCTCAATGACAAGTCAAAATGTGGGGTCAAGGGGAAAAGGATTTTGAGGTGCTGTCCCCTTGGCCGCCGGCAGCCTCCATGGTGACTGGGGTCTTCCCAGTGGGCTGTGCCCAGCCATGTGACCTTGGTTCGTGGCACTGGTGGGAGTGGGAGGAGGGCTATGTCCAAGAGCTAACCTGTATCTCTTTTCTCTCCCCCGCCCCCACCCGTGTCTCCATCTGTCAGTCTCGTGTGTTGTGTGTGTCCATAAAGCCACATTTCGTCCTGTCCGGCAGAGAGTTCCATTTCATCCCATCTCAGCCCTGACATCGCCTCAGAATGGCCATCTCATCACGCCTCGCCCTGTGGGAGCAGAAGGAAAGTAACGTTCAGGGCTCAGGCTTCAGCCGTGGGGCCGACTGCCAAGTCAGAGGACAAGTCAGAGCATGGGTGGCCCGGGCTGTCCCCTCCCACTTCAGCAGGGAGTCTGGCATCCAGCGCCTCCCTGTGACGTATCCCCTGCCAGCTCTGGTTAGCCACAGCCTCTCCAACCCAGTTCATGAACTCCTTGAACTCCTCCCATGACTGCCCAGTCTCTTCCGGTTCCTCAGCAGGCAGGGGTGGAGAATGAGGGTAGACCAGCTGTCCGGTCTGGATCATCATGGCAGCTTCCATGAGCACCGGGCTTTATGTGGGCGGTGGGACAGAGACAGAGCTGTTGGCTGCCAGACTTCTGCCGTGGGGATGGGTTTCCATGGTCGCTGCCTTCTGTCACCACGGAGAACTGGAAACGGGCCCTTCTTCCAAGTTACTCTTTTCCCTTTTGTATCTTCTCAGAAGATACCACGGAGGGCTATCTCTTTCTCTGATGCCTGCATCTCCTTTGCCACGAATCCCACCCTCACGTATGATTTGATGCATTGGAGCCTGAGGGGTGGGGTGGTTGAGAAGTTCTCTCTGGGTGCCTCCTGGTTGCCGTTGTCCCTCCCAGACTGATCTGGGTGCGGCATCAAGAACAATGCTGCAGGAAGCAGAGCTATTGCCCGCTGAGGGGGCCTTGAGCTTCACTCTGTCTTATGGCATGGGTTTCAGTGCTCCTGGAGAGGGAGAAGTGTGGGGTCCCCGGGAGCCCAGCCTCGCATGCTTCCTGCTTATCTCTCCCCGCACAGAGGTCGGCATCAACCAGTTTTAACCCCTGGCCTCTGCTTTGTCTCCTGGCCTTTCTTATCTCCTCTGGCTTCCCCTTCTATCAGCTGGGCTGCTCAGATCAAGTCTTTGCCAGCCACATCGGAGGACCTTGATAAGGAGCTTATTTTAATCATTGTGTGGCTCTACCATAGAGAGCCCTGCAGATTTTTTCCCCTCCTGGGCGGTTGCAGAGATGCCAGTTAAAGATAGAGCCCAGTTGGCAGGAGCCCCGTTGCCTCAGTCCCCGAGGTCATTGCGGTCCACACAGGAGGAGTCCCAGCGACACGCCAACTCCAGCCAGCTTGGGCTGAGGCCATATTTCTGGTGTAAAATGCCAGCATCCAGACTGCCAACTTTAGGATCCAGTGTTGGGGGAGCCCCTGGCTGTCTTGGTCCTGGTTTAAGGACCCTCAAGAAGCCACAGCCCCTGGGTCAGTGGAGTGGGCTGTAGGCATGGTTATATAAACCATTCCTTAGCTTTCCATGTTCCTGGCATGCCGTAGGTGATCAACTGCCTAATCTGATATTTTAACTGCAAGCTGAAGCAGAGAATGTGCCTTGTTCCCTGGGTCCATCCCCTTTTGGAAAATGGGAAAGCTCCTTACGGACCAGATCCTCCCTGAGTCTGTTCCATGCCGAGGAAGGGAACCAATGGGCTGAATTCACATAATGAGGAAATTGGGTCTGGGCAGAAATCACATTGACACGGTGGCCTCTGCTGCTCATGTGTTCCATTTTCATGTGCTGTCTCAAGACATCCCAGAGCCCCACCCAACCCCATCTGCTTCACCACCACCTCTCATACATGTGCTTGGTCGTGTATATCCCTCTTGGCCCCCTCCCGGGCTCCACTGCCAACTATTCGAAGTTCTGCTTGCTCCCACTGGTTCACTCACTGAGATTTTTCCTTCTTTACTTCTGCAAACACAGATTCGGGAGGAGGATAAGAGCCCTCCACCGTCTTCGCCTCCTCCCCTTTTCTCTGTCATCCCAGGAGGTTTCATTAAGCAGCTGGTCCGGGAGACTGAGAAAGAGTCCAAGGAAGCAAGGCTGAGGAAAGAGGCAGCGCTCGCCTCTCCAGAACAAGAGGTAAGTGCTCCCCCACCCCGGGAAGGGGACTGGGTGCCAGTCAACACCCACCGTCCTGTCCTATGTGCCTCCTGAGTCAGCTGCCCTCTTGCTTTGCTTCTGTTCTCCCCACTTGGAGGAATGTCCCTTCTTCAGCTGATCTACTGAACTCCTACGCCTCCTTCAAAACCCAGCTCAAATAGTACATCTGTGGAAAGCTCTGCCACTGCCTTTCTTCCTCTGATTCCCACAGCAGCCTCTGTATCTGCCTTAATTATGGTTGGCACCTCCTATAGAACTTGGCCCAAAGTGAGAGCTCAACAAATGTGTGTTTAATGACTGAGTGAAGGATATGAGCTGATGTGCAATTATGGGGATCTTTTTACCCCTATGTTGGCAGAAAGAGGATCCTCGATGTTAGCTAAGGATGCAGAGTTGGCCTATTTTACATGGAAAAGATATTGCGTGTCTGGTTATGTTCAGTTGTTGGCTATAGGTGTATTGATTGTTAAAATACCGAAACCTCTCCATACCAGGGTGCAAACAGGGATGACCCCAGCCCCGCCACCCAGCACCCTCCAGCTGCCCCTCCCCTGAGTTCCTCAGAATGGCCACATGCCAATGATTAAAGGGTTAGTGCTTGGCTCAAGTAGGGACCTCAGTACTCAGCTCCAGCCAGCATCATTTTTGATTGGTCCGTGTCTGCTAAATCCCCTAATTATTCTGAATAGTGCTGTGGGATGAAAGCCGTCATTGGACACAGTATAGCCGCTGTGCTTTAGGGACTTGCAGATTTATCCCTGATAGTGGCCAGTGCTGCCTCCCTCCTTTCCTCTAACTTCCTAGCTGGGAACCCCGGGCAAGATGATGAGGCTGGACACCAGGCAGGAGGGCTTGGGTGTATCATTGTTGTACAGCTAGAGCGTCTCCCTGTGTCTCTCCAGCGCCCCCTTGTGGTGGAGCAAATACTGCAATGATTGGGCTGCACGATCTGGTGGCTCCGGGGCAGTGACCAGCCTGGCTCTGCCTCCCACCCCCGTTCAGCTGTTGTTTGCCTGTCCCGTCCCCCATGTGCCCACACCTGTCCAATTACAAAGGCTTCAGTGCCTCCCAGAGGCTCTCCAGCAGCTGAAGGGCAGCAACTGTTGACACATCCTTGCCAAGGCTTTTGGGGAAGGATTATGGGGAGGATGGGCTCTGGCTCTGTCCCCACCCCTGCCTGAGCCAGGCATAAGTGGGGGCCAAAGTCGACCTCTATAGACAGTGCTTAGGTCGTGATGCTATGTGAGTCTGTGCTGTTTATTACTAGAAGGGGTTCACTTTGCCGCTCACGGGCTCCCTTGAGCTCCTCTGCACAATGGGGTAGATGGGATTACATCCACTTCTCAGAGGTGGAGACTGAGGTTTAGAGAGGTCAAGGAACTTGCTCAAGGTCCTGAGGCCAGAGAGAGGCTGAGCCAGGGCAGGAGTCTGTGTGTTCTCTGCTCTGGCGAGCTGCCTCAGGGAGGGCCAGTCTGGGAGCAGGGTGGCTGATGTGGCCACAGAGGCCTAGGCAGGAAAGCGTCCCACAAGGCTGCAGGCTGTGCTGGCGTCATGGGGCACAGCGAAGAAGCAGAGTGGAGCACCGGATGGGGACAAACTGTCACCCCAGGGCCAAGGCAGAGACTCGGAGCCAAGACGCAGGATGGACAGGCCTCAGACCACAGCAGGTGTCTGGACCCTGGGCCAAGACGTTTCTGGGGCTGGAGCATGAGTCTCGGGACATGTTTCTGGGAGGCAGTGAGCCCTGGTTGGTTCTTGCCAATTTAATGTTCTTGTCCCAGTCAGTAACTAGCTTGATTTTCTCCTTACCCCAGCACAACTGGTAGCCCACCCAGCACAGTCCTCGTGTGATCCTTGCAAGGATCCATTAGACTCTGTCCCCAGTTTGCAGGGAGGTGAAACGAAGCTCAGAGAGGTGACTTGGTTTTCAAAGCCCAGGCAGCCAGTGAGAGACAGGGAGAGGGTGGAACCACCCTGGGACAGAAAGAGACCCATATGGAATGTCAGGAGACCCGGGTTCTAGGCCCCACTGCCCTGTGGGGTTGAGACCTCAGTTTGCTCATCTGTAAAATGGACATGTGTGAGGTGCCTCTCGGCCTCAGTGATTCTAGGGTCACCTCCTCCCCCATCTACAGAGAAGGCTGCAGGGCTGACTGGGGGCTTTGGTGACTAAGAAAATCCAAAGGAGGAGAGTCCATGGGTGGGGTTGAGGGAGGGTAGGGTTGCTTATCTTGTTTGACTCAAATCCTGCAGGTCAGCAAGGAGCTAAGGGTGATTGTGGCCTCTTTCCTAGACCCCAGAAATTTCCATTAGTCAACCCAAGAGCAAGTCCAACAGCAGCACCAAATCTGGAAACCAGCAAATTTGCGAAGGCAGCCAGTCAGACTCTCTGCAGAACGCCAACATTCCGGACAAGGAGAGCGAGGGGGCCAGCCCTACAGACCCTGTGCTGATGACCAGCATCAATGGCGAGAAGCCCCAGGAATCGGGCCCCAGTGGGACACCAGCCAAAAAACCCCTGCCCTTCAAGAGAGGTGTGCGGAGGGGTGACGTGCTGCTGATGGTAGCCAAGCTGGACCCAGACTCAGCCAAGCCGGAGCAGAGGACCCAGGCCCATGACGCCCCTTCCTGCAAGACCCCACTCCCAGCCACAGACTCAGGAGGGGACAAAAAGGGGGGGACTCCCGGGACTCCTCGTGGCCCCCAGGCCGGCACTAAGGACACAGCCCCAAAGGCTGAGAAGATTCAGACTGAGGGTGTTGGGGACCCAGAAAAGGTGCTACCGACTAAACAAGGTGCAGGGGGGACAGGGGGTGGGACCCCCCAGGCCAAAGGGCTGAAAGGGGGTGAGCTCCAGGGCAGAGAGGGGCCAGGCGAAGGGGGGAGGCAGGAGACAGCAGAGAAAGGGGGAGGGGACCCCCCAAACAAGATGGAGAAAGGGAATCTCTCCAAGGAGGCGGGTGAGGGGAAGGGGGCCACGGCCCAGATCCAGGTGAGAAAGTGGGGAATCTCCCTGGGCAGAAGGAGCAAGTGGGACGGTCCCCAGAGAAAGAAGGACAAAGAAGGGATGCTCCCAAGGAAGGCAGAGAAGACGGAGGGACGGCAGATCAAGGAGGAGAAGGTGACCCAAGGGCAGGGGAAGCCCGGGAAGGTGGAGGAAACTTCTGGCCAGGTAGAGAAAGCAGGGGCGCCTCAGAGTGTGCCCGGGAAGGCAGGTGAGCCCCAGGCTAAGGTAGGCAAGGAAGGACAACCTCAGGGTGAGTCCGAGGAGGCAGGTAAGGCTGGGGGGAAGACAGAAAAGGGCCGTAAAGCCCCTGAGGAGGTCAGTGCACACAGGGAGACCCCAGCGGCTGCTGGAAAGGAGGGCCAGCTGGAGGGCAGAGGGCGGAAATCTGGGGAGCCCCGCGGGGGAGCAGATGATGGGACTGAGGCCCTGGAGATGGAGCCCGAAGGACCCAGACTACCTGCTCTGGAAGGCCAAGCAGAAAGGCCTCAGACCCAGGAGAGTGAAGAGGGGCCAGCCCTGCCGGAGGGGAGCAAAGGAGGACAGAGCGAAGACTCGGATCAGGTGAGGGGCTGCAGCCCCAGGAAGTGGGGCCAGGCAAGGGGGATGGGAAAGACCTGCCCCTGGGGGTGTACAAGGCAGGATAGGAGATGGACAGGGAGTGGGAGAGGGATGGCCCGCTCAAGAAGAGGGGACAGCACTTCCTCCTCGATACACTGGGCTCTGGAGGCCCCCACTGCCCCTGTCCCGGGGGAAGGTTGTCCACAGCCTGGGGGAGGTCCCAAGAATGGGAGATGTCCTCTCGTGGTTCAGCTGACTCACTGTGTCACATGGTACTTCTCAAACTTGCTGCTGCGTAAATAGTAGAGTGCTCAAAATGCAGATTCTTGGGCCCCGCCTTGGAGCCTCCATTCCAAAGGCCAGGGGTGGGGCCAAGGCATTTCCCTGCAAATAAGCACCCCCCTCTTCGCTCTCCCTTAGGAAAATTCTGATTTCAGTGGCCCCAGATCACACTGTGAGAAACTCCCATGTAAAGGGTTCGCTGCTGACTCGGTGTTGGGAGGGGGCATGGGGCAGTGTCCTCTTGGTTGTGATTGATGTGATCTTTGCTCTCAGGCTCCCGAGGACAGATGGTACGAGGCAGAGAAAGTCTGGCTGGTTCAGAAGGATGGATTTACTCTTGGTAATCGTGGGTGTTAGCACCTAAGTAGCAGAGGGTCTAAGTATTTTCTTCTCACTGCTAGTCATATTTGCCAAATCACAGTTTGGGCTGGGGTGGGGGGAGGGGTGGGGCAAGGAGCAGCTGAGTCTAGGGTGGGAGTCTGTGGCTTTGGGATTGGGAAAAGTTGAGTGTCATTTAACCCATGGCGGCTGGCCTACTGTGGACTCTTTCCAAAGGCAATTGCACCTTGGTAATTAATTATTCAATGAAGTCATTAATGCCCTGAGCATTGTTTGGCTCCTCCAGTGTTCCTCGAGGCAATGAGGCATAGTGCAAGTGGCCAAAGAGATTTCATCTCAGGACCCCACTTTTGTCTACTGAGAAGCAATTATGAGTCCCTGTCAGAATGCAGCTGGGCAGAGTGATTGATTAGTGATGTCCGCCATGGACCCTGGAAGGGGAAATGGCAATAGTGACTGATTAGTGATGTCTGCCATGGACCCTGGAAGGGGAAGTGGCAGCCTGTATTGCATTATCTGCCATCCCAGGTCTAGATACTAGACAGGTCAGGGCACTCAAGCACCAGGGTGCCTACCCTGTACTTGGCACTGGGCCAGATAATTAAAGCCCAAGTGAGTCAGACTCAGCTTCTGTCCTCAGAGGGTTCCGGGTCATAATTTGGAAACCTCCATGGGAGTAGGCTCTAAGGGGAGATAGGACTGCCCCTTTCTTTTTTTTTTTTTAAAGATTTTATTTATTTATTTCACAGAGGGAGAGAGATCACAAGGAGGCAGAGAGGCAGGCAGAGAGAGAGGGGGAAGCAGGCTCCCCGCTGAGCAGAGAGCCCGATGCGGGCCTCGATCCCAGGACCCTGAGATCATGACCTGAGCCGAAGGCAGAGGCTTTAACCCACTGAGCCACCCAGGCGCCCAGGACTGCCCCTTTCTGACCTGAACCATGATCCCTCTATAAGCTGGTCTGGCCATTCAGCTTAGAGCCTGTTCTCTCTCTCTCTTTCTCTCTCTGGGCTGTGACCAGCAACTGTGCTGAAGCCAGATGAGGGGACAGCTGACCTGCCAGCAGGAAGGGTACGACTTTGCATCGATGCTGACAAAACCATCACCGAGGTGGACAAGGAGCATGTTCATAGGGTGAGCCCTCCATCCCCCTCCCCGCCTGCTCTACACCTTCTTTCCCCACCCCTGCAAGAGAGGTCCTTGTACCTGACTTCACATACTGAAGGGAGATGTAAGGAAAACCATCATTGAACTCATTGCTCTGCTGACGATATATTGTCAGGGGGTCATTGCTCTATCCCAGTGTTCTCTTAGTGAGGACACATGAACAGACATGTGTGTCAGAACTGGGAGTTCTGACTGATCCAAGAAAGTGCTGGTTTTTCATGTTATGGACATGGCAAGTCGTGCTACAAAGCATGTTGCCCTTGTTACCCTGGCTGCCAGGGAACTCAGAGCCAAATTTGCAGTTTGCCATTTGCTATAGCTTAGGTTTCAATGGCCTATTATTTGGGGCTATTAACTTTTCTTTTGGTTGAGAAGCTACGTTTTGTATAGTTTTTGTAGTACACCATTAATCTTTTTGAGATTTAGAGTCTAATGATGGGGAAAAAGGGTCCTGTCATGGTCCTCTTCCACCTCTCACAGTCTACTAATCAGGGTGTTTCTTCCAGGAGCTCCTTGTGGGTCTCATCCATCATTCCTCTTCCCTACCCTCTGCCGGCCCCAGGCCCTTTACTCCTGCTGGTGTTCAGAGATTGTACTGAGCCCCGTACTTAACAAAAAGGCTGGCTCGCAAGGAGCCCAGGCTTGACCCAAACCCCAGAGCACTGGGCCCAGAAAACTCTCTGAACCTGGGAAAGAATAGTAGAAAGCCTTTTAGAATGGCTGCCCCAGGGAGAAGCTCCAGTCATCCGTTGCTTCTGGAAGAGTTTGGGTGTATTTCCAAGGGATCAACATATGATGGGCTGTCAGAGAAATAGGGCTGTTCGGTCATTGCCCAAGTGTCACAGAACATCCGCAGGACTCCCTGACAAGACCCAGAGAGGGGGCAACAGGCACGGACACTTGCTCACTCTGAACACCACCCTTCTTGTGGCGTTTGAGCCACGGGAGGCTGTCCGAATCCTGCTGTGTCTCTCCGGAGCCTCTCCCCTCCCGGGGCAGTGAGTGTAGAAAGGAGGACCAGGGGAAAGAGACAGGTGGTTCTCAGGGTGTATGAAGAGTGAAGGAGCAGGGCTGTCCTTATGGCATGTGTAGGGTTCTGTTTCTCTCCCTCCAGAGTCCTTGCTTTCTGTCCTGGTCTGTGGTGAACAGCTCTCCAGGGACAGGGACCCCGTGTGTGTGTGTGTGTGTGTGTGTGTGTGTGTGTGTAGGGGTGGTGGTGATGGTATGGAGGCCCAGAGGACACTTTGTGTGATGCTTCACAGGCCAACCCCCCTGAGCTGGACCAGGCTGAGGACCTGGCCTCCCTGGTCAGTGTCAACGAATCGAGTGTCCTGAACACGCTTCTCCACCGCTATCGGGGGCAGCTGGCCCACACCTTCAAGGGGCCAGACCTGATCGTCCTCCAGCCCCCAAGGCCCCCAGCGCCCTCTGCAGGCAAGGTGAGCAGGATCCCAGGGACAGGGCCGGGGGCCAGGCTCCAGACCGGCGGGGTGGGGTCCCTCTGCATCTCAGGGGAGAGGAGGGGCAGCCAGAGCCCCCTGCAAACCTGTCTGTGAGTAACATCCTGCCAGATAGAAGATCCGGGGCATCGTGGGCATTGTGGGCACCGAGGACCGCCTGAGCCCCCTCCGTAGAGGGCAACAATGAGTCCCGGCGGGAAACAACAGGGGCATGAAAGACTATAATCATGGCAGAAAATATTGAACGGATATCAGCTCTGTGCCAGGCGCTGCTTCAAGCACCTTTACATACTACTCAGCTAATGCTCACACACCCCTGAAAAGATAGGACCTTTACCAGCTGCCTGTTGCAGATGAGATCTGCGGGGCCAGCCCTCCAGTTCCGCAAGGGGGAGAGCTGGGGTAAAACACAGGCCGCCAGCCTCTCTGTGCCCCGAACCCCATGCTGCACACTCGAGAGTCCCAGACACCCACATAAATCGGGAACCTGAAGCCCCGATTCTGCTTTTCCTTTTTTTTCCCCCTGCGAAGTGGAGAAATGGCTGGTTTTGGCAAGACGGTCACAGCAAAGGCAAGCTCTCAGCGCCCCCTTGTGGCGACACCTGCAGCCACACCCGGGCCACCTGAGCCCCGTCTCCTCCTGGTCCCCCAGGCTGTTATGGAGATACTGAGGCAGAGTGTCCTTGATGCCAGGCCTGGGGGGAAAGAGCAGGGGGGGAGACAGAGAGGCCTGCCCTTGTGGGGCTTCCATTCCGGAGGGGGAAGACAGGCCCCCACTGACAAACACAACAGTGGGTAGCGCGGCTGAGTGTGGGGGAGACAGGGGGGAGACGGGGGGAAGGGGAGACCAGCGGGGACTGGTCACAGCAGGTCTTACACGTGGCCATAAGGATTCCCGCTTTTGCCCTGAGCGTGATGCCAGCTTCTTCAGCAGAGACATGGGTGGTCTGCTGTGGGCTTTCAAAGGCTCCCCTTGGCTGCTGAGCGGAGGGCCGATGGAAACGGGATGTAGTGCGGGCAGGACTCTTGCTGGAGGTCTTACCTGGGTGCTGTGGCAAGGACTTCATGGTTGGGGAAGGCTCGAGCCTCTAGCACGGCTGCTAATACCTCCCCGGGTGCCTTGGAATGATCACGACCTCTCCCTGGCCTTGATGTTCTCATCTGTTCACTGGGGATGAAGAGCCGCACCTTGCCCTCTGGGGTACCATGGGACAAATCTATCCGTAGCCTCCAAATGATGCTAAATTACATTTTAAAAAGAGCCAGTGATTCTGAATCCCCCTCCAAGGTTCCTCTTATGCAGGGCACCCCACGCCACCCCGTCAGGTGCTCCCCAGTCCCTTCCCTGCCCGGCCCAGCTGTCTGGGGGCCTGTGTACCCTCCCTCCCCTTGCTGTGAGGGCTGTGCTTAGGCTAGTGCAGCCCTGTGCCTCTGAGCCTTCCAAGAAGCTTCGTGGTTCCTCTCGCTCCTTAGAAGCCCCTAGGAGATTTCCTACAGGCCCCTACAGTGAGCCAGATTCTTGCTGACCCTTCTGGAACGAGGCATCCTTTGCAGAATCTGGGCCTGGAAGGCGAAAAGTGCAGGCGTGGGAACATGCCCTGTAAGGAGTTAGGTGATACCCTGGGCCCCTGTAGCCCTGGGATGGGGGTGGGACCCCTCTCAAAAATCCATCTTCCCAAACCCCAATCCAAAACCCCCTTCTACGTTTTGGCTGAGTCACGTCTGGTTCCTCCAATGGCCACCAGGTGGGAGCAGTGACCTGCGGTGAGCCTGGGCCTGGGGCCACCTTGAAGATGGGCTTGGTGGAGACTGGGGCACGGCTGAGTGGGACGTCTCTCTCACTGGGGGCGGCTGGGAGCTGAATGTGTGCCTGGGGTCACGGGGCTGCCTGGGGGCGTGGGGGTGCATGGGTGTGAGCATGGGTATGAGCATGGGTATGAATGTGTGCAGTGTAGTCTGGTGGGTACAGCTTTGTGTAACAGTGGCCTCTACCACCGTTGGGTGCGTGTGCCCCCCAAGCACGCCTGTGTGCCAACATGCAAGATATGTGTGCATACGTGCACCTGTTTGTGTACACGGGGCCCTGGGTTAGGAGGATCCTCTCTTTGCTCTTCTAGCCCCCCTCCCGCCCCTGAGGGGCTGACAGGTGGGATAGCCCCCTGAACTTGAGAGTTCCCAGATTAGGAGGTAGCTTCAGGGCTCAGACCCCAGAACCTTTTGCCTGTGGCACGCTCGAAGGCTGTGTCCAGCCAGTGCGGAGGGGGAGGGGGGGTCCCATCTTTCCAGGTTTGGGGATCCTGGTGAGCCCTGGGTTTTGCATCAGGACAGGGACTCACTACTGTGTCTGGGTGTCTCGGGGAGGGAAGGCCAGCCGAGGACTGGGGGCAGCCCTCAGCCCCAGGCCAAAGGTCCAGGCGAAAGGAAGAACTACCATGCTGGGGTTTGAGCCTCTGGCCCTGCTAAGGCAGTGGAGAGGGCAGACGGGGTCTCCCTGGGCTGCGTGGTCACCTACTTATCACGCCAGGCTTCGGATGTCCTCCTCTAACCGGGCCCGCTGCTCTGCCCATTCTGGTGCCTTTCCACCGACCACTCTGCCTCCTGTTGGCCTCTTGCCTTCCACCCAAAGGCCATGCTGAGCAGACTTTTGTCAAGGTCACCAGGGGTTTCCCTGCTGCCAAACACATTGCCAGAGGCTCAAGTCTCTGGTTTCCCCCTCCTTGGCTCCTAGCGGCATTTGGCATAGCCAAGCCCCGTTCCTCCTGCAGACCCTCCCTTCCTGAGCTCTGGGACTCCCCTGTCCTGGTTTTCCTTCTGTCCTGCCGGCCCTCCTCCTCAGCCTCCCCAAGACCGGTGCCTGTCCCCACACCTCTTGGCTCTTCCTCTTTACACACCCACTTCCTTGGTGATCTAATTCAGGCTCATGGCTTTAAAGTGTCTCCCACGAGATCTAGATCTAGTTTAATTCTTCGTTTTGTTTATCATCTGGCTCTTCCCTGCAGAAAGCAAGCTCCACGGGACAGAGCTATTTTGTTTTAAGTCAGATTTATTAAGGTATGATTTACATACGCTTCGATTCAGCCTTTCTAGCCTACAGTCCTGTAAGTTTCAGCCACACGCGGATAGTTGTGTAACCAGTTCTCTGAACCCTGTATCGTCACCCTCCACTCCCCACGTCCTGCCCCTGGAAGCCACCGATCTGGGTTTTTTCTGTCCCTAGAGTTGGGCCTTTTCTGAAAAGTCACGTAATTGGAATAGTGCAGCCGATCATCTTTGAATTGGCTTCTTCCACTTCCCACGATGTAACCCATGTTACTGCAGTCACTGGCCCGTGGTTCTTGTATTGTGTGTGTGCCCTGGTGTATCCACTCCCTGGGTGACCAGCTGTCCCGGTTTCCCCGGAGTGGAGGGGTTTTCCAGAACAGGAGACTTTCGGTGCTCAAACCGCGATGGCTGCTTATCTTCATTCCCTCGTTAAACGGCGCTTGGGTTGTTCCTGGTTTCCAGTGATTTTGAATTTATATCCAATAAAACCGGTGCCATTGAGGGTTTTTGGTGAACACACATGGTCATTTCTCTTGGGTAAATACTGAAGAATGGGATTGTCGGGCTGGATGCTGAGCATACATCTCACTCTTTCCCAGAATGACCGTATCATTTCAGCCTTCTTACTGACATTGTATGAGAATTCCAGTCCCTCTGTATCTTCGCCAGCACTTGGTAGTGGGTGTTAAAAATTTTTTAACTTTTTTTTTAAAGGCATTCTAATAGGTATATAATGGTATCTCCTCATAGTTGGTAGGGATTTCCTTTACCCGTTGTCTGTAGTGCTGTGCCCCACAGCGCCTGGAATGGTGCACATAGTAGACACTCAATAATTTATTTATTTATTTATTTTTGAATGAAGAGGAAATGAATGGCTGAGTGGATGGCCGAATGGAGTGGAGGACCTCAGGCATTACCTAAAACTATTATGGCAAATACATAGCATATGTACCACCAGCTACCCCATGTCTCATTCTGTTTCCGTGGCAGACATTACTAATCAATCTTGCCAGTTCATCCAGCTGCCTCATTCTGGCCAAGTACTATCCTATAATGAGTTAACACAAGCCTCCTGGGAGCTAGAGAGGAGATCCAGACTCAGAGTAGGCTCAAAGGCCACTGAAGGACTCACAGTGTGGTCAGTGCAAGACTAGACCTCAAGGCTGGGCTTTTGCTGGTTACATTCAAGACTCCTCTGACAAGGCTGGGTAGGATGACAGGCAGGGAGGTGGATCTGGGCTCAAGGGGGTGGGGCACTGTCTTGGAGTGCTCCCTGGGCACCAGCTGGGGTGGGAAGACTGAAGCCTAGGGTATCTTACTACAGGTGCCCAGGGGCCGCCGGGATGGCCTGCCAGCCCACCCGGGCTCCTTGGCGCAGCGGGCGTACTGGGCACTACTGAGCCAGCGAAGAGACCAGAGCATCGTGGCCCTGGGCCGCAGTGGTGCTGGGAAGACCACCTGCTGCGAGCAGGTCCTGGAGCACCTGGTGGCAATGGCGGGCAGTGTGGATGGCAGGGTCTCAGGTACAGTGGTTTCCAGGGGACATGTGCTGGGGGTGGGTTGTGGGGGAGGGTGGCGAGAGTTGGAGGGGGCACTGGGTTGTTCCTCCTTATGTCCATTCAGCTAGCATTCACTGAGCTTCGATGTGCAGACCCCATGTTTGCTTCTGGGCAGGGCCACCTGTGTTGCATTGGATACCCTTGTGCAAATTAGAAAAAGGTACTCCTTCCTCAAGACATTCACAGCTATGTGCAAAACAATCATACACTGACATTGTTGTAACTAAACGTTTGCCTGCCATGTGCTGGGAAATCATCCTAATAAATACACAAACCTGTGATTGTATGATGTAAACAATGTGCCCCTTAGAAAAGGTGCCCTTGTGCAGTGCACAACCTGCTCAACTGTACAGGGGACCTAATAAGTAAAGACAGAAGGGCAGGGCCTATGCTCATGAGGATTTGACAACCAGAAGGGAAACTGAACTTCATTTATGTTCCAAACTTGAATGTTCTGCACAAAGTGCTGGCAGAGCTGGTTAGGAGAGAGGCAGGGGGAGCCCAGAAGAGTGGGGAGTAGGGATTTCCTTGCAGTGGGGAATGGAAATTTCCTTGAGGTAATGATGTTTCAGCTAGGCTTTAAGGAAAGATGTAGGTACTACGATTATCCCCATCTTCAGATGGGGTATCAGAGGCACAGAGAAGTTGATTTGCCCCAGATTAGGTAAGTAGCAAAGGCAGAGGGCATATTCAAATCCCCTTACTACTGCGTGTGCTACTCTCTCACTGCGGTTCCAAACTCACTGTTCCAAAGCTTTATTGATCACTTGCTCTTCACCTGACCTATATTAGGGGCTGGGGATAAAATGGGGGAGAGGCACCAGTCTTGGCTTTCTCAAAATGTAGTTCTGCTGTAAGTGTGTGTGTTGGAGGGTGGGAGCCAGGATAGGCTGTATCCAGGTGCCTGGCACAGTGCCTAGCGCATAGTTGGTGCCCAATAAATAGTTGTGGAGAGACCGCAGGGCTTTTCAAGGCTGCTGCTACCCTGTGAGCTCCCTCAGAGCAGTTCTGAGAATGTTCATGCCTTGCCATCCTGCGTCAGGCCCAGGACGCCCCTGTCATCGGACCCCATCTATCCTGGCCCTGCGTGTCTCCCCTTCTTGACTCAGTCTTGGCCCCCCTGCATCATGCTTTGCAGTACACAGCCCGGGCAGCAGTGAAATGTTTGTGGTTTAGTGCTGAGCTGGGGAGATGGTGGGGAGCCTGCTGGGGCTTGGAGCCAGATGGGCCTGGACTGGTGCAGTTGCCAGTGGGGAAGATAGTCCTGCCAGAGGTGGGGGTGACAGCTCCTGGGTCATAGGTGATGCCCTGCCCCATGCCTCCAACAGTAGAGAAGATCCAAGCTACCTTCACCATCCTCCGGGCTTTTGGGTCTGTGTCCACTGGCCACAGCTACAATGCCACCAGGGTCGCCATGGTGATGTCGCTGGACTTCAATGCCACGGGGCGAGTCACGGCTGCTCAGCTCCAGGTGGGTGCGCTGGGCGGATGGGGGTGGAGCGCCCTTGGTGCTGCAGTGTCCCGAGTCCCACCCAGCAGAGGCCACGCCTCCACCTGGGACCCTGGGATGTATCGTAATGGTTGTGGATCCCCAAGCCATGGCCATCTCCTCCCTCAGCACCCCGGAGCATTGCCAGCCCGTCTGCACCTCCGAATGTCGTGGGGATGAAATATTCATGGGTAAATATATAACTCAGCTTCTCATTAGCTGGCTCTTAAAAGCGTAAGCTGAAATTAAACAGACACTCGCCAGCCTTCTGCCGCCCCACCGCATGTAACCAACACATGGCCTGTTTGTTCCTATCTCCACGATCACCCGTGCCGCTCCCCTTCCTACCTCAAACATGCTGCTTGAGCAGAAAATAGGATTAGGTTATTAGAAGGGTGGTTTGTACACTGAGCTCGGATAATGTCCAGACTCAAAGAAAACTCATCGGTGCCAAATATGTCCCTTTTCTGTCCTGGCCCTGCAATTCCCCCATTAATCACCACTTGGGTCAGGTTAGTACACTTCTGTTAAACACAAATATGTTGGAGAGTGTCTCTGTTTAATTGTTATTACCTTTGGATGCTTTCATTGGAACGAGTCTATTGTGGTAGTTGAGTCCCTGAACGGGTTCCGAATCAGTGGGATAAAGGACAGCACGGTTTCTATACGGAGGTGTCCGACGGAGTGCGGACCTGAGCTGTTGCCTCCAAGAGTGCATCGGGGCAGAGGGGTGTCCTGACGGGGCCGCCGGCTGCTGTACCCTGAGGGCCAACCGCGGCCCGTCCGCTCCTGTTGCAGACCATGCTCTTGGAGAAGAGCCGCGTGGCCCGGCAGCTGGAAGGGGAAGGCAATTTTGAAGTTTTCTCCCAGATGCTTGCGGGATTGGACCTGGATCTCAGGTGAGTGACAGAGCCGGCGTCTTTGAACCACGCCGGTGGCCAGGACTCATTCAGGTCAGCTGTTCAGATAGGACCCCAGAGCCCATTCACGCAGCCGATCAGCCGCGGGCCTGGAGTTTGCCTCAGTTCCCCTGGGTCTGTGTAGTTTGTGGTCTTTGTGCCAGGCTTTCCTGGCACTTAGGAAGGGCCATGGGAGGGCAGGGAGTGCAGAACATTCCAGGGATGGGACTAGGGCCTGGGGCAGGCGCTGGGGCCATCCGGGCCACAGCGGGGAGCCCTCTGACATGAGGACCATGCACTCTGCCAGGCCGCTGATGTGGGCAGCCCCTCCTTGACTTCCAGTCCTTTCTCTGCTTCCAGGTCGGAGCTGTACCTGCACCAGATGGCGGAGAGCCACTCCTTCGGCATGGGAGTATGGCCCAAGGTAAGGAGGAGGTCCTTCTGAGGGGTGTGTGGATGCCTGTGCCCCCATGGCCGGGATGGGGGCGTGATGGAGGAGTTCCCTGCGTGGCTCTTCTCCTTTGCCGGTGAGGGACACGGTTGCCAAGGACTGGTCGTGTGGGGGACGCAAGGGCTACCTTTGTGGGGCCTGGGCTTGTAGGGTAACCAGGACTTGTGCACGTAAAGGGAACCAGGAGGTGGTATATGGAGAGGTAAGTGTGCAGGTTTTGGTCTCAAACCTGGCTCTGACACTCATTAGCTACATGACCTCAGACCCAACCTCTCTTTACACTTGTCTCCTCTTCAGGCAAATAATGCGAATGGTCGTATCTGCCTCATCAGGTCAGGGTGAGGGGTAAACGAAATGATGTGCATAAAATTCAGAGCACAGGGCTTGGCCTAGATCCATCAACCAAGTACTCTTAGTAGATATTATTGGTGATTCATATGGGTGTGTGCAGTCCAAGACGGCTTCCTGGAAGGTACGCTCTGTGAGTAGGACCCGACAGATGGTAGTCATTTGTTTTTTGTTTTTGTTGTTGTTGTTTTATTTTTTTAAAAAGCAAGGTGGTGACTTGTTTCCTTATTCTTTTATTCATTTGCTTATCTCTTAACAATTGTTTTCTGAGTCGGTCCCCTCCTCAATATACCCACCGGCAGCTCCTGTGACAAGCCTGTGCTAGGTGTTGGGATTATGGTCTCCATTCATGAATTTTTACTCTATTCGGAGAGAAGGATGCAGGTATTAATGTAGTTGTGTGAGATACAAATATGCCGGACGTTGCCCAAGATGCTGTGGGCACCAGAGGAGAGTTGAAAGAGCTACTTGGAGAAGTAGCTCTCCAGTCGGAGAAGGCTTCTTAGCCACAGGGATGTTAGATGGGGTTTTGAGGAATGCATAGGAGTTCACCGAGGAGGGGAGGGTAGATAATTTCCACGCCACAGCCTTTTAAACAAAGATATGATCCAGGAAATAAATAGGGCTGGAATAATGGGGAATTCTCATGTCAAAAATGGATTTCAATCCACAACCTCACACCACACACAGAAGTGAACAAAGAATGGAGTATAGGCCCAAATGTAAAACTTAAAGCCATACAATTTCTAGAAGAAAACAAGGAGAAGTTTTCTCTGGCTTGTTTAGGGCAAAGGTTTCTTAGATATGCCACCAAACACAGAGTCCATAAGACAAATAGATAAGCTGTATTTCATTAAAATTAATAATGTCTGCTCTTTGAAAGGCATTGTTAATATGAAAATACAAGCCACGAACTGGGAAAAAATATTTTGAAATCACCTAGCTGATAAAGCATTTGAATCCAGAATACGAGAGATGACTGTCTAAACACATAGATACAACCTCACAAAAATTATGGGCAAAATATTTCAACATACATTTTGCCAAAGAAGATACATGGATGGTTGATATGCACATGGAAATAGGCTCTACATCACTAGTCATTTAAGGAATTCAAACTCAGACCACGATACGCTAGAATGTCTGCATTTTAAAAGATTGATCATACCAAATGCTGGTGAGAATTCGGGGCAGCTGGTACTCCCACGTTGCTGGTGGGGCTGTAAAAAGTACAACCGTTTGGGAAAACAGCCTCTTAAAAAAGCGAAAGCTACACTTCCTGCCTGATGCACTAATCTACTCCTCGGTATTTATGCAGGAAAATAAATGTGAATGTCCAGACAAAGTTCTTGATGTGACAGTTCTTGGCAGTTTTGTTTGTAACAGCCAAAACCTAGCAAGGTCTAACAACTGGTGAGTGGCTGTCGCGTATCGATGAAGATAGTAAACTAGTCAGCTGTAAAAATGAACGAGCAACTGGCATATCTGAGAACATGCTGGCTCTCAAATAATTATGCTGAGTGAAAACTCTCCGATGAAAGAGAGAATAACTTATTCTCTCCACGTATGTGAAACTCTACGGATTGCGGACTGACCGATGGTGACAGAAAATAGGGCAGTGGTTGCCTGCGCATTGGGTGGGGCAGGAGGAGGGTAGAAAGGGTGATAAACAGGAACTTTTGGGGGGTGATGGATTGATGGATATGTTCATTGTCTTTATTGTGGCGATGGTTTCATGAGTCTGTGTATCAGAGCTTATCAGATTATACCTTTTAGAGATGAGTAGTTTATGCTTTGTCAATTACACGTTAATGAAGCTGTCTACACACACACACACACACACACACACACTCCACAGAGTTACTGATTCAGCAGGTCTGGGGCAGGGCCTTGGAATCTGTCTTCCTCCCAAGTTCCCAGGTGATGCTGCTGGTGCTGGTCCAGGGACACCCCTCTCTAAGGACCTGGAGCTGACATGGAGCTGATTTCTGCAGTAGGAGTAAGATGATGCAGCTATTCCATCTTTAAATTCTGGGGGCTGATCCACTCTTTCTCCAACACCCTGTTTTGCTGGCAGGCATCCACAGCATGGTTTTCTTCCAGACTGTCTCCCCATGATTGGGGAACTGTTAGGACCCCAGATCTTGACCGTGATCACCCAGATGAGAGGCTATCCTGGCATTGGGCTTTCCCGTTTGTGTTAATGAATTTTGGCCAACTGTATCCATTTGAGTGTGCGAGAGGATTGTTTTTGAGGAGAAAAGCTCCAGCCCCTGGTCCTCGTGAGCTCTCCCTAGCCTGACTTTTTGTTAACAGTCTGCACACAGGAATGAGTCACAGCGGGAATCCATGTCAGGCAGGCTTTTGAAGTAGATTTCTTTTTTCGTGTGTTTCTGGGGGGTGTTTTCTTTAGACCAGTTGATTTGCGGGAACTGGTAGGGTGTTCCTTTGTTCTGTCTCTCTGCTACCTGGCAGGTATCCAGGGAAGCTTTCCTCAGTGTTCTAAGAACAAAAATAAAGTCTGAAAGCTCACTGCTCTTTGATCCCAGCCTGGGCTAGTTTTCTGGGGCTGGGTGGTCTCGGTTCTGTCTCAGTAAGGGCACGTGGTGGTCGGGAAATTCCCCCCAAGAATGGAAGTTGCTAAGTACAAGCTCCCCCAGTCGCCAGATTGAGCACTAAAAAACACAGGATGCCCAGAACTTCATCTTGTAATGGACCTAATGTATGGCATGGGGACGATAGTTCATAATCATGTTTATTGCAAACGTCAAATTTCCTAGGAGAGTGGATCTTAATTGTTCTCGCCACACACACAAAATGGTAACTATGTGAAGTGATGGATGTCTTAATTAACTTCATTGTGGTAGTCATTTCAGAATGTGTACCTATACCAAATCATCTCATTGTACACCTAAAAATATACAATTTTTATCTGTCAATTATAACTCAGTAAAACTAAAAAAAATATCCCACAGGATGACTGGTTAAATTTGAATTTCAGATACACTGGCATAATTTTTTTAAGTATAATTATATCATAAATATTGTATGAGCAGGACTGGAGGGTTGGAGTCATATCAGAGAAGGCTGCCTGGAGGAGGTGAGCTGGAGATTGAAGTTGGACAGGGGCAATGAAGCCAGCATTCCTGCTCTACTGGATATTGCAGGGAAATATACTTATACTAAAACATTACCTATCATTTATCAGAGATTCGAATTGAACTATATGTCCTGCATTTCTACTGGCAAATCTGTAGCTCAATCCATCCCCGGCCGAGTCTTCCCCCTCCTCCTCCTAGACAGTCCTGCTGACTCAGACCAGTTCTGCTCTGACATCGTCTGTCTTAAGGTCCCCTTTGCTCCCAAGTTAAATGAGAGGAAGCCCATCAAGTACTTGGATACTCAGCTTTTGTTATCATAATTATGATTCGGATTATTATTTGCTATTACCTTGTATGACAACACAGGACCGGTTAGGTGGGGCAAGGCTTCAGGGGCCCATGAGACCCCCAATCCAGGCCCCTTGGCAGTACACACCTTGTTTTTTATCTCGTTGGCCTTATCTCTATCTTCTAGTTTATATCTTTAATGTAGCGTTTATTTTGGGGGCACCTGTCTGGCTCTGTTGGTAGAGCTTTTGACCCTTGATCTAGGGGTTGTGAGTTTGAGCTCCGTGTTCAGTGTAGAGATTACTTTAAAAACATATATATATTTTTAAATATTGTGGGGCACCTGGGTGGCTCAGTTGGTTAAGTGACTGCCTTCGGCTCAGGTCATGATCCCGGACTCCCGGGATCGAGTCCCACATTGGGCTCCCAGCTCCATGGGGAGTCTGCTTCTCCCTCTGACCCTCCCCCCTCTCATGCTCTCTCTCTCTCTCACTCTCTCTCAAATAAATCTTTAAAAAAAAATATATATATATAGTGTGTATATATATAATGTGTATGTATACACTATATATGCAGCAATATGATATCTCTATAAAACATATATAATATATATAATAATGAGATGATAAATACCTTTGTGCATCCATCCTGGGCCTCTGTACCAATATTACTATGCCCTGCTTCCCAGGCCCCTGTCCAGGGAGAGACCTCCCATTGTGCTTGTGTGTGTGTGTGTGTGTGTGTGTGTGTGTGTGTGTGTGTGTGTGTGTATGAGTTCTCACTGATAACAATGTCTCATCGTGTCTCACGCTGTCACTTTGCTTATTGTCTGTTTCTGCACCACCCTCAGGTCCAAGAAGATGGGGGTCTTCTGTATTCTCTTCACTGCCTGTGTATTTTACAAGGCCTGGCACTGAGTTGGGCACACAGCAATCAACGTTTGTTGAGTGAATAAATGAATGAGCAGGCCCCACTCAGAACTTGGCTAAAATCACGTCTTTTCAATTTTTAAAATTTTGCAGCGTGGTAGGCAGAACTATATTAATTGCACTTTAATTTATCCTGTTGCGTCTTCAAAGGCATTTCCTGTGGCTTTGGGGATCTCGTGTCTCTCTTTGGATCCATTGCCTGCGTCCCGGGAGCTGGGGAGGGGCGTTGCTGGGAATCACAGAGGAGCCCCGAGAAGGGAATTGGAGAGTTTGGGGCGCTCCCTCCTCAGCCAGCCTGGCCTCTGGGGTCCTCGAACATGGGTTTAGTAGCACCGTGGGCCTGGTGCATTGAGTGGATGAACTCTACCTCAGTGTCCGTGGCTCTGACTGAGGGACGCTAACTGGCAGCTCATTGACATTGACTCATCAGTGGATATTTATTGATCTCATGGCACTCCAGGCACTGACAGAGAGATAACTCAGCTGGGTCTGTGTCACGAAGGACTCAACGGCCACAATAGCAGATCATTTGAAGCCAGGATGGCAGGTACTTGAATTAGAGGTGTGTGTCCACTGAGGTCAGGCTGGGAGGGGTACAGGTGTATCAAGGAGGGCTGCCTGGAAGAGGTGAGCATGAGCTGGTCTGGCGGTGTGCTGAGTGAGGTGGTCCAGGTCGGCAGTGAGGCCAGCATTCCTACTCCACTGAGTGCCTGATGCAAAGGGGAAGGTGGAGCGTGGCTGCAGAACCCAGGATGAGGCTCACGGGGGCTGTCAGCTGGAGCAGGGCCTGGGCTGGAAGCACTGAGCCCTGCGGGCTGGTGCTGGCCCCGGGTGGCCGCCTCCGCTCACTGACTGTCACTCCCAGCTCCTGGTCCCTGCCCTGTGCCCTTGCTGCCTGCCACTTTCAGCTTTTAAATGGAACTTATTTGAGATCTGTCAGGGCACCAGCACACATTTGAAATCACAAAGCTTTCATATTATTTTCCCTCTATAATTTATTTTTCTGCAACCTAGCCTGATTTTTTTTTTCAGTGCCCAACAGCAGTGATAATAATAATCATCTTTGCCTCCCAGAAGTGTGCCTCTGGCTGTTACCTTCCAGGCTTTGGCCTGAGGCACATTTATTTTTTATGACTCAGTTGTCAACTGTGGAGGAATGGTCCCCAAATGGGAAGATGGGGGAATCATGCCCTCTTGGCAGGGGCTCTGCCCAGAGCCCTCTCTTCTTGAATCCTCCTAATGGTCCTTTGAGCAAAGGGATTATTATCACATCTGTCTTTCAGGAGAAATAACTGGGCTCAGAGAGGTGAAGTTACTTGCCTAAGAGCGCACAGCTTGGAAGCGGCAGAAGCAGGGCTGGACCTGACCCCGAATCTGGCACTATTGGACATCCCCCTCTGTCACCTCGATCCTGTGTTGTGGCTGAAGACCATATGCTCTGGGGTCTGACCCACTGTGCCCTCTTGGGTCATTTATCCTCAGTGTTTGCATCTGGGGAATGGGTAGAGCCATACCCAGCTCCTTCGTCTGCTCCTAGCTGTGGGGGCCCAATAGAGTGTCTGGCAAGTAGTGGATTTTCTCTTCCCCAGTTGGGTGGCTCCAAGGGCCTAACCCTCTCTGAGCCTCAGTTTCCTCTTCCGTCCATCAGCGAGACCCACACCTACCTCGTAGAGAAAAAATACCCAGCACAGTGTAGCAGGTGCTCGAATCATGTTTCTTCTTCTCCCTCCTTAAATGGACTCCGGTGCCTGAGTGGGTGTGAATGGGTCAGACTGAGTGCGGGGCAGAAGGGCTGAGCTCTGGGGAGCTCCAGGCTCCGGGCCGACACTGGTCCTGACTGCCCCATGTTTTCTAGGAGGTTCACCTACCTCTGTGGTCACCGACGTTTCTTTTGCAAGAGAATCAAGTGCATGGTCAGTGTTTTCCTCCTAGAGCCGGCCTCAGGGAAGGCGGTGCTCCCGGGCCAGCTTTCCCTGGGCTGGGGCGGGCTCCAGCAGCCCTGGGCTCCATCAGAGAGCAGCTCCCAGCTGCACCCCGAAGCTCCCCACTGCCCTTTGCTCAGGCAACAGGCCAGCATGATCAAAGCACCACGCTCCCAGAGGCCCACATGCTTCCGCTTGGAGACTCTTCCTTACCCCACCTCCCCCAATCCCCAGCCAGCAGATTGCATCTGCTTCACGCACCACTACTTCCAGGAAGCCTCTGACCCTCCCCAGAGGCTCCCAGCCCCCTCCCCCCACCCCTCCCCTCACTCCGGCTGTCACTCGGTTTGCACATCTGCCCCCCTCATTGGCCTGGGAGCCTCTCAAGGGCAGGGCCATGCCCAGTTCACCTTCCGTGGAATGCTAGGCCTGCCCTTGGGCAGCAGTGGGGGAAGGTGTCCAGGAAAGCAGAGTAGCCTCGGTAAAGGCACAGCTGGAGAGATGCAGCGGTGCACGGGGACCAGCATTTATTAGGCACCACTGTGTGCCAGGCACTATGCTGGATGCTTTACACATGACTCATTTCTTCCTCACAGTGGCTCTGGGAGGAGGGCGGGCTATGATTTCCATTCTACAGAGGTGGAAACTGAGAACAGGACGGGGGCAAGAGATCTGGACAAAGTCACCATGCTGGGGAGCGTGGAGTCCGGGGGACGTCCGGCTCTGTCTGACTCCAAATCCAAACCTGGCTGCTCTCTGCATTGTAGGAATCTCCTGGGTGCTCTAAGCACAGCCCAGTCTAATGTAGAGAGCATTCTGGACTCTTTTTTTTCCCCTCACTAAATTACCTGCAGTCTTTGGTTGACCTTGAGTCTTTGATTGCCTCAGATAAACTCTGGGCATGGTGTGAGTTGGCTTTTTCCTTTTTTCATTATTTTATTTCATTTTCATTCATTTATTTATTTGAGAGAGAGCGAGCATAAGCAGGGGGAGTGGCAGGTAGAGGGAGAGGAAGGAGCAGACTCCCCACCCAGCAGGGAGCCCGACCAGAGGCTCGGTCCTAGGACGCTGGGATCGTGACCTGAGCTAGATACTTAACTGACTGAGTCACCCAGGTGCACCTAATTTTTTTTTAATTGAGGTGAGACATAAAGCATATAAAGCACACTAATTTTAAGCCTCCAACACAGCGATGATTATATTCTTATCCACACCTGTAGCCACACCCCAGATCAACACCTAGAACATTCCTTATTCTGACAAAGGCTCGCTCGAGTCTCTTTGCCAGCAGGGGTGTCCCTCCCATTCCAGAGTCATCAACCTGACTGGCCTTACCAAAGACTAGTTTGGCCCGTGCTTGAACCTTGCAGAGATGGGAGTCCCGAGGTGCAGAGCCTTCGGTCTCTGGCTTCCCCAGCTCACCCCGGGTCTGTGGGATTCAGGATTGTGGTCATACCCACCAGCAACTCGTTCTTGTTCGCTGCCAAGTGATCCTCCAACCCTGTGCCCCAGCCCTTTGTTTACTCCTTCTCCTGGAAACAGATGCTTGGGCTGTGACTTGACGTATTATACTAGCTTCACTGATCTCTCGGTGCACGACTGGGATGCAAGGATTCAAGGAGTGGCTTGCATCCCAGCATCAGGCAGAGGTGTTTGGTTCCCTGGAAATCCAAGGAACTGTAAACATCTTCCTGATCCTAATTGTTTGGATCAGAAACAGATATATTTGTCTCTCTGCATTTTCTGTTGCAACAGAGCCATGGGGCAGGGAGGGAGAGGAAGAGAAACAGATTAAGCTTTAGGGAAAGTTTCTCCTTCTCTTCACAGGAGCTAAGTGGCGGATGATGGAGTCCGCCTGTAATTTAAAGTCAAATGCTCAGAGCTGACAGCAGGAGCCATAATAAATGTCGGTTGCCACTGTCCTTTTGGTGTCCTTTTGCTGCTGCTTTGAAATCTCATAAATAACCGAGAACATGTTGGTAAGATGCCTTCCTTCCCTCCATTTGCTCCAGCGGAGCAGCTGTGGTTGCTAGGTTGAGCTCCTGGTTGCTAGGGATTTTGTGGTCCTGTGGTGGCCCAGAAATATGATGGATCAGTGGAACATGCTTTTGCTATTAATTGAAATATTTTCACAGCGAATCTCTCAATGTCACTGCATGCTTTGACGCCGTCCCAATTGGTTGCTGATCCTTGGAGGCTTCTTTCCTAGTTAGAAGTGACTTGAATGGAGGGGACAAGCAGCCTGGACTGGGAATCAGAAAAGCCTGATTCGAGCTCTGCATCTGACACTCATATGCTGTGTGACCTTGGGCCAATGTTCTCTCCTCTCTGGGCACTGGATTCCGCAAAACTCAAAGACTTGCCAGCTTTAACAGCCTACCGTTCCTCGCCCACGCTCTGTAAGAGGGCCAAGTGCAAATCAGTTCCTCATTATCTGCGGGTAGATTAGTGACAAAAGAATTCTTGTCCCCAGCTCACTTCCTCTCAGCCCAGCAGGTTTCTGGGCTGAGTCTCCTTGGCCAGATGGTGTGTGCAGGAGTTTCAGACTAATTTTAATATTCAATCAAACATAATTGGGATCATAAATCTGAAAAAGAAAAAAACAACACCCTACAACCCATAAACATCTGATCATGTCACTTTCTCTTTCCTCCTGCTTAAAAATCTTGGGCAGTTTCCCATCACTTGCACGGGGGATAGCAAACAGTTTCCACTTCAGTTGCTGAGACAGATCTGTTGGTGTCGGCTGCAAGGGGTGGTGTCCTGGGAAGAATCGGGGACCCACTGGCTTGCTGCGGGCTCTTGATCGATTACTGTTGTCTGCCACAGGTGTGGGAGTGCAGATGGGGGCGCGTATTTGCTAGGCGGGGCTGGAATTTAAAGCCCGTGCCCTTAACGTCATGGGTGAGACCTTCCCAACTGGCACCTGCAAGCTTCTTGAGCTCTCTCTCTTCTTGGTCAGCCCCACCTCCAAAAATACCTGCTTCTGTGCCCGCTTTCAGAGGCTTACCTGTTGTCTCCCCAGACTGCATTTGGTCATGGTGTGCCTTCTGTGTGTCAGGACTTATTGCATTAAATTGATCAGTGGTGCCTATTCACCTTGCAAATTCAATCTCGGGTTTGTTTCGCCTTCTATGACCATCTCTACGATGCTTTTGGGTGGGATGCATCAGCACCTTCCTGCCTCGGAGCTCCCACCGTTACCTGGACCCCAGTTATGTCTCCTTTCACTGTTCCCTTGAGAAGCCCTCCAAGTCAAGTCCTGGGCTCTCCTCGGCTTTGCATCCTCAGAGCCCAGCACCGAGCAGAGCCTCAACAAACAAAAAATCTCCTGAATGAACACACGGATGAATAAAAATGACAACGCATTCCAAAGTCAGATAGAAGCGATTTCTAGAACCTTCCCTGCAGTTGGAGCCCTGGGTGTCATTCTGGCACAGCCTAATTGTGGGTGATTTACTGAGCTAATAAAGCGACCGCATGTTCCCCCAAGTGTGAGCCCGAGTCAGAACTTCACCTTTTCTTGACCTTCATGGCCTCTTCCTCTCTCCCTTTGCTCTCAGCCCGAAGACAAGCAGAAGGCGGCGGCCGCCTTTGCCCAGCTCCGCTGTGCCATGGAGACGCTGCGCATTTCGGAGGGCGAGCAGCGAGCCATTTGGAGGGTGTTGGCAGCCATCTACCACCTCGGCGCGGCGGGGGCCTGCAAAGGTACGTGCTTCCTGCCGAGCTCACCTGCGCCTCCAGCTGTCTGCTTTGGCAGGTGCCTGACATGGCCCTTCTCTCCATGAGGTGGGACAGGATCCATCTGTTATCTTCTGCGTCGCTGGGACTGTTCTCTGGGAGGCTGTCGGACCGGGTGCGATGAGATGGAAAACGGGGCTGGGTTTCTCAAGGAAACCTTGTAGACTGGCATTGTTCTTTCTAGAACTTTCTGTGATGACTGAGATGTTCTCCAGCTGTGCGGTCCAGAACCAGCCCTGAGCTGCCTTTGGCTATTGAGCCCCTGACATGCAGCTAGCGCAAGTGAGGGCTGAAATGTTTCATTGCATTACATTTTCATTAATATGAATTTAAATAGTCACATGTAACTAGCAGCCACTGTGTTGAGCACGGAAATTCTAGAACACCTGAGGGATAGCTGGGTCCAAGCAATAAAGGTGCTGTGTTTCTACCTAGACATCTTGGAGATGCTCCCCTGCCTTATGTGCTGAAGCTCACCCAGCCATCCTTCTTCTCCTGAGTCTGCTCCCTGCCCTGAATTGTCTGTTTACTGATCATCCCTACTTCAGCTTGGTTTCCCAAGTGCTTCTGGTCTTCCTTCTTGCCCTCACCCCTCCCTAGCCCATCATTATTCACCTTGCCCTGTAGAGGATCTCTGTGACAGCATTTCTGTCCTTGTTTCTCTTTTCTTAATATTTGCTAGTCTTTTTTTTTTTTTTTTTGCTTTTGCTTGGACAGTTGCAGTAGTCTCATTGTTAATGTCTACGTCCCTCCCTAAGTCCATCTTCACTGTGACCCTTGGGCTCTTTTCTAAAAAAAAACATAGACCTGTTTCACCGCGCCCCTGCTTAGGATCCTTTTCGAGGCTCTCCCTTGCCTGCTAACTCAAGTAAAATTCTTTGACTTGGCATTCAAGTCTCCTCCCTTCCCTTACCAATTTCTTTGGTCTCTTTTGGCACTGTAAAAGGTCCTGGGAAGAGGGCAGGGATCAAGAGCAGTGTGGTTCCTGCCTTCATGAGGATCTTGGTGCCTCGTATTGTGATCGTGTCCTTGTCTGGCTCTTTCTAGTAGGGAGCGACTTCCTTGGGGCCCAGGGCACAGAGTTGGGATTTACTTGTTGAATGAAAGCATGTGAATTGTGGTCTGTCCTCTGGGGCTGTGTGCTGACTCTGGCTGACATTCTGGATCATTTGTCTGTGGGCAACAGACTTCCGGAATTTGCTGACACATCATTCCTGCCATCCCCCCACTCCTGGGCCTTGGACCCCATTCTTTTTTTTTTTTTTTTAAGAACTATAAAGAAGTTTATTTTTTATTTTTTTAATATTATTATTATTATTTGCCCCAGGGGTACAGGTCTGTGAATCATCAGGCTTACATCTTTCACAGCATTCACCAAAGCACAAACCCTCCCCAATGTCCATAACCCATCCACCCTATCCCTACCCTCCCACCGCCCAGTAACCCTCAGTTTGTTTTGTGAGATTAGGAGTCTCTTATGGTTTGTCTCCTTCCCCACCCCATCTTGTTTCATTATTTTTCCCTCCCTACCCCCCACGACCCCCTGCCCTGACCCTCAAGTTCCTCATATCAGAGAGATCATATGATAATTGTCCTTCTCTGATTGACTTATTTCGCTCAGCATAACACCCTCTAGTTCCATCCACCTCGTTGCAAATGGCAAGATTTTGTTTCTTTTGATAGCTGCATAGTATTCCATTGTATATATATATATAGCACATCTTCTTTATCTATTCATCTGTCGATGGACATCTAGGTTCTTTCCATAGTTTGGCTATTGTGGACATTGCTGCTATAAACATTCGGGTGCATGTGCCCCTGAGGATCACTACATTTGTATCTTTAGGGTAAATACCCAGTAGTGCGATTGCTGGGTCATAGGGTAGCTCTATTTTCAACTTTTTGAGGAGCCTCCCTACTGTTTTCCAGAGTGGCTGTACCAGCTTGCATTCCCACCAACAGTGTAGGAGGGTTCCCCTTTCTCTTGGACCCCATTCTTTTGATTCTTGTACATGTGAGCTGCATATATTGGCCCACGGATTTGATTTTGGAAATTTCTAGAAGTTATGCTAAGTCAGAAATGAGTAGGGTAGGGATTCCCCAGTTGGCTCAAACCAAGGACAGACATGTTTGACTTGGCAAAGGTGAAAAATCAAATGCCACTTGCCATTCCAAAAATCAGTCATGGCTCAACACGTTGGCTACTGGGGGTCACTACTACTTTGCCTGTGGGACTGTAGTGTCTTGCTCTCAGCTCCCTTGTCACCAAGACCAACGTGAGTAAGTCAGGCACACCGTGGCATGAGAACATGGCTGCATCTTTAACCTGAGCTGTTTTTCTTTCCCTGCAGAACTCTAGTCATCTGGTAAAATCTCTACCCCTGAAATTGGCTTTGTCCCTAGGAAAGGTCAGAAAACTGTGGCTTATGGGGCTAAATCCAGTCCACTCCGCTGTGTGTTTTTGGACAGCAATAAGCTAAAAATAGTTTTTGTATTTCAATTAGATGAGTTTCTTTCTTCCTTCCTTCCTTCCTTCCTTCCTTCCTTCCTTCCTTCCTTCCTTCCTCTCTTTCTATCTGTAATATTTGGGGATGCGTGAAAATTCTATGGTATTCAGATTATAGTATCCATATCTAAAGTTTTATTGGAACATGGTCATGCCCCTTCATCTACATGTCTATGGCTAAATTCCTGCCACAATGGCAGACTTGAGGAGTTGAGATAAAGATGGTGTGGCCTGCAAAGCCTCAGATAATTACTATTATACAGGCCTTTACAGAAGAAGCTGGCCCATCCCCATCCTACACTATCCCCATGGAAGATCACAGCAACTGGGTGCTTTGTGCCCCCGAAGCACCATCCCCCTTAGATCCAGCCATGCCAGAGAGAGGATGTTAGGAATCCAGCTCTGCTCCCAACTTGATGTGTGACCTTAAGCAAGTCACCTCTGTCTCTGGTCACAGTTTTATCAGATATGACATTCTACAGTCGAGCCAGATTCGAGTTTCTTAATCTGGCGAATTTGTTTTCTGACATTTCTGGAGGCTGAAGTTCAAGGTCAAGGTGCTGGCAGGGTTGGTTTCTCCCGAGGCCTCTGTCCTGGGCTGCAGAGGGTTGCCTTCCCGCTGTGTCCTCACATGGCTGGCCCTCCTCTCACATGAGCCTCTGTGTCCTGATCTCCTCTTCCAATTAGGACGCCAGTCCCATTGGATTAGGGCCTGCTCCTGGGACCTCATTTTACCTTAATTACCACATTAAAGCCTTGATCAACAAATACAGTCAAATTTGAAGTCCTGGGCATTAGTACTTTAACATATGAATTTGGGGAGGACATAATTCAGCCCATGACACATTCCCATCCCTGAGAAGAGCCAACGTCCACTTTGTGCCCAGACCCGGCAGAGGGAGGGATATGAGGGGCTGTAACAATCTGGTGCCTTCTGGTGAATTTGTCATCTTATTAGCAGACATGGGGCTTTCTAACTGGGACCATCAGTCAGTTTTGTGAGTTGACTGGGTTGAGGGTGGGAATGCAGAGCTCAGAGCAGGAAAGCCCTGAAGGTTCAGAGTCGGGACGTCCGTGGGCTGGGGATGAGTTGAAGGAAGCAAGCCTATTTTACAGGATGGAAAGCTGAGGCTCTTGGTGCAATTAACCGGGACTGAACGGCAGACTAGCATGAGCTTCAGTGGTCTCCTCTTTCAATGGGCAGAGAATGGGGTTGGTGGGAAGATCAAATGGAATGTGAAGGAGGAAGCTGAACTGGACTGGGTCCCCTAAAGCAGCCCCGAGACAAAGACTTGGGTGCACGTGTCCTTCTGGGAGGGAGGGAGAGAGGGAAGGGAAGGCAGCTGATACCTTAATGAGTGCATCACCCTTGGGCAACCGGAGCCCAGTTCCACTGGGGACCTCTGGGCAACTCTGAGGAACATGGCTCCCAGTCGCATTACCCAGGAGATGAAGGAGCCAGGACATTCACCCACCACATCTTGCTTCTTCTGGTTGAAGCTTTCTCCTGGGAGACATTAACACCCGTACTTCCTATCTGTCCCATGCTTGAGCTGAGCGTGTGCCTGCAGCCAGAGACAGCAGAGAGGCACAGACAGGGCCCCACAGTGCCAGACCAGGGACGTGTATGGGGTGGTAGGTCTGGGATGGCCCAGGCAAGGGATGGTGGTCATCAGTAGTGGCTAGTTCAAGGCAATCCTTTGGTAGAAGACGAGTCTAGGATTTTATTACCGATCCCAGTGTAGGTGGCTCTCCCCAGGTGGCCCAGCGATTGCCTCTTGGCTGCACCGAACTGACACAGAATTGCCCCCTTCCCCCACCTGGGCACGCCCCAAGGTCTGCAGACCAGAGGGATCTGCCTTCTGATCTCCACTCTCAACTTCAACCCTCTCTACTTCCAATGCCACAAAACAGAGGCTAACAGCGTCCCCTGGCCCACTGACAGGTCACAAGAAGAGTTTGGTCCGTGGGGTTTCTCCCCTTGGGGCATGTGGGATGTTCCCTTTGATGTGGGCTCAGGGACCTGGCCCATACCTGTAGCTGCATGTAACGATAAAATGGAAAGTCACATTTATAAATATTTTATTAATACATGATTATGGCAATAATTTCTCCCAGCCTCCCCCCCATCCCACCTTATAAATTATTTTAAGAGGAGCTGCCGTCAGTCTGCCTGGGAGGCCTGCCCGATAATTTACTTACTATATATTCTGTTCTGGAAGATTTCATAATAGGTTGCTCTAAAATCAGCTATTAAGAATTTCAAAGTCATATATAAATGTCTTTGCTTTGTGTCATAACAGATCATTTTGAAATATATTAAGAATCATTTCCATTAATCAGGTTTTTTTTCTTTCTTTTTTTTTTCACTAAAATGATGATCTCCTCCCAGCGCGCCTGGCTTCCTTATTTTGAGAGCCCTGATCTTATTTTTTAAAAAAACCAGTATCAGTCCCTGTGGGGAGATTTTGGGGCTCATAACCGGACTTGGGATTTTTGAACTATTGGGGGAACCAGGACAGCCACCACGAATATCGGGTTAGTGTTTGGCCATTTCAGAAGCAGGTGTACCTCGATCGTGTCTCTTGATCAGATTTGATTCATGCGGAAATCCGGGGAGGACCATCGCACCACGCGGGCAGGAGTTGGTCAGCCTGCTGGGTGCTCCCTGAGCCTCAGTTTTCTGCTCTGTAAAATGGAGCCAAAAGCGGCTCCCAGCTCTCAGGCTCCTTGTGAGGATTAATTAACCGGTGCCCAAAAGTGCAGGACACGGGACTTGGCTTGTGAAGTGTGGGCTCAGAAGTGTTCACTGCCTCTCCCTCTGATGGAGTAAAGAACAGAGACTCAGAGCAAGTGTGTGTTTTACCTGACATTGCACAGCGAGTATGTTCCAGGGTGAGGCTTGGAGGCTCGGCCGGTCAGTCTCCCTGCAAATATCCCTCCGCTGTCCTCACCTTTGCAAAGGGCTGTGAGGAACCGATTTGTTTTTCCGGGCCCTGGGCAGAGAGCTTCTAGACGTGGTCGCTGCTGCCTCAGAACAGCCTGGGAGGGGGGAGGTCCTTTACGATGCTCAGCTTACAGATGGGGAAGCTGAGGCTGGCCAGAAATTTGTCCCGATCCCCCAGGGCACACAACTAAAGTCAGAGGTGGATTTGGACCCAGGTCCCCCCAAGCTCTGGGCCCAAATTTGTGGACCACCCATCCCGCCTCTCTTTTCCTGTGGATTGCTGCCTCTGTCCTCACAGGCTCCCAGAGAGCTACTGGGTTTACTTTCTGAGCAGGACTCTCTCTCTGCATTGCTTCTGACACCAAATGTGTGGGGTTTTCCTTAGGACAACCGATGCTCTGATTCTCCAGACACCCACTGGGTGTCCTACAATTCAATTTAATTCAGTGCAGATGCTGGAGTCCGTGCAGACCCCGCAGGTTAAGGGCTTAGTCCCACAGGCCTGCCCGACTTCAGACCCGGACCACACATATGGGGCACCCGTACTTCTGACTGACCAGCTATAAAGTCAGGGACTTCCTAACCCCCCCTCAGGTTTGATAATTTGCCAGAGAAGCTCAGAACCCAGGAAGGCACTTAACTTACATGTATCTACTTATTATAAAGGATACAGGGCAGGAAGAGCCAAACAGGCAAAGCATGGGGGAAGGGGCTTCCCTGCCCTATCCCCACCCCCAGTTCCTCAATGCGGTTTGGGGTTTTATGGCAGTTTTATTATTTAGGCATGATTGACGAAGTCATTGGCCACTGATGATTGATTACTCGGCCTCTAGCCCTTCTCCCCTCCTCGGAGGTCAGGGGGCGAGGCTGAACGTTCTAAACTTCTAATCATGCCTTGATCTTCCTGGCGACCAGCCCTTGTCCTGAAGCTATGGAGGAACCCCCTACCCCCCACCCCCA
>LNAC01001049.1:269913-301997 GCA_002007465.1 Ailurus styani | reverse complement strand
CTACCCCCCACCCCCAGCCCCAACCAGACCCCAGACATTTGTTAGTATGCAAAAGACCCTCACTTCAGAGATGCCAAGGGTGTTAGGAGTTGTGTGCCCCGCCCCTTGAGTTCCTGCAGAGCTCTCCCACCACGCCCCTCCCCGACCTCCTTGGCAGTCCCGTTGGCCCCTATGACACGGTGGCCTTTATCCCAGGAGGCTGGCTGCCTGGGGCGTTTGGAGGCTGGCGCTGTGGACCGCCCTGTCATTAGCTGTGCCCTGGGCAGCCTGGGAATCCGAGGCTTGCCTTCCCCCCAGGATGTGCAGGGGAAAGGACACCGGAGTTTTGCCGTTAGCCGGTCCTGGTTCAGATTTCAGCTTGGCCTTTATCAGCGGGGTGTGACCTTGGCCAAGTTATGGAACCTGCCTGAGCCCCAGTGGAGGGAGGAGGAGGGGAGCGGAGGAGGGAGGAAGGACGTCCTAGAGCTGTCTGGGGGTTTCCTGGAGGTTGCAATGCTAATAATGCCCTGACTCTGGGCCACCTCCTATGGACAGACGAGGTGGCTCCTGGCTTGGTTGGTTCATTATAAAGTGACTTCTTTGCAGAGATCAGCCCAAGCTGCTTGTTGGGTCTTAGGAGATGCGTTCTTCTGGCGGCAGAGGGACTGCGGAGCTCCCCTGCTCTGCACTGCGTCTCTGCCTCCCTTCTGTCTCTCAGACTCGCTGTTCCAGAATGGTCCCTTGGGAAGGCAGTGGGAGGACACTCGGGGGCTGGCTCCACCTGGCAGGCAGAAAACCGTGGGTGATTCGACATCACGGTTGGTTTGCTGTTAACCGAGGCTCCCGGCCCGGGCCATCCCTCGGGAGCCATCAGGAAACCATTCATCCAACCTCGTGTTTCTTCCCTTTGCCAAAAAAGTAGCCCATGCAACAATCAGCCAGTGTCCATGTGCTTCGTGTGGTAGCAAATGGATGCTCTCTGGAGCTCACTTGATAAGGACAGAAAGAGGGAGAAGGGAAGAGCAGGGGCCCTGGCTTTGAATCCAGGCCTCCCACCTCCTAAGCGTGGGATTTAACTTGTGTAGAGTGATTTCCCCTCTCTGGCCTCAGCTTCCGGGTCTGTAAACTGGTAATAAATCCACCTACCTTCTGCGGGTGTTCGACAGTCAGAGACTGCACGTGTAACACGTGGCACATGAGAGGCATTCAGCAAGCTGGCTCTTCCTTCTCTGTGTCAAGTACCTTTGCTGCTCGGCGGTCTCCATTGGCATAAAAGCCGGTCCATGGGGTGAGCTGAGTGTTAGGTGAGACCCCCTTTGGTGGATGAAAGACATAAGCTTTTAAGAGGAGACGCTCCTTGCCAAGGGCGTATAATGAGCCGTCTGTGCTAATGAACGGTAAGTTCTGAGCCAGGATCCAGGTGCAGACTCACAATCCAGTGCTCTCTCCACAGCTTAGCAGAAGGTCTTGAGGGCCAAGGGCAGTGCTCAGAGCAGGTGGGCTCACATCAAAGCAAGGATTCCATCCCCTGTTAGCTTGGGGGCTGGCTGGGATACTGTGCTGCATAACAAGTCAGCCCCAAGCCCCCAAGCCGTACACACAATCATTTCATTATCTCCCAAGGCTCTGGTGGGTCCACAGTTTGGAAGGGCTCAGCTGGCGGCTCTGGCTTGAGGTCTGTCCCGTGGCTGCCGTCTCATGGTGGCTGGGAAGGAAAGAGCAGGGGCTTGGAGGAGGCAGGGAATGGCTGGGCATCTCCCTCTCTTGTTCGGTCTCCAGTCTCCTGCATGGGCTCCTTTGGGCTCCCTCTTGGCACGGCGGCTTCAAGTGCAAGTTCCTAGCAAGCAACCTGGAAGCTGCATCCCTTTTTCTGAGTTGGCCTCAGATATCATGCAGCGTCCCTTCTGCTATGTTCTATGGGTGATAAGCCTTTGACCGCTTCAAGGGCCAGGGGAACCAGACCCCACCCTTGGAGGGGGGCAGCAGCAAGGTTCTAGAATGTGTAGGTGGGGAGATAGGGGTGTGGTCAGTGTGCCGCAGTGGCTTTGAGCAAGTCACTAGCTTTCTGAGGCTCAGTTTTCTGGCCTGTACAATGGGACTGAAAAGAGAAGTGACCTCACAGGTCCACCACACAGATGGACAGAGATGCTATATGTCCAGGGCTGAGCCCAGTGCTGGGCACATGTAAGTTCTGGCTATTGGAAATTAGGTTATCACAGAGCTTGTAGAATTCCACAGCCAAGGTTTCCTAGCTCCCTGCTTAGGTGGCAGGAAGACACTTCTGGGGATGCCTGGGTGGCTCAGCCAGTTAAGCGTTTGTCTTTGGCTCAGGTCATGATCATGGGGTCCTGGGATCGAGTCCCACATTGGGCTCCTTGCTCAGCGGGGAGCCTCCTTCTCCCTCTGCCTGCTGCTCCTCCTGCTTGTGCTCTCTCTCTGACAAATAAATAAATAAAATCTTTGAAAGAAAAAAAGAAGACACTTCTGTTCCCTACTTTTATTATGTCCACCTCTCCCCTAAGAGCTCTTTCTCAGCTCCATCTAATTTCTAGTCATGTCTCTGTTCAGTCTCTACTCCCTGTCCCTCCATCTGGAAGGTTACCCTGTTAAGCAGGATCACACTTGGAGAGCTCAGAATTGAGGCTAACGGCGTGGGTCCTGGGACCAGGATGATCTGTGTTCAATCCCTGTTCTCCTGTGTGATCTTGGCTACTCCCTTGACTTCTGAGACTCAGTGTCCTCATCTGTAAAATGGGAATAATAATAGTGCTTACCTCCCAGGGTTCTTGTGAGGCTCCCATCACTTAATCTGAACACGTGAAGCTCTGTCATCGTGGTTATTGATGCTAGTATGATAATTAATGGAAAGCCTGGCCACTTCCGGTGGAGGGGCGGCATGGGTTCCCCAGACTTTGCAAGGCCGATGCGGGCTCTCCTTTCTGGATCGCTGTGTTCCCATCACCGTAAGAGACGATGAACACTCTCCCTAGAAAGCCCGAGACTGTCACTCTGCCTGCTGTCCCTCATTACTTCACAAAAGCGACAATCGTGTTCAGAATCCCAAGTAGTCCCAGGATGAGTGATGCCTGCCTGGATGGCCCCTTTGCTTTGCTTTCCTTTTTCCTCTGAAGGCCAATGGGAGGTTTAATTTATTATTCTTTCACTAAATTTGCCAGTCCACTTGCAGCTGACCCTTCTGCCTAATATATGACACCACCAAGCCCATAAATAACCCGAGGAGGGGCCTCATAATAGGGAGATGAAGGGGGGCTGCCAATCGGGTGGTAGGCTCCTTGTCTGCTATAATAAAGATGTCGGTCCCGGAATGGATGGGGTCATAACTCGGGGAGCCCCGGTCAGAGGGGGCCCACAGGGAAGAGGGACAATTGTAGTAATGACGGAGGCCCAGCCCCCCTCCCACCCTGCCTTCTGCCGGGACACCCTGACTTCCAGCAGCCAGGGCCGTGCATCCAAGGATCAGAGGAGGGGGCCAGATGCTCCCCGCACTAGGGCGAGGCCCTACGTGCAGAAGGTCCATAGGAGTCCTAACAGGGAGCTCATCACCCCGAAGCCGGGGCCGTATATTCACGCACTTTATGAAGTGCCGTACTGGTTTGGGTTTATAAATGATCGCACCATAAAGTTGTCTTCCAATGACAAACGGAAAGCACGTTGAAGAATAGAGAGGAGAAAGGGTCCTGCTGCCCACCAAGGTGATCACTGGTTGTGGTGCAGAGGTGACGTTCATTACAACAGATGCACCCAGACGGACCTGCCGTTATTGGCTCCAGTCCAGAGTTTGCATTCGGGCTCACCCATGCCGTTGTGCCCGCTATGGGTTGTGACAAATGTGTAATGTGTTCCGCCGCCATGGCATCCTACAGGGGACTTCTCTGCCCTCACGGGCTGAGGTCTGTTTTTGTTTGTTTCTTCTCTGTACCTTTGTGATTCAAAGTCACGGTAGGCTCACAGGAGGTTGGGGCAGGAGCACACAGTCCCATGGGCCTCCTCCGAACACGGACCATTCCGCAGTGACGGGGACCAGCAACTGCGTCATCGGGATGTCCTTGCGTCTCTTTGTTGACTGCAGGGACCTGCCCGTCATGGGGCGGGGGGGGGGTGTCTCCATACGCGTAGCTACTCTCCTGTGGGCTGTTCACGTTGCATGTTGGTGCTCCAGACAACGCTGCACTGGACATGCTCGCAGGCAGAGCGGGTACCTGGGAGCGAGCATTTTGGAAGCATGGTCTCCTGGACACGGAATTGGCGGATGGAAGGGGGTGTTTAAGGTTTGACTTTTGGATGCACTCAGCCCAGTTCGCACCCCCTGGGAGTTACCCCAGTTGGCTCATCGAACCCTCGCGAGCCTGTGGTGTAGGCACTTCTGTTTTCCTTTCCATTTTCAGGTGGGGAAGTCAAGGCTCCGAGAGGTGAAGTCACTAGTTCAGGGTCACACAGCTCTAAGTGGCACAAAGCCGGATCTTCTGTCTCCTGGGTCCTGTGTCCCTGGAGGGCAGGGGAAGGCTTGGCGTTTCACAGAGGTCCTACTGACTCCACTCTGGGGACACTTCCTCTGTCCACCACCCCTGTCCCCTCTCTGCTCGTGGGCGCTTGCTTCTGTTTCCATAGGTGAAGCACGCCAGGCTCAGGGCAGCCCTGGCCAGACGCCTCCATCTGTACTTCCTGCACCCCAGCCTGCTCCCTGCCCCTGACAGCAGCTTCTCCCTGCCTGGCCCACAGCCCCTGCTGCCTCGTGCCCCCAAGGACACAGCCGCACACCTGTAACAAGCTGTTCAGAGCTCAGCGTCCATGCGCACCCTCTGTATTTTCCCCGAGAGCACTGATTCGGGTCGGCGTCTGGGCCCCAGGTGGCAGGAGACCAGGGCTGTTCATTTCTTCAGGCTTTGGGTGAAGGGACTCAAGTCACTGAGTTGGGAGGAGCAGGACGGCTGCAGTCTGGGCCTGTCTGGTTCCTCCCTGCAGAGGGCCTCAGATGGTGAGCTCAGCCTCTCGTAGCCTGGGTCCACCGCTGCAGAAGCCAGGGAGAGCATCCCGCCTGCCTGGCTCTGTGAACTCCCTGTGGGGATGGAGGGCCAGCTGCCGAGAAGCAGCTACAGTCGTGCCAGACCTGAGCCCCTCTTTGGATGGGGCAGGGACGGAGGATTGGAGAGGGACGGGGCCTTGTTCAGGGTCACACAGTGAGGCTGTGGGAGAGCTGGGACCAGAATCCCAGTCTCTGGGCTCCTGGGTCATTTCTGAGTTCGTTTTGCTCGGCCCTTCCTTCTCTCCTCCCACTGTCCTCCTCGTCCTCCTCCTCCTCTCCCTCCTCTCCTCCTTTTCTGTATTCTCTTCCATGCCTTGGCTGTCCTGGGACACCACTCTCACTTTCCAAGACAAAAATTTCAGTCCGATGGAGGGAGACGGACCCAGTCAAGTGCACAGAGGATGCTCAGAGAACACCGTAGGCAGGAGACACTAAGTTCCAAGCGGTTAGCCCCACCCAAGGGGTCCTATCCTCCTAGAGGACCTTGAGCTAAATCTTCAAAACTGAGAAGAAAGTAGAGAAGGTGCTCCAGACAGAAGAACATCACCCAGCCAAGGTCCAGTGGCTGGAGCAAAGCCTGGGGGCTCTGTGTTCGCACTGGCAAGGTACCAACCGAACAGGCGAAGCTGGGTTGACACAGGGCTCTGATTAAGAGGCGACTGCGCCCAACAACCCAGAGCTTGCACTGATCTGTCTTTGAACCCAACATTCCCCAGGCATGTCCCCTCCTGGGCCCCGTCCGGCCCGCCTGCCTTTGTGCAGACACAGGCCCCGTGTCCTCAGCCCTGCCCCAGCTGGTGGCTTGGCTCCCTGCCCAACAGCTGCTGCAGCCAGGCCTATTCTGGGCCACAGGCGAGGATTTATTCTGCGTTTTCGGAGCATATTGAATTCATTCATTAAGCTGAAATGGCTGCTCGGGGATGTAAACAATTATAGTTTTAAAAAGCCCGGCAAAACCCTGAAGTGGCCGCAGCTACAAGGCTATGCTCACCAGTGGCCCACGCCTGGGGAGGTTGGAGTGGGGAGGCTGGACCAACGCCTGGACGACCGGGTTTCACAGAGGCCGAGCCACTCGCCAGCTGGGTGGCCCTGCCAAGGCCTCTCCCCCACCCCACTCCTTCTTAGCCTCTGTTTTCCATAAATAATAACAGGGCAGCTGATATTTATCCCTTGCTTACGATGTGCGAGGCGCAACTCTAAGAGCTTTGGCCATCTCAACCATTCCATGGAGTGAGTGCTATTACCCCATTTTACAGATACAGAAACTGAGGCTCAGAGGGGAAGGACTTTCTTCGTGGGGGTAAACCAGATGCTCTCTGGGCTCTCTTTAAGCCTTGATCACCAAAGAACCTGCTAACCTGTTGTTGAGGCCGGGGCGGGGGGGCGGGGGGGGGTAAGGGAGGAAGATGGCTATGACTCCATGGCGCATGCCCGGACTCACCATTCTGAGACAGCGCGTAACAATACCGCGGCCAACAGTCACAACCACCACAATGGACTGGTTCACTATTACTATTTACTGAGAATCCGCTCTCTGCCAGGCATGATTTACGAGCTGGTTATTCCATTAAATCTTCATATCCCTGTATGATAGGTTATACTCATTTTATGGATGAGTCAGTGGAGGCTCGGAGAAGTCAAGTAAGTTATCTAAGGTTGTGGATTTGGGAAGGGGAGCAGCCCAATTTGGGGCCGAGGCGTTTCATCCTTAAAGCCTTCCTTCCTATTCTTTAGGCAACGTGATGTTGAATAGTCCGTGAATTCATCAATTAAATGCAAATCGTAATGAGACCTCTTCACATGGTTGGGGCATTGATGAGATCATGTGCTTACTCAGCACGGGGTTGGGCACAGGGTGAGTGCTGGGGAAGCACTAGCTGTTCTTGGGCTTTCCTGGGGCCCCAGGAAGCAGCTCCGGAGGGGCCAGCGTGATAGGCGGTGTGATCCGTTCTTCTTGTCTTGCTGAGTGACTCTTGACTGTAGAAAAAGCATTTGGCTTGGGGCCAGCCAAGGCTTCTTGGGTCCTGGCTTCTGTCTCACTAGCTGTGTGGCTCAGGCAAGCGGTCAGGCACCTGCTGCTGGCCCTGCCCCTGAGCCTTTGCTCCTAGTGTCCCCAGAGTGACCATGCCTTCCCCCTGCCCTGCTCCTTAGCTCAGATCACCGGCTCCGGGGGGACATTCTCAGCCAGCTTCACATCCAGGATCTCATTTCATCCCTCAAACAACTCTCTGGGAGAGGAGCCACCCATTTCACAGATATGGAAACTGATGCTCGGAGAGAGAGGACATCTCCTACTCAAAATCTTGCAGCCAGACTGAATCTGTCTTTGGATGTCTAGCCTCCTGCTTCTTTCCATGGTTCCCATCACTCCAAAGATGCCATGTCTGCTTTTTCCCTCCAGCCTCTTGATCATATTAGCTCAGGAGACTCTTACCCATGCCCTCTTCTCTTGTAAATTCCCCATACCCATTGGCATACTCTAGGTTCTGAGAAGTCCTATGAGAATGCAGCCACATTTTCCTTGGTTTATCTGGTGCTGCCCCCAGTGATTTGTCTGGCGAGACTTCTTTTTCCAAAACACCTGCTCATACTCCCCAGAGCATTGGGAATGGTCTTCCCATTGTCTTCCAGCCCTTGGGGTGTGAGCCGTGATTCCAGTTGGGTTCTGAGTGATTCCAGTTGGGTTATAGATGGCTGATTGCCCAGGCCTTGTAGGGAGCACCAACTAGGCAGACGGGCAAAGGTCCTGGGGCAGATGGCAACTTTTTCCAAAGCCAGATAGGTGGAACAATAGGTCCAGGTGGGGAGGGCAGGGGGGCAGCAGGGATGTGCAGGAGCAGCCATAGGAAGCAGGAAGGGCAGGGGCGCCTGGGTGACTCAGTGGGTTAAGGGTCTGCCTTCAGCTCAGGTCATGATCTCAGGGTCCTGGGATCGAGCCCTGCATTGGGCTTCCTGCTCAGTAGAGTCTGCCTCTCCCTTCTCCCTCTGCACCTCCTCCCTGCTCATGCTCTCACGTGCTCTCTCTCTCTCTCAAATAAATAAAAATCATGCCAAAAGAAAAAAAAAGAAGAAGAAGAAGTCAGAAGGGCTTTGAAGTTCCAGCCTGTAAGAGGGTTGCATTTTCCTTGGTCCCAGCAATAGGACTTTGCTGGGCACTCCTGGGTGGGAAGTCACAGCTACCTGAATTGAATTGACTCCTGGGGTTTCTCTGGCTGACCCATTCGTCCCCTTTAAGGGCAGAAATCTCAGAGTGTGACCGTCATTACAGGAGTTGACTGCTATTGAACAGACCCTCTGCTAAGCGCCCTGCAAGTGTAACTTCACTGAGGCTTCCCAAGAACTTCCTGGGGGTAGATTCCCATTTTACAGAAGAGGAAATGAAGGCTCTAGGAGGTGGCAGGACCTCCCCAATGTTACGGGGCTTTAGGCTGGAGAGGTGGGATTTGAACCCAGTCAGGGTGTCTATTGCTTTTTCTTCTAGCGTCTCTAGACTTTTAGGCTTATCTCTTCCCTGCAGGTGGCCTCCTCCTTCGGGGGCATCTGAATTGTAAACCTCTGTGTGAGGAAATGTGACCCAGATGCATGAGCGTTATAAATAAGTCACGTAATGCTCAGTAATTCAGCAACAGCATGGCTATTGTTGGAAGTTGTTGGAAGGGGAAATAACTTGGTTATTAATAAATGCAGGAGGCTGTAGTAATTGATAGCAATTGAACTCATGGCGCACGGGGAAAGCAGTCATGTTATTATTATTTTTTCTCTGTCATTTTTCTTTTGTACTGAGTATAAAGGGAAAAACCTGCCTTTGCAGGTGGATTTGAGCAACTTGGAAACTGGTCCCATTATATTCCTTTCCTCCTTCCTTTCTTTTGTCTCTCATTTGCTCCTTTGTGCAGCCTCTCAATTCAAATCCCAGCCTGCCTCTTACCAGAAGAGTGACCTTGGGTAAGTGACTCGAAAAAGGCTGTTGGTCCAGGGTCACCTGGTTAATTGAGGGCTCTTCCTGCTAAACCAGGGTTTTCTAAACTAGTGTCTTGTGGGACATTAGACCTACAAGATGCTCCTAAAAATATTCTGAGGCCAAATTAGTCTGAACAGAATGTTCCCTTCTTGGAGATTCATCAGACATACTTTAAAGGCTCTGAGAAGTCCTGCATTTAAGAAACTTGTTTCACCAAGCAAAGACCAACTTGATATGATACAGGATTCATCTCTTCCCACTGATACTGATGAACATACTATAGAATGACGGCTATGAGGAGCCCCTTTGGGGAACTGAGCCCCAGCTGTGTGGCTGCTCTGCTCTGTTCTGTACCACTCTGCCACATGGAGAGTTTGTGACTCAGCCCTTCCCTTGGTGGCACAATGGCTGGAGCCAGGCCTCACCCCAGATGTGCAGACGGCTACAGAGGAACAGACAAATACACAAAGAAATAGCAACCTATCAAGCCTTGGGTCCCTCAGTGATTGAAGGGAAATCCAAACCAAACTTTGCTAAGTATGATCAGCCTCCCAAGCCCTCTCTGAGTCTTAGCACCTGACGTGGGTACAGCTGCTGATGCAAGGGTTCAAGGCCAAGACGGTTCCTGTGGGAGGTGATCCCGGGAAGTTCCCTGGGGACCTTGGAGAAGGGAAGTGGGGAAGGAGGGCTGCCAGGAAGGTGTGCTACCACCAAGCCAGCCACCGCTGTGGGCAAACTGGAGCTCAATCCCGCCAGAGACCTCTGGGGGGCAGCATAGAGCACACACCCAGAGTTACCCACTCAAAGGGCGCCACCTGCCATCATTGGTTGAGGGCTGAGGATTTTAATTCCATGGCCCTTCCAGCCTCCCCTTGCATGAGCAAGTGCCATAAGGAGAGTAAGCTCCAGGGGTATGGCAGAGCTGTGACAGGTCTGCTGCCGGTCCCCCCCCCAAACCCCATGTTGCCATCTGAAGTTTGTCCCCATTTCATTTTGACTTGACCTACATACAGCCCCTGTGTGTGCTCCAGCTAGATCTAAAGTGGGGTATGTGGAGGTACCAGAACCGCCCCTAACCCCATGCCACTGACCTGGGGGTCGGGGACCTGGACTCAAGTTCTAGGTCAGCCGCTTACATGCTGTGTGGCTTAGGGCAGGGCAGTATCCCTTTCTGCGCCTCAGTAGCTTCTACTATAAAATCAGGCTTAACAACCCCCAGCCTGCCGACCTTGCAAGGCAGGTAGTCGAGAGATCAGCCAAGGTCACACAACTGTCCTCTCCCTCAGTGTAGACCCTTGCGCGTGTGTCCTCCAGGCCACGGTGAGATGCTTGGACCATCTGTCACTAAGAATCAGAACAGACTTGGCATTTGCAAATAATGTTTTTAACAGAGAACAGATTCAAGGGTGGGTGGTTCCGATCATACATGTGTTGTATTTATGTAAATCCAACCATGCATGCAAAGCAAACTCGAGGCTGGAGGTTACAGGTGCATATCTTTTTGTAAGTCATGGCTCCCAAAGGCAAGCCACCCATCTCCTTGTTCCGCCGGCAGGAAAGCTTGTTGTGCTGGACTTGTGAAGATAAGTTACAGTGCTGTACGGCAATCTGAGATTCTCAAGGGGGATTTTAAGGGTCCTGGAGTTTTTGCCTTAGACTCTGACTTGCGATTGATACTCATTATGAGAAAAGACCCCTCTGCACAGCATCATGCTTAGAATATCGAGTGTGGAGTCAGGAGATCAGAATTCAAATCCCACCTCTGCCCCTTACCAGGTTCATGGCCTTGGAAGGTCACCCTGAGGTTCCATTTTCTCATAATTCAAGGGGTGATGTTACTGTTGACCTCATAGGGCAGCGGGGAGGATTAAATGAGGCAGCAGTGTTGCTCGGCCCAGCGCCTGGCGTGGGGTAGGTATAGAGCACCTGCTGCTGGCTGATGTAATATTAAGTCTCCTTTGTAATGCTGTCAGACATTTGAATTCTGATTTCTTTTTCCTGGGTGGTTGAGACAGAGGAGGGGTGACCGGTGGGCTGCCAGGGAACGTTTCCTACTGCGCAACATCACACGTCCTGCGTGGTTCTTACAGGAGGGAGAGGGGATCCCTGTGCGATGTGTGCAGAAGCCAGACCGTGGTTCTAACCTGCCACGGGGTCCTGGTTCCCACCAGGGACTAGCAGAATGGTCGGCAGCCAAATGCACCAGCCTGAAATGATCTCTGAATTTAGCTTTGGCATCATTCTGGGTGGAGGCTCCTTACCTCCTAGTGGGTGGTGGGAAAGCCCCTGGATTGGGTATGTGGAGGGGGCTAGAGGCGGGGGTGGTGGTGCGGAAATCTACAAACCTGCCCCACAAACAGCACGCTCCAGAGGAGCCAGTTCCATCCTGTCTCTCTGTTTCCATTTCTGTCTCTGGGCCTCTCTCACTTTTGTTTTGTCTCGTATTTGATCTTTTCTCATTACAAAAGGCTGTCTCGAAGGTTCAGATGGCAGGTGCCATGGGGAGAGGAGAACAGAGATTCTCTCTCCCCAGTCTTGGAGAAGCAGGGAGGGAAAGTAGGCAGGGCTGGCCATCACCGAGAAATGTGCATTCCTTTCTTGATTTCCTTCCATCATTTAATCACCCACTTGACAAATGTTTATTGAACACTTCCTGGCGCCGGCTCTGATCCGGATAGAGTGGTGAGCATACAGACTGTGCTGGAGCAAACCAACTGCACAGTCTGAGATCCACACACGAGCCCGGGAATCCAGCTTGGCCACTACTCCCTGTGCGGCTTTGGACCAGAAGTTACACCTTGCTGGGTCTGCTCCCCATCTTCAAATGCTTTTGATGAGAGTAAAGAAGAGGCAAAGGAGGCACTTAGCACGGTGCCTGGCACATGGCATGTGCCAATGCTTGAGGCTGTCCTTGTTCATCAAGTGATGGCTTCTTGGGAGAGGGAGGCATCGTGTCCCTCAGCATCACTTGGACAGGAATCTCCAACCCCGGCAGCATTCCGAGGACAGCTTTGTCCTTGACTTTGGTGTGGGTTGGTGGGAGGTGCTGAGCCACTGTGTGTCTGCCGTTCCTCGGAGTTGGCTTAGAATCCCTGGGGCGTGGCCCATATCTGGAGTGTGCCGATTCATCATCTGTCCCCCAAATCCTCTCGTGAAGCCACGGATAGACAGATCTGCAGAAGGAGTCCCTGTGGCCGCCAGAATGAAGCAGTCCCTGTTGGGTGAGTGGTGCCCTCTTGGGTTTCACAGGTAGAGAAGGGACTAGAAAGTTAATAAACGCCTTCTTGGGGCCACGCACTCTGTTGGGTATCTTCCATGTAAGTGTAACCATGTCACCCCATCCCTTCAGCCTGATGAGGAAGTGCTTGGGGTTTTATGGCTCCATTTTACAGATGATGAAACTGAGGCCCAGAAAAGTTGTGCAACTTGCCTGAAGACTGGAGCTGGGAATGGCAGAAAGCAGGAAAGGGGCTCAGATTCTGTCTGGTCCAGGGTCCATATTCCTGTGTCTGCCTCAGGGTCCACCTTTCTCTGACCCCATTGAAGAGGGTTTGGCTTCCACCCACGTCTGAACAAAGATAGAGGAACCCATGCTGTGCACCAGCCAGCTTTCAGAGAACTGGAAGCAAAAAGTGCATTTTCCTGGCAAAGCTCCCTGTGTGCTCCCTGGATTTCCCCAGTAGGGTTGCTCAGTGAGCGCACTGGGAAATATCCCCCTTGTCAGGCAGGATTTAGAGTCAGGTTGAGTCCGTTCGCTGCTCCCCTTTCAAGAAAGAGCCATTGCCAATTTGCTTCCTGACTTCTCCCTAGCTCAGTGAAGTATAGAAGGTCACTGCAGGTGGAGTGTGGGGGGATTATTTCGGAAAGTGGCAGAAGGGGGTCGACAGGTAAGGAGAGTGACAGGGCATCGCCCATCTAGAACATTATCTCTTATTTAATTCCCTTCCAACCCCCAACACAGGAAGAAAGAAGTCTCATTCAGGGCCAACCATCTTCAAAATCTCTAATGCTTGCTAATCTTGCATTTTGACAAAGAGAGAGCTGACCTCCGGCTCCCAGGTAACTGTATCTAGTTAGAATCTAAAGATACTTTTGTGCTCATGTTGAGTATTTATTTCTACTTTCTGTTTGTGACAAGTGATAATGGTGTTGGTTTGCAAACTGACCCCAGCTCACAGAGGGCAAAGGGAGGTCGAAGAAAGCAGCAGACCACTGCAGATTGGTAGGCAACAGATGAAATAAGCAAGGAAATTTACATACGAGGCTTGTTTTCACTGGCCCGCCCTGCACAATTCCGCACCCACCCACCAGAATCTTTTTTTATTATTACTATTATTTGCCCCAGGGGTACAGGTCTGTGAATCATCAGGCTTACACCTTTCATAGCACTCACCAAAGCACAAACCCTCCCCAATGTCCATAACCCATCCACCCTATCCCTACCCTCCCACCCCCCAGTAACCCTCAGGTTGTTTTGTGAGATTAGGAGTCTCTTATGGTTTGTCTCCTTCCCCATCCCATCTTGTTTCATTTCTTCCCTCCCTCCCCCGCCATGACCCTGCCCCCTGCCCCTCAAGTTCCTCATATCAGAGAGATCATATGATAATTGTCTTTCTCTGATTGACTTATTTCGCTCAGCATAATACCCTCTAGTTCCATCCATGTCATTGCAAATGGCAAGCTTTCATTGCTTTTGATGGTTGCATAGTATTCCATTGTGTGTGTGTGTGTGTGTGTGTGTACCAAATATTCTTCATCCATTCATCCGTTGATGGACATCTAGGTTCTTTCCATAGTTTGGCTATTGTGGACATTGCTGCTGTAAACATTCGGGTGCATGTGCCCCTAAGGATCACTACCTTTGTGTCCTTAGAAAAAATACCCAGTAGTGCGATTGCTGGGTCGTAGGGTAGCTCTATTTTCAACTTTTTGAGGAACCTCCATACTGTTTTCCAGAGTGGCTGCACCAGCTTGCACTCCCACCAACAGTGTAGGAGGGTTCCCCTTTCTCCGCATCCTCGCCAACATCTGTCGTTTCCTGACTTGTTGATTTTAGCCATTCTGACTGGTGTGAGTTGGTATCTCGCTGTGGTTTTGATTTGTATTTCCCTGATGCCGAGTGATGTTGAACACTTTCTCATGTGTCTGTTGGCCATTCAGATGTCTTCTTTGGAGAAATGTCTGTTCATGTCGTCTGCCCATTTCTTGACTGGGTGATTTGTCCTATGCCACCCACCAGAATCTTAAAAGTTTATACAGAGTCACTTATTCAGTCCACGTGGTCTCAGCAACACTTTACTCCGTCATGATTCCCTCCCTGACGATGACTCCCTGGGGGAACGCGGGCAGAATGTCAGTTTCACACGGGCAGATGTGGTTGTCCTGGGGTCACTGGATGGTCGCATCCTCTCGATGGTTCCCACCAACAGATGGGTTCTCATTTAAGATAATGCTGTAACATTTCCTTTCACAGCATATTTAGTTAAGTGAAAAAGATAAACGAGCCCATTTTAAAGAAAGTCTTATCTAGGGTCACAAAGACATGGCAGATTTCCTAAAAGAGGTATTTGATGGTATTTTGGTGAAATAGTAGTTCTAGTACTTAGTGTCCATCGGATTTCTGGTGATGTCTCTGAGTCAGTTTTCTCATCTGTAAAATGGGAATGACAAGACTGCTTGCTAAGACCTTTGTGAAGATTTCATGATGGTGGGAGTCATCATCCTGAGACCCTGAGAGATGTGAAGATTTCGCGATGATGATGATGGTGAGGGTGATAAGAAGTAATCACAGCTAACATGTACTGATTTTTTCATGGGTCACACCTGGGACTCTGATGCAGGCTTTCAGACTCCAGAAGCCATGAGCTTCACAAAGATGTCATGTTGAATAAAATTGGGTCAATGAATGATTAATGCTTTCATCACCATCATCGTCACCTCCTTCATCATTTTGCAAGTGGCAGGACTTTATTAACCGTGTTACCTCCCTGAGACTCAGTGTTATCATCTGTAAAATGGGAATCATCTCTTGTGATGATCAGTGCTGAGTAGCTGGCACCAAGGAGGACGTGAATAAGCATGGCTGTTTGTGGCCCCTCAGTGGCCCGGGGCCAGAGCTCCTTTCCTTGAGTAGCGAGTCCCTCATAAAGTGTTTGTCCAAATGTCCAATTTTGTCTTAAACCAGGATGATTCTCCAAGATGTCATCTTGATAAGGATTGCCACTCCAGCTTTCTTTCGCTGTCCGTTGGCATGGTAAATTGTTTTCCACCCCTCACTTTAAATCTGGAGGTGTCTTTGTGTGTAAGATGAGTTTCTTGTAGACAGCATATCGATGGGTCTTGTTTTTTTTATCCATTCTGATACCCTGTGTCTTTTAGTTGGGGCATTTAGTCCATTTACATTCAGAGTAACTATTGAGAGATATGCATTTAGAGCCATTGTATTGCCTGTAAGGTGACTGTTACTGTATGTTGTGTTTCTTCCTTTCTGGTCTATGTTTCTTTTAGGTTCTCTTTGCTTAGAGGACCCCTTTCAATATTTCCTGTAGGGCTGGCTTGGTGTTTGCAAATTCCTTTAGTTTTTGTTTGTCCTGGAAGATTTTTATCTCTCCTTCTATTTTCAATGACAGCCTAGCTGGATATAGTATTCTTGGGTATTTTTCTCGTTTAGAGACTCCTAATCTCACAAAACAAACTGAGGGTTACTGTGGGGTGGGAGGGTAGGGATAGGGTGGATGGGTTATGGACATTGGGGAGGGTTTGTGCTTTGGTGAGTGCTGTAAAAGATGTAAGCCTGATGATTCACAGACCTGTACCCCTGGGGCAAAGAATAAAAAGATTAAAAAAAATTAAAAAAAAAGATGTCATCTTGAAGAACTGGGCCCTTATAATCTCTTTCTGATGGATTGAGAAATCTGTTGGGAGTTGTGATTTTTATTTCAAAGAAGGAAATACATTTATGGGGAGATAAGCAATGGGAGGAAATTCTTTAACAATGGCATTGCTTTTTGTTTTAATCAGCCATTAATTTTTTATTTGGATTACAAAATGAAGGCACAACTCCTGTAGAAAATTTAGAAAAAACAAAATCCTTTTACCCAGCTATGACTGTTAATATTCGGATATATTTCCTTTTTACTATTTTATTTATTTACTTATTTATTTAAGGGAGAGAGAGAGAGAGCAAGATGGGGGGACAGAGGGAGAGGGAGAGAATCTTAAGAAGACTCCACACTCAGCATAGAGCCTGATGTGGGGCTTAGTCTCATGACCCTGAGATCATGACCTGAGCTGAAATCAAGAGCTGGATGTTCAAATGACTGAGCCACTCAGGCTTCCCTTACTATTCTATTTTACAATACTTAAGAATGATTTACACAGTTGACATCATTCTCTTATACAGTTTTCTGATTTGTTTTTTAATGTTTGGCTATAAGCATTGTTCATGTTGTGCAATCTTTGTTGTTAATCTTAAATGGCCTTATAATAGTTCATAGAGTGGTTCCCCATTGCTTCTTCAATCTCTTTTGGTTCCTTCTCATCCCCCACTTACATTCCAACCACCTGACCTTCTTGGTATTTCTCTAATACACTATGCTCATTTCTGCCTCAGGGCCTTTGCACGGTCTCCCCCTTCTACCCCTAAAGTTCTTCCCTGGCTCTTTAAGTAGCAAGCTACTTTTCACCTTTCATAACCCAGTTCAGATACCCCATCCTCAGATAGAGCCCTCTCTGACAACTACAGATCCACAGGGATGCTCTCAGTTTCTCTTGACCTCATCTTTTGGTTTTATTTTCTCCTTAAGGGGAAAAACTTGATAATATTATCACCTGAATTTATCTTATTCATCTATTTGTTTACTCATTTATTGTCTTACTCCCTCAATAGATTGTAAACTCCAGGAGGACAGGTACTTTTTCTTGCTCATCATTGATTTCCCAGTGGCTAATGTAGTTCCGGTCGCATAGTAGGAGCTCAACAAGTGTGTTTCGAATAAATGGGTGGGTGGTGAGATGGTTGGGTGTGTGGCTGGTTGGGTAGTATGGGTAGGTGGCAGCAGGGGGTAATGTGTGGGTGGATGGAGAGGTAGGTGAATGTGTGAGTGGACAGTTGACACTTTTATTAACAATTCCCTAATTCCACCTTTAGAGGGTCCACATGGTCATTTTAATTGCTTTGAAAAAGTGAAGGAAATAAGATGCGAGGAAATAAGATAAGCATGTCTCTTGGGAAACCTGATCCCTGCCCAGGCCAGATGTTGGGGCTCCCTGCCGAGGGTGGGTAGCCCAGAGGGTGGGAGGCGGTGACACCCCTGAGGTCCTCTTGGAAGTCCACCCACTCCATGCCCAGGGCTTCACCACCACACTTGTGCTGTGTTCCTCTCGCAGTGGGCCGGAAGCAGTTCATGCGGTTTGAGTGGGCAAACCACGCAGCTGAGGCCCTGGGCTGTGAGTATGAGGAGCTGAACACAGCCACCTTCAAGCACCACTTGCGACAGATCATCGAGCAAGTGAGATCTGGGCCAAGCCGACGGAGCCTTGAGGAAGAGGAGACCACCTCAGGTGCTGCACTACTGCCTCTCTGGGTGGGCTGGGTTCCCCCCTGAGCCAGGCCCTGTGGGTGCTCCAACACGCCTTTACCTACTCATGTGGACCTTCTAGGTGCAAGGGAGGCCCCAGTGGGCAGAAGTGGATTTGATTCCTACGTGCATGGTGCTTATGGGCAATTGGCGCTGTCCAGGGACCTGAAGGTTCTGCTGAAACCTGGGAGGGTGCCCTGTGCTATGGAGAGGGGACACTGTGAGCAGTGCCAAGGGGCCAACAGTTTTCCATTGGGTGTTACATCTGTTGAGCCCCTATCTTGTCGGGGGAAGACTGGCCTTCCCGTTTGAGGCACAGAAACAAAGCCAGGATGGCTAGAGGGTCTGGGAGGCTAGTAGATGGGGCTAGTAGATAAGGGATGATAGGTGGTCAGCTCAGGGAGGACTCTGCAAACTACGGTTTTTATGCTCAGACCCATGAGAAACCATGCAGGGACACAGGCAGGGAATGCCATGATTTGACTTGTTCCTTGAATGGCTTAGGTAGGGGGGAAGCCTGGGGAATGGCTGGGGGGAGGGAGGCCACGTGGGAACCTACACAGCCTGTTGAGATGCTGGTGGTTGCACAAGGACATGGTAATGGTGCTGGGATGGGCAGGGCACGTTCAAGGTCTGCTTCACATGTAGAGATGATAGCATGGGCCCGGGTGGGGGGTAGGAAAAGAGGGATCAGGACGGTGCCTAGGATTTTAGCTTAGGCTGCTGGAGGAATGGGGGTGCTTTGAACTGATGTGGGGGGAAGCTGAATGGCTTTGTATGGCACCTGCTTGAGTGTGGTCTGCTGGGTCCCAGATCTGCAGCCGCCGCCCACCAGATGCTTTGGCTGCAGGAGGTGAAGGCAGAGGGAGCTCCTGGAGCCCCAGGGGTCTCTGAGTACTAAGAGTGGTTGTTCCAGAGACCTCGGAGTCTGGCATTAGTGGGCCGCACTGTTTTGAACTGTGGTTTGGGACTCATCTCTTAGAGGCACCTTAGATCCTCAGAGCTACTCCACTCTAGGGATCTCAGCTTGGTGGCTAATGTCGCTTGGAAGCCTTTTGTTTGCTTCTAGGTCCAGGTATGAGCTGTAGCCAGCTTACATTTTCTCCTCCTCCCAGAAACACATGCACACACCCCACAAACACACACATAGCAAACACATACTCCACATGTCCACGGACACACACCACACGCAAGCACACACTGCAGGAAACACACAGACGTGCACAGACACATGAGCAGACATGCACACACGTTCAGACATTAACACTAATTACCTCTTGGGCCAAGGTATCAAGGGTAGGTGTGAAGCAGACAGGGGACCAGCGGTCTTAGGAGAGATGCTGAGAGGCTGTGGGTTGCCTAGCAACTGCCCAGGTTGGGCGGTGGAGCTACTGGAGGGATGGGAAGTGCTTGGGGCTGCAGTGGGCTGCCTGGAATGTACAAGCAGGACTCTGTTTCCAGCCACAGTGCAGATGTGAAAATCATGTTTCCGATTCTGTGGATGGAACCAACACCTAAGGGTCAGGATCTCCGATCTGATGCGCCCCTCCCAAGTTCTCGCTCTGCTTTGCTCCGTGTACCCTCATCAAGACTGGCTATTTTACCAGGCCGCCTGTGTGTTTAAACAGAATTGAGACAATGACTATATTAATCGTTAGCAAAGCATTGTCATTCCTCCCCACATGACAGCTCGGAGCTTTTCCCTCTCATTCAGTATTCGCCCATGCCTGGCTTTAAGCACTCCTTTGTATGGACTACAAATTATCCAACCCATTTGCTATTGTTGGATATTCAGGTTGTTTCAAAAAAGCGACTTTCATCCAATTTAGTCAACAATTGGGAGAACATATGTACCCAGAAATCTTTGTTTCTCTGAATATTTCATTAGGATAAAAGCCCGAGAGTGAAATTATTAAGTCCAAGCATACGGACACGTTATAGTTTCTGATACAGAACTGACAAATTTCCCTCCAGAAAAGGGGAACAACAAACATTATCTGAGGGCCTACTATATGTTAGGCATTGGGGGGTTGGGAGCCAACACACCCAGAGATGGTCCCTGTCCTTGGGGGGCTCCCGGCCTGGCGCCGGGCGGGGCGGGGCTGGGCGGGGTGGGGAATTATTAACGACTAACTGCATAGGTGAAAATACACTGAGCTCAGTGCTATAAAAGCAAGGCGGCGTTGTCCTTCTGTGTCTGGCCTGTTTCACGTAGTCTAACGTCCTCTGGGTTTATCCACGTGGTGGGGAATGGCTGGATTTTCTTTTTTATGAATGAATCGTCTACTTCATGTCCCCATTTCTATGTGGGATCTAAAATAGTCAAACTCAGAGAGGCAGAGAGTAGAGTGGTGGTTCCCCAGGGCTGAGGGGAGGGGAAAATGGGAGAGTGATTGATGGGTACATAGTTTCATTTGTGCAGGATGAGTAAACTCCAGAACGCAGATTAAAAAGCAGACGTCTAGGATGACCGGCCGATGACTAGGTCTACTGGGCAGCATAGAGCCACTGGTAACTGTACTGTATTGTACCCTGAGAAGTCTTTTTAGAGGTAGATCTTATGTGAAGTGTTCTTATCACACACGTATGCACAAAGAAGGAGAGGGGAAACTCTCACAGTAGGCAGACTTAGGGCATCATTCATGGTGACCTACCCTTATCTTCAAGCTCATCACGATGTATACATTAAATAAGTAGGTATGGATTGTGGTACGTCAGTCATACCTCAGTCAAAAACTAATTAAAGAGAAAGGAGCAGGGTAGGACTGGGAATTGGCTTAATGGGGTGGTAATCAAGGAAGGCTCCCCTGAAGAGGTGACGTTGGGTTGATCCCCAAGGGATGATCAGGGGCGCTCGCTGGAGAAGAGGTAGGGCCAGGTGGCACAGAACCCCGTCAGTCCTGATAAGACACTTGAACTTGGTTCTAAGAGTGTGGGTACGTAATTTCAGCAGTGGAGAGATGTATATGAGGGAGGGGGTTTCTCTAAGGCTGGCAGCGATGCCTGGGGATTTCTGAGCATTATCTTGGCCCCAGGCAAGGTCCTGATCATGGATGTCCACCCTTCCCTCTCTCCCCCTCCAGGGCTCAAGATGACGGGCGTGGAGTGTGTGGAGGGGATGGCCTCAGGCCTGTACCAAGAGCTCTTTGCAGCCATCATCTCCCTCATCAACAGGTAACAGATGACTACATTAAGCAGATACACAAATGAGCCCAAGCCCTGGGCACTTCAGCACAGTGGGGTTTTGGGGCCGCTGGAGAAGAGTGAGGTTTTGGGCCAAGTAATGCTGGGTGTAAATTCCCCCTTGGCCACCCAAAGGCGAGTCAGTTCAGCTCTCTGACCTCCCCTTCCATGCCTATAAAACAGCTCTGTCCCCCAGGGTCGTGGCGAGGATTAAAAGGGATAATGCACCTAAACAGTTCTTCTTAATCGTGATTATAAACTACGGACAATAAAAGCTGACAGTCTGGGGGCCCCTACTAAGGAAGGACAATGAGCAGCGCTCCTGGTTTCCCGGTCTTGTATCACTGACTTTGCACGCCACCCCATTATACAGCTGAGCTAACAGAGGCGCAGAGAGGTGGGGCGGGAAGGCAGCCAGAGCGCTGGGCTCCACGTTTCTCTGAATAACCCACCATACCACTCTTGTCCATTTCTTTTTAAAATTTCCTGCTGAGGATGGGGTGCGGTCGGGGTGTTTTTTTGGAGTGGGCCAGGACGCGTCTCTGAAACGCATCTACCAGGCTGCAGTGGCTGGGAGCCGGATGTCTAACACCATAAGGGCTTCCCACCCTCCTCCCCGAAGGCGGGAGTTGTCCTTAGGCTTCCCACATCCTGCTAGCGGGTCTGAAGCTGGTGCAGGGCAGCTGGCGTTCTCCGATGATGCTGGGACACGGAATCCGCTGGCTCTCCCCCTGCTGGAGCAGTTACCATCCGAGGCCACAGACATAGCATCCCGAAACGAAGCGGGTCGTGCGTGCTTAGAGGAAGGCATCCTGGGGGAGGGAAATGAACCGCTGGCGGAGGAAGCTGCCTCGGCCGCACAGGGCGGCTGCTTCATCATGTCCTTTAAACTACGTCTCGCTGATACAAAACCCACTCCCTCACCACCTACGAGCACCTCGTAGATGCCTGGCGTTCTGAGCATTAACTGACAGTCTTCACACATGCGTGTGTGGTGGCTGATCTTCTTGGCCCTGTGGTAGAGAAGGAAAACCTTGGCAGGTCGTGCAGAAGAGCTAAGTGCCCTGCAGAGCTTAGGGCCGATTGTGATCCTCATCATGATTAATAATAATAGCAGGCCACCTTTACTGAGCACGAACCCCATGGCTAACTTGGCCATCAGAGCCTGTCTCATCACCTCCAGACCTGCTGGGATCCTTCTGGGTTGTGGCCATCATTGACCTTTTAACGGCTGAGGCCTAGAGAGGTTGGGCATCTGTCCAAAGGCACACAGCCCCTCTGTCGCAGAGGGAAGGTTGCAACTGTCTCCAAGAGCTCTCAACTCCTGCATGTTGATGCCAATAATCCCTCCACTGTCCACGCCAACAGATTCACCAGACTGACCCAAGGCGGTGAGGGTTTGGAAGACTCATCATTTAACAGTTGGGGAAACCTTAGCTCAGAGAGGTTAAGTAACTTGCCCCAGGTCACACAGCCCCTAAGCGGTGAGCCTCGTTCTGGCACCAGATCTGCTGGACTCCCCACACCCACCCAGCGTGCGTCCTCAGTTTCTCCGTATCTGTGATGGGGGAGTGGGAGCTATGGGCCGGCCGTGCTCTAAGATTCCACATGGTCTTGAGGCCTCACCCCTCTCTTCCCAGATCCTTCTCTTCCCACCACCTCTCCATGGCCTCCATCATGGTGGTGGACTCTCCAGGCTTCCAGAACCCGCGGCACCAGTGCAAGGACCGGGCAGCCACCTTTGAAGAGCTGTGCCACAATTACGCTCACGAGCGCCTGCAGCTGCTTTTCTACCAGCGGACCTTCGTGTCCACGCTGGAGCGCTACCAGCAGGTAGGACTGGGCTCCGTGGAGGGCGTGAGGCTGGCCAGGGTGTGGGGAATGGTCCGGTCCTTCAGTCCCCCTTGGCTTCATCGTGTTTGGCCTGTCACTGAATGAAACCCTAACTCCAGGCCCGGCTCCCCACGCCTCTGCTGCTCGCCTGTCTCCAGGCACGGCTCCCTATAGTCCACGGACACCAGGGAACTTGGGGCTCCCCAGGCCTTGCTCCCCCAGTTGTCCCCTCCCTGGGGTGACCTGACCTGTTCCTCCTCGTCCGCTTTGCCCGAGCTGAATGCTCCCCCTCCCACGTGGCTCACAGCTTCCCCGTGGAAAGCCCTCTGTGCTCTGGGGTCGGGTGAATTCTGGGTGGAAGGCTTTGCCCCAGCCTCTGGATCGCAGGGTGGCAATACCTAACAAAGCCCTAGGTGCTTTTCCTCCTAGGAGCTACCCTCGAGACACTAGGAGCGTGAACCAGAAAACACATGTAGACACATTCCTGCCAGCCTTCTCTTCCTGTTTTAAAAAGGTTTAAATGGAAATATTAACATTTGTCCAGAAAATGCACACACCAGTGGCGTACAATCCAATGAATTTATCCAAAGGAATGTACTATACACATTACCCCCCCCCAGTAACCGGGGGAAGAGTGGAACTCTGCCAGCCCCCAGGACAGCCCCACCCTATCTACTCCCTCCTTTCTCTCTGAAGGGGGCCACTTTGACTCCAGCTAGTGCTAACAGCAACACGTTGGAAATGGCCATCTTGCTTATCAAGAGGATAAGGGGTATTGAAATTATGGTCATATTTTTTTGGTTGGAGCTTACACAGAAAGAAACATGAAAGCATCAACATGGGTAAATCTCAAACAAATGATGCTAATGATGAGTCCTGGGGTCCGACTTTCATTCTATCACTTATTGGCTGTGTGGCCTCAGGAAAGTCACTTACCCTCTCTGATCCTTGGTTTGGTCACATGTAAAATAGAAACAGCAATATTCCTGTATCATCTACCAATTGCCACAATAATGCTAGATAATGAAGTACCCCAAAACATAGTGGTTGTAGATATTACCTTTTGTTATTGCTTACATTGGGTGGCCTGGGTACTTCTCTGGTCTTGGGTGAGCGAGCTCTTGTGTCTCTGGGCAGATGTGGGACGGTAGGTGGTTCTGATGGTGCTGGCCGGCTCTCTCCTGTGTCTGGGGGTCAGCTGGCCACGAGCGGATCTGAGCAGGCCTTGCTGGGATGACTTGTCTGTATGCCAGGACCGTCCGATCCTCTAGCAGACCAGCCCAGGCTGTTCTCATGGCGCTGGGCAGGGCTCCAGGAGATGAGCAGGAGAGTGCGGGCCCCTTGAGTCCTAGACTTGGAACTGGCAATGTCGCTTCTGTATTCAGTGGGTCACAGCAAGTCCAGGGCTGAGCCCTGAATCAAGGGGTGGGGAATTAGGTTCCACTTCTTGCAAGAAATTGCAAGAGGGAGATAAACAGAAAGGGAGAGAATGTTTTTTGAGGCTTTTGTTGTTTTGAGAGAGAAAGAGAGAGAGAGAGAGAGGTGAGAGGGGGCAGAGGGAGAGAGAGAGAATTATAAGCAGACTCTAAACCCAGCATGCAGAGCCTAACGTGGGGCTCGATCTCACGACCCTGAGATCATGACCTGAGCCGAAACCAAGAGTCAGACGCTTAACTGACTGAGCCACCCAGGTGTCCCTATTTCACTTATTTCTGATGATCAAGGCAATACACGTTCTTTATTAAAAAACTGGAAAGTACCTAGAAATATCCTTAAGTAGAAAACATAACCTCCTCCCAACACCCACAGGCAAGCCCTGTTCCTGCTGTCCGTACTTTATTCCACTTAATTGTCATATGTTGTCTTCTCCGCAGATTTCCGATCCTCCCCTACACACGGTTTTGTTGTCGGCTCTTTTCCTCAAAGCACCGTGCTATTCCCGTGTTCTCGTTCCATTGGCAGCTTTCAGTAATCGTGCATTTCACTGGTTATGTCTGATGCTGTCTTAGCCCTCCTTTGTGCATCTGGGTGATTTCCGTAATTATGTTCTTGGAAACAATGCTGTGACCGACATCTTCGTGCTGACTTTTGAAAGGCGACTGTCATTAGCCATAGTTTGGGCTCGCTCCCTCCAGCACCCAGTGCTCAGCCCCATGCTTATTAGTTAGTAAATACAAGCAAAGTTTGGGCTGAATGATTAGCTCCTGATAAAGCTCTCACCACGATTGCTCATGGGCTGGCAGGATGAGCAATTGTCAGGATGTTATTGGGATATTGGTCTGTACTCTTTCTTCTCATGCAAAGGCTAAGGAGTGATGATACAAACAAACAAACAAACAAACAAACAAACAAACAAACAGCCTGATTGGAAAAAAGGCAAAGGATTTGAATATAGTTTTTTTCCCAAAAAAGATAGGCAAATGGCCAATAAGCATCTGAAATTTAGGGAAATGCACATCAAAATACCACTTCATACCCAGTAGAATGATAATGATAAAAACAAAAACAAAAACAAAAAACTAGAAAGCAGCAAACATTGGCAAGGATGTGGAGAAATTGGAATCCGTGTGCCTGGCCCATGTGGGAATATGAAATTGTGCAGCTGCAGTGAAAAACAGTATGCTGTTTGTCTGAAAAAACAAACAATAGATGGGGCACCTGGGTGGTTCAGTTGGTTAAGTGGCTGCCTTCGGCTCAGGTCATGATCCCAGAGTCCTGGGATCGAGTCCCACCTTGGGCTCCCTGCTCAGTGGAGAGCCTGCTTCTCCCTCTCCCTCTGCCTGCTTGTGCTCTCTTTCTCTCTCTCTGTCAAATAAATAAAATCTTAAAAAAAAAAGAAAGCCTTCCTTTAAAAAAAAAATAGAATTACCCTATGATCCAGCAATTCTACCTCTGGGTATCTAACCCCAGAGAGTTGACGACCAGGTTTTGAAGAGATAATGTGTACACCCAAGCTCACAGCAGCATTACCCACAATAGCCAAAGGGCAGAAGCAACCTGAGTGTCCACGGGGGGACACATGCATAAACAAATGTGATCTGTCCACGCAACGGGCTATTATTCAACCGTAAAGAGGAAGGAAATTCTGACCCATTCTGCAATGTGGATGAACCTTGAGGACGTTGTAGTGAGTGCAAAAGCCAGTCACAAAAGGATGACTCCTATATGACTCCACTCTCATGAGACACTTAAGTGCAGTCAAATTCATAGAGACAGAAAGTGGAACAGTGGTTGCCGGGGGCTGGAGGGGGAGGAGGGGAACGGGAATCAGTGATGAATGGGGACGGCATTTCGGTTTTGCAAGATGGAAAAGTTCTGGTGGCAGGGGTGTGGTGACAGGTGCACAACATGTGAGTGAACTTAATGCCACTAACTGTATGACACACGAAAAAATAGATTTTACGCCACAGATATTTTACCACAATTACAAAAATAATGTGGGGCGCTGGCAGACTCGGTCGGTGGAGCGTGTGACTCTTGATCTCAGGGTCGTGAATTTGAGCCTCCCTCACGTTCGAGGTAGAGCTTCCTTAAAAGAATATTTTATAAATGATAATAATAGGGGTGCCTGGGTGGCTCAGTCATTAAGTGTCTGCTTCAGCTCAGGTCATGATCCCAGGGTCCTGGGATCGAGCCCCACATCGGGCTCTCTGCTCAGCGGGAGGCCTGCTTCTCCTTCTCCCACTCCCCCTGCTTGGGTTCCCTCTCTCACTCCTCTCTGTCAAATAAATAAATAAAATCTTTAAAGAATGATAATAATAATAATAAAGGTTAAGGGGAGGTGAAAGTCCTCACTTCTGTTTTCTCCTCCGGAAGTTTTCCACCCTGTTCGGCTCATGGAAGGAACTAACGTGGAACTTCTGTGACTTTCCAGGAAGGTATTCCTGTGCACTTTGACCTCCCGGAGCCTTCCCCAGGGACCACGGTGGCTGTAGTGGACCAGAACCCTTCCCAGGTAAGGCGGCCCCAGCACACCCAGGCTGTCAGACACTGCAAAGTTTTGAATTGAAATCCCAGATGACTTGAGTCCTTAGAGCGCACGTTGTCAGTGCTGTCTGCCCCTGGAATCACGCAGGGATTGGTAAAGACACTGAAGCTGGCCATCTGCTCCCAGCCTGGCCCGAGGGTATGGCCCAGGCAAAGAATCTCCAAAGCCCCTCAGCTGAGAACCACTCTCTGCCTGATGTCCTGGCTCAGCTGGCATGCACGCCTGGCAGCCGGTGGTGAGCTTAGGGGGTTTGGGGCCAGAGCCCAGCAGCCACTTGCTTGGGAAGGTCAGCTGTTCAGATGCAAATGCAGATGCTGTGTCCGCAGAAACTGGGAGAATAGGGGCCCCCAGGGGGATGGAAAATGGGGGGCGATGAGGGGTCCACGCATTTACGGGCTTAAGTGTGGGGGGGATACCCGAGTCTTTGCTTTCCCCATCCCAAGAACCCCAGACCTGCACCTCTGCTCAGCTGTCTCTCAGAAAGGCGCTGAACCATATCCCTGACTTGCCAAGTTCGGGTCCAATGTCAGAGACCTTGAGCGCCTCCCTTTGCCTCTCTGGTTCTCATTTTTTTTCTGTCTCTAAAGTGGGAACAGTGGCATGTCCTGGGATGGTTGTGAATGTTTGGGAGATCTGGCGCACAGAGCACCTGGCAGAGTGCTTGGCCAACGGGTCACGTGTTTCTCCTGCCACGTGATACCCCAGGCTGCCACTTTTCTCCTTCTTTGTCTCCTGTAGGCCACCCCTGGCCTTCTCTTCCAAGCCCTCTTTTGGCTCCTAGTGGCCTGCACCTGTCCCTGCAAAGCTGTCTTGTCCATGAGCCCTGCCAGTCACTGCCCGTTTATGCTTCCCGTTGGCCCCCTCTGCGCTGGCTCCCCCTCCCTGTCATGCTTCCTGACCTGGAAGAGGCAGGCTGGAAGGGACGACTCGGGCAATGTGAGGAGGGAGGGGCCTCGGGGTCCCCTGGATGCCTGGGCGGTCGTTGGGAATAGCTACCTTCTGAGGACGGGCTGGCTGTCAATTTCAATCCCATGAAGAAAGGCAAGGTGAAGGTTCAGGATATTTAGGATGTGGTCCCCGTTCTGCCCCTGTGCCTCTCCATGTGACCCTGAATGTGTCCTCTCTGGGCCTCTGTGGGGGGGGGGTGGGCCAATATTTCCCCGTTAGGGTGCCCAACTGTCCGGACTTGCCAAGCGACTTTGCTGTTTCCAGCGCTGAAATCCTCATGTCCTGGGAAGTCCCTGAATCCCAGTCACCAAGGGACAGCTGGTCACTCCATGTATTATGCACATTTCCTCCATAACCACTTGGCACCATTTTGGGTGATGTCAACTCTCTGGAGGCCCTCGGATGAGCCGCTTTGATTCTCCAGACCTCTCTGGTTCCCAGAAACAAAACTTCAGAGTCACCCGGATGGTTTCTGAAGTTCATGGCTAGATTTCAAATTCCGTGCTACTGAACCAAGTTCACCTTCTCCTCTAGAACACTCTTTCGGTGCTCCCCCCTCCCACCCTAAGATTTTAGTTTAAAAAAATGCAGACTTCTCAGTAGTGATGCAGATGGAATTAATCCTTTGATGTTCGGCTGTGCACAAATACAGGGCCAGCTGTGTGTATCTAGAATGTGTAATTTACAGAACGCTTTCCCTTATTAATTCGGCACTACAGCTCTCTGAGGAAGGTATTGTCAGTCTCCATTTAACATAAAAGGAAATGAGGTTCCGAGTGGTGCAGTAAGTTCCCCAAGGTCACACAGGAAGTGAGGACAGAGGCCGGATTTGGACCTCCTGAAACTGAGGGGTTGTTCACAGTTTTGAGGTTTCCACACTGGGAATCTGGGGGTGTGTTGGGAGCATGGCTCTGGGCTGGTACACCTGGGTCGTGATGCCAGGGGACTCAGAGGCCCTGGCTCCCAGAGGTGGGAAGAGAAGCCCAGGACCCCGGCCTCTGTTGGGGACTGGGGCTCCCCAGTGATTCTGGATTTTCCGTCAGGTCCGCTTACCAGCTGTTGGAGGTGCTGAGGATGCCAGGGGCCTTTTCTGGCTCTTGGACGAGGAGGTCCGGGTGGAGGGCTCCAGTGACAGCATGGTGCTCAAGCGTCTCTGTGCAGCCTTTGAGAAGAAAGGCACCGGGGCTGAAGGTAAGGGAGTCAGGCTGAAGGATGCAGGGAGAAAAGTGCTGAGTCCAACTTGGGAGTTGGAATCTGTCCTTGTCTGCTATAGATAAAGCACTGACAAGGCCTGCACAAGGGGGACTGTTGCGGGGGGTGCGCACAGACATCTGTGCACGTGCCTGTGTGTGCTTTCATTCATTTATCAGTGAATGAAATTTATCAATTTAATTAATCAATAATCAGTTATTTACCAATCATCAATCAATCATTTATCGATCAGTGATCAGTGTAGTCGACAAATGTATTGACTGGCTACTGTGTGCTGGTCACCATGCTCTGCAGCGGTGAGCCAACCAGATATGGCCCACGTGCTCGTTGGGGGAGGACGTGGGGAGAGCGTGGACACGTTAACAGAGGAGTCCATCCGGGTTTGACCCCAAGATAACAGGCCGTGGTGCTTGCTGGTGTGTCAGGTAGACCGAATTTTTCTGGAAGCCCGCTCGTGGTCCACACCAACAAAATACTAGTCTCAACCTTAGAGCTCTGAGAAGCCATGAAGGACTCTAGGCAGCAGGATGTATGGTCAGATTCACATTCTGGAAAGTTCCTGCAGGCAGCCGTATGGAAGGTGGTCAGGGAGGTGAGAGAGCAGGTGGGCGGACTCTGGGGGTATGAAGTCTCAGCACTTGGCCATGGGCTGAACTGGGGAGGGAGCGTTGATAGGAGAGATGGAGACATGAGATGGGACCACAAGGTCAGAGGTCCTGGGCTTTGGCTTCATTCAGCTCCAAGTTCAAGTCCGGCTATCCATGCTTCAACAGTGGTGACTCTAAGCAGACCTCGAACAGCCCCAGGTGGAGTGCTCACACAAAGAGGTTGGGGGGGTCCCCCCTGCCTGCCTTTCACCAGGATTTCTGACAAGGATTGGGTGGGAGTTGTATCCGCTGCGTTATCGGCCGTGGAGTGTCGTGAGTGCTGATCAGTGAGCACGGGGCTGTTGATGGCGATGGAGACTGTTTTCTCCATCAGTTATGGGGTTGGAGGAACGCTGTCTGTTCTCCACGCTTGGCACTGGGCTCAGAGTTTCGTGTATGCTGTCTAATCGAATTCTGTCACAGTCTGGTGGCTGGTATTCTTACCCTCCAGGATGAGGACCCTGAGCTCCAGAGAGATGCTTGTGGGGAGGTCTGGGATCACCCAGAGGGAGTCAGCAGGCAGGTACAGAGCAATTTCCATCTGCATCAAAATCTCTTAGGACCCCACCTCCCCCATTTCACCCAGATGCCCTGAGGCTTCTGGAAGGCAGATTTGGTTTGAGATCTTCCAGGCCCCTCCCTCCCCCATGCCCCATTGTGGCTCATTCATTCAGCAGTGTTTATGGAGCCCCTAACGAGGCAACCGCTGTCCTGGGACAGGAATTACATCCTGAACAAGACAAGTATTTCCACCTCCATGGGGCTGACATTCTAGCAGAGGAGACAGATGATAAAATGAAATCTGTAAGAAGGTTGAGGACCACAGTTCTGGTTGAGGTCACGCAGGGAATCCAGGTTGGCAGAAACAATGGCCCAGTGGTCTTCCCTGGGACATTCCAATGTCAAGGCCCAGGGATTAGGACAGTGACCAGGAAAGGCAACCTAGGAGGGGCAACTGGGGCAGGGGGTAGGAAGGAAGCCACAGGAGGAAGGAGGGTGAGGCGTGGCTGAGAAGTGGTCAATGGTTTGATTTGTCTCCTTCCCAATCCCATCTTGTTTCATTATTTTTCCCTCCCTACCCCCCACGACCCCTCACCCTGCCCCTCAAGTTCCTTATATCAGAGAGATCACATGATAATTGTTTTTCTCTGATTGACTTATTTCACTCAGCATAATACCCTCTAGTTCCATCCACGTTGTTGCAAATGGCAAGATTTCGTTTCTTTTGATCGCTGCATAGTGTTCCATTGTATATATATACCACATCTTCTTTATCCATTCATCTGTTGATGGACATCTAGGTTATAACTTTTAATACATATATGTTTTAACGGAAGAAGGGGCCATGACGGCAGAAGGACTGAGGGCCTAAGCAGGTCACTCCTGCTGTAGCTCCTGACCACCCTCACCCTGCAGGGTCCTCGTGCTTGACTGCCTCCTGGCCACGATCCCCTCTGTTCTCTCAAGGTCACCTCTGTTCTCGGAAATACCTCTGCCTCTTGGCCAGCTGGTGAACGAGGAGGGAGGGCAGAGAGAATGGCTCTTAGTGGAGCCCTTAGTCTGAGCCTCGGACAGTGGGTTCTACTGTGCCTCACCCTCAGCAGGGTCCCTGAGCCCCAGAGAAGCCAGGCGGCTTATCGGCTCCATAGGCACCTGAGAACAGAGCCAGTGCTGAGCCCGGGAATCCTCTGCAAAGGGCACGAGGACCCTCCACCCTTCTCCGGGCTCTGAGCGTGGCCCTTGTATTCAGACCACGACCCCAGGGCGTCGGAGTGGCTTTGTGGGGTGGAGGAAGAACACGCCTTAGACCCACGGGAAGCCTGGAGACAGCTGTGGAAAGCTCAGCCTGCCTTTGGACCTCAGAGATTTGGGCTGGGATCCCAGTTCCATTTCTTGAGTGCAAGGCATGTGACTTCTGGGAAGTCACCTCCCCCTTCTGTAAAATGGTAATAATGGTAACCCTTGCCTCAGAGGGCTCGTGTGAAGGCGGATGAGCTAACGTGTGCATGGCACGTCTAAGTTCTCCTCCCTCGCCTTTGTCCAGACCCCTGTCTGAAGCTGTCTGCAGCCCCGTGGACCCTGCCTGACTCCCAGGTTATTTCCTTCAGCGGCCTCTCCGGGCTCTGGAACGTTCGGTTATTCACTTGCCTCTCCCCCATCCCCCGATTGCACTGTGTGACCACAGAGGGCACCGGGGGCGCCTCTGTTTTGTTCTCTGCTCTCTCCCCTGTGCCTGGGACACAGCCAAGCCTCCGTGGATGTTGGCCATTTGCCCTTCCTCTCTCCTCCCTCCCTCTGTTCCAGTCACTGTTCCAGTCACACTGCTCTCTCGGCTGCTCCTCAAGCCCACCAAACACGTTCCCACCCAAGGGCCCTTGCACTGGCAATTCCCTCTGCCTGGAAAGCTCTTCCACCGCCTTTCTGTGTGACAGTCTCCCTCACCTCCTTTGGGTCTCAGGGGCCTGCCTGACCACCTTGTGAAAAATAATGACTTCTCCCAGCCCGCACCCCCTTCTCCTGCTTTTCCCATCTCCCCTGCAGCCCCCACGCCGGAGGACATGCCCCTGTCCTCATAGGAACATCCGCTCATCGAAATAAGTCAATCAGAGAAAGACAATTATCATACGATCTCTCTGATATGAGGAACTTGAGGGGCAGGGTGGGGGGTCGTGGGGGGTAGGGAGGGAAAAATAATGAAACAAGATGGGAT
>LNAC01001049.1:216611-269663 GCA_002007465.1 Ailurus styani | reverse complement strand
AAAAAAAAAAAAGGAACATCCGCTTGTGAGGGCAGGGGCTGGCTGCTTCCCTCCCTTCTGCCCCACAACGGCTCTTGCCTGGAGAAAACTCTAATGCATCCTCGATACAGAGCAGATGCAGATGGGAAACCCCATGATCCAGAAGCAAATGAAATGGATTTCTCCAACAGAATGTTTTCTGGATCCTGACTTTTAGGCAGATGAGCCAGAGGAGGCTTAGAAGAAGAAGGCTCAGAAGGAGGAGGGCGTGATTGGGGCAGGAGGGGATCTGGGGGGAGAGATCTGTGGCCCCCTCTTCTCCGGTGAGGTCCGACCTGCCAATCCTAGACACCTTGAGCAGGATGGTCTGATGTTGTCCGTTCCCAGAAGAGAGCCTGCAATACCCTTTGTCCTGGCCTGACAGAGATAGACCCATTAATTCAGATATTTTGGTTAAAAAAATATCTTTTGTCTCTAGGGCTTTCTGATTAGCCCCGAGTTAATGAGAATGTTCAATCAGGCAGAACACGGGGGCTTTCTGGCAAACCCAGCACTTTGCTGTTACCTCTCTGCCAAGTGTCTTTGCTGGGCTGGTGGGCAGCTCCCGTGGGGCCCAGGCCCAGTGGACAGGCAGACGCAGAGGGTGGTTGCTGGGGGCCCAGGGGCCCCAGAAGCCCCTACCCCCATCTGGGGGTGTCAGGCTGCTGGGAGAGGTGATGGTACAGAGCCATGGGAGAGGTGTAGTGGGTCAGGCTCTGCCTTTGAGCTGTTTCCATGGGGCTCCTGAGCTCAAACGCTGCCTGTGAAATGCTTGGATGAACAAAACTGGTGGAAACCACCTCCCGAAGAAAGGGGAGTGTGCGAGGGTCGAGCAGAACCCCTGGGAGCCTGGGAGTGGTCTCCAGGGGCTGTTCCTGGGACATAGGATGCCTCTGTGTGTCAGGCTGCTACCGGGGGTGAACATGGGCTTTGGGCTGGCGAACCTGTGTCCTCATCCTGGCTCTGTCCCTGTGTGCTATGCAACTTCAGCCAAGCGGCTCATCTCTGAACCTCAGTGTCACCTTCTAGAAAACCAGCCCAACGATGCTCACTTCACAGACCAGAGTACGATCGAGTGGCCTCACGCGTGGCCGTGTGTCCGGCAGAGGTGGGCTTAGCCCACATGGATGTCCCTTCTTCTCTCTTGCCTTTGGTTCCCCCTCCCCAAATGCTCTTGGAGTCCTCACTCAGAGCCCACCTATGTGCTGGCTTCAAGATGTAATGATCCATGAACACGGTCACTGTCCTCAAGCCACTTCCAATCCGGTGCAGGGAGGTGGCCATGCAAAGAGCATGGACATCCTACAGACAGCATGGACAGACACACAGGAGCCACGTGGCTGCTTTGTCCCTGTGCTTTCATTGGAAGGTGTCCCCGTGAGGGCAGGGACCGCGGGCTCTGAAGGCCTTGCGGAAGTGCTGGATAAAGGGATAATTTACTTCACCAGAGGTGTCCCTTGCTGATAACTTTGGTCAGGCCTGGGTCTTGACCGCAGTGGACCACCAAGAAACCAAGAAACCAAGTGGACGTCCAGGAAACACACACAACAGGACCCACGTTGCTCACACATCAGAAGCCAGCAGACTCCGAGACGGCATTTGCTGCGTACGGAGTTCCAAGAAATGTGGCTTTCTTGTTTCCTTGCTCCTGGCAGCAGAGAGGTGGCAAATTTGCATGTGAGGGAGGGACTCAGGACCCTAGAATGTGCTGAGGCTTTGACAGTAGGAAGATGGGAACTCGTAGATATTCAGAAGACAGGTAGGAACCGAAACAATACTACCGCTCCTGAGAGTCATTGGTCTGGGGCCATTACTGAACCCGAGCATCACTGTCATTAGAGTGACTGATTAATGACCAGGATTCCTCTCTTCCTTTTTCCCTTCCTTCCCTCCATCCTCACCCTCCTTCCCTCCCTCCTCCTTTTCTCCCTCCTTTCTTTCCGACCTTCCTCCTTCTCTTCCTTCCCTCCCTCCCTCCCTCTCACAAGCGCTTTTGGGACTCCATTCGTGTACCAGGCACCGTGCTGGTGTTAGGAATATGGACACGAACACTTTGTGGCTCCAGACGCTGGCACAAGGTTAAATGCAAGAAAAGGTTGTGACACCCGCTAGGGCTTACTGGGTGACAACCAAGGTCTAACGTATGTCATGCACATCACCTCCTTTAAGCTTTGTGCCACCCTGGGAGGTCCGTATAATTCACATTTTACAGAAGAAGAGACTGAGGGTCAGAGATTGAGGAGTGTTGATACATGGTAGTGTCAGGATCAGAACCCAGGCCCGCTCTAGAAGCTCCAAGCCCCTTCCTTTCTCCTGCCCTGTCCCTCATAATCAAGTGCGTGTCAGCATCTCCCAAGAATATTCTGTGCATTTATTTGGTTGGTACTGTTCAAGACAGTTTTCGGTGACTCACAAATATTTTCAAAATATTTAATGATTATGTATTTATGTAATTATGTATTTATTTCCATGAGTATCAGAAAATATAGCATGCATACCCAACCCGCCGTGCAACGCTTCTTTATGAGTGGACCTGTTTATAAATGTTTGTTGATTTAAACAAATATTAAGTAACAACCCAGGTGGTACATGGGTATGGCAAAAAATTGTGATGATCATAGGCACCGATGGTATTTGGGGAAAAGAGGTATCTTGTGTTTAAGAAAGCAAGGGGGAATCGAGTCAGTGTTGGAAAGAACATGCAGACGTGCGTGCAAAGGAGAGGGGTGGGTGCCCAGAACTGCTAGCTTTGGCTCTCTGGAAACACACTTAAGTGGAAAAGGTATGTTTTGGGTGATGCCAAGCGATTGCAAAGTGTCCCCCACACCCTGTGCCCCAACACTCATGTGCTATGTCTGCCTTCAGGGACCTCTGCCCTTCGGTCCTGTGAGCAGCCCCTCCAGTTCGAGATCTTCCACCAGCTGGGCCAGGACCCCGTGCGCTACGACCTCACGGGCTGGCTCCACAGGGCCAAGCCCAACCTCTCGGCCCTGGATGCCCCCCAGGTGCTGCAGCAGTCAAAAAGGTGAGCCCGGCCGGGGTTTGGGATGGGCCTCCCGACCAGAGCCACACCGTCCCAATAACTCGGTGACAGAAGGTCCGCCCAGCAGCTCCGTCCCCCAGATCCGATGGGTCCCTGGGGCCGGCGCAGGGCAAACGCCAGAAAGCCCAGACTTCTTCCTTTGGCTGCTTGCCTCTCATTAAGTAGCTGGGAGATGATGTGACTGGAACGATTTTATGGACATCCTAGAACTAGGAGGTCATAAAACGGAAGCGGTAACGTTTTGTGGTGTTAAAAAAAAAAAAGCATATTGCTTTCCCTGATGGTTCTGCTCAGAAAATGCTGGCAGCAAGGGTGACCTGTGGGCCACAGTTACTGGAAAATGCTTCTGTGGGTGTGTGCACGGGCGTGCCAGCATGCAGGCTGATCCTCCTCGCTCCGCTGCTGGAGTCCTGCAGGGACAGAGCTGGGACACCAGAGAGAAGCCGGGGGCACCGGGGAGGTGTCGGGGGGTGCAGTGTGGGAAGGGGGAGGAGACCCTTACTGACCATCTGTGGCAGTGTGCCTGAAGTCAGGATAAACATTTGCTAAGTATCTTGCTAATCCTTACAACAACACTGCCTCCTTAGTCCCATTTTACAGATGAGTAAATGGAGGCCCCAGTTGGTGAAGTGGCCGTCCTTTGATCACACAGCAAAAGAGTGGCAGGACCGGGCTCCACTTGGGTCTATGTATGTGGTCCTTGCAGAAGTTCTTGGCCCACGATGGTCGGAGGTGATAGGAAAGCCCACCTGCAGGAGGGTTCAAGGGCATGCAGCTCCTGAAAGGAGATCGAGCTGGGGGTTGGGGCCGAAGGAAGGTCCATGAGTGTGCAGAGGACAGCATGGAGAGCCAGGGGACCTGAGTCAGGTCCCAGCCTTGCCCCTCCTCACCTAGGGGACTGTGGGCAGTCACTATCTCTCCCTTGGGTTTCTTTGCTTGTTTGGCTTCCTTCACTGTAAAATAAGCATGTGTTGGACCAGGGTGTAAGATCTGGCAAATACTACACAGAGTTGGAGTCAGCCAAATGTTCAACTTCTGCTTTCACTGCTTTTAAGCTGCAGGACGTGGGCCTCAGTTTCACAGCCAGAGAAATGGGAGGCTCTGGTGGTGTAACGTAGCCAAGGGCTTATGACAGAGCCTCTTCTCCCTATACCAGGGGTTGGTGCCCACCTCCCCCAGGGCCCTGACCTCTCCTTTCAGAGCTCCTGCTTCCGGGGTTGGCGGGGAGCTCCCCCAGGTCCGCCCCAGCTTTTTATTTCAATACCAATGTAGTCTAGCCATTGTGAATTTTTGTGCTCTGACAGGCATTTAACCACTTCAAATACTTTTGGATCATTTGGACGATGATCCTTACTAGTTTGGATGGTCTGGAGATGCACAGAGGGAGGTAGATAGTGGGGCTGCAGGCCTGGGGCTGGGGTGCGGCCTGGATTGCAGACAGCGATGGAAATCGCCTGCATGCTTTCACTGGAGTGGACAGGGCCAGTAGGACCCAGGAGACACGAGGCCTTCTCTGGGTCCCAGCCCCATCCAAGGGCACTGCAGGGTCTTCCTGGCCTTCTTCATCCTTATAGGCCCAAACAAGAAGCAAGGCAGCTCAGATTTCTCAGAACAGACACTTAGGGAGCCTTGGCCCTACAGCTGTGCATTACAGGGGTGCGGAGGGAAGGTCCTGTCTGCCGCTTGGGCATCAGGCTGGGCATTCCACTGATGCTATCTTACAGGGCCAGAAACTGCCTCTTCAGCCCGTGACTTGTCGATTCTTGCATGAACTATGCAGTATAAGCACCTACTATGTGCTGGGCCTGTTCTAGGGAGAACCCAGGTGCCTTTGCTCCCCAAGAAAACGCAGGCTCGGTGGGATTCCTGCAGGCCCATCGGTGATGACTGATTTGCAGTAGGTCTTCTCACTGCTCTTGCTGCTGGAAAATCAGGGGAGGGAGAAGCCTGGACAAAGAAGCTGCCATTTGCCACTGAAGTCTTGTCTGGCAGAAGGGACTGAGGATTAAAGTGTAGCAGCTAGGAGGTGTGATTCGAGGGGAGGGTTTATGTTTGCAAGAAGCAAGGTGGGGCCCATTCCCCGCGAGCCCCTAAAGTCCCTCTCTCTTTCCCCTTTCCCCTGCCAGGGAGGAGCTGAGGAGCCTGTTCCAGGCCCGGGCCAAGCTGCCCCTGGTGTGCCGGGCCGTGGCCGGCTTGGAGGGCACCTCCCAGCAGGCCCTGCAGAGGAGCTGCGCGGTGAGGCGGGCGTTCGCCAGCAGCTTGGCCGCCGTGAAGAGGAAAGCCCCGTGCTCCCAGATCAAGCTACAGACGGTAAGCGGGAGCCTGTCCCCATGCAGCTGTGGCCTCCGCTGACCCGCTCCCCGCTCTCCTCCAGGATGAGTTAGCAGCCCGCATCGCCTCTCCCCTCCTCAGCAAGCCTGGAGGGCCAGGTCTCACCCCATGCTCTGCAGAGGAGGGAGCTGAGGCTCAGGGCAGCAAAGAGACGTCTGCCATCACTGCCAAGCCTGGGCTCCTCTGTGTTGCCTTGGGCAGCCGTGGGAAGTTCCCAGGATCCACGAATGCCCTCTTGACCCGCGTGCCAAATGTCCCAGCCAAACCAGCCTCGCCTGCCTCCCTCAGCAGTCCGATGCCTCATTTTCACCACGAGGCTGTCCTTGGGGGAGGGCGGCAGGATCTAGCACTGGCTGGAAACGGGACTGGTCACATCCATCCAACAACAAATGAGGGCGCTGTGATTGGTCAGTGGTCAGGCTGAGTCCAGAAGGTGGGCCACGGGAAGGGCAAGTTTTGAAAAAGACCTCACAATGTATTCTACAGGAAAAGCCTACAGTTCTAGCCCGCCTCTTCTGGGAGGGGTCTCTGGGACCTGGGGCCCTCTGGTCCTCAGTCTCCCCATTGGTTACAAAGGCTGTTATAAATTTCCCCTTTTTCTCTTGAGTGTGAACCAGGCCGTAGACAGGCGGTCCTTGGTATAGGACTTGGGGACCCCCAGAGATGCCCAGGCTGGGCTGAGTGGACTTTTGGGGAGCATCTCTGTCCATCTCACCCCAGGGCAGCGGGCCTTGACCCCGTCTCCTCTTGGTCCTAGGATGCGTTGACCAGCATAATCAGACGGTCTCAGTTACACTTCATCCACTGCCTTGTGGTGGAGGGCAGGGGCGGGCAGGGGTATCTGACCCCACCACAGCCCGGCGGAGACAAGCCAGGGACAGACGGGCCCCTGCCCTTGGACATCCCGGCACTGAGGGTGCAGCTTGCGGGCTCCCACATCCTGGAGTCACTGCGTCTGCACAGGACAGGTAAGAGACAGCCAGGGAGCGAGCACCTTGTCTGAGTCCTTGACATGCCTGCCCACTGGTAGCAACCAAGGGATGAGAACACCTGCTATGTGCCAGAGCTTTCCACGCAGCATCCCATTTATTCTGTAAAATAATGAGCCCGTGAAAGGGAAGCCTTGGTTACAGACAGGAAAAAGGAAGCTCTGAGAGGTGGAAGGACATGTTCAAAGTCACGCCGTGGAGGGGGCAGGGCAGAGCCACAGCCCGTCTTATCTCCTGAATGACATGTGTGCTCCTGGAAAGCTCAGGCTACGTCTGGCCCACCTTCCTTTCAATAGCAGGTGTTTCCAGGGAGTTTCTACTTTGGGATGGAAAATGGGATTCCCATGGTGAGCAATACCTTGGTCTTCAAGATGCTCAGCCTGGTTTGGGAGCTCAGGTGGGAATATGTGACAGGGGCGTGCATTGTTATCGGGGGATGCACGAAGTCCCAGATGCCTGGAGGAGGCAGCTCCGTGCTCTCCCTGGGGAGACCAGGACAAACCTCCGGGAGAAGGTAACCTCTTACTTGGGTCACGATACAGAGTAAGTGGCTGGCATCTGGGAGGTAGAATGCGAGGCAGACAGATCAGCATACTCAAAGGCCCAGAGGCAGGGAAGAGCCTGGATTTTTGGGGACTGGGGTTCAATATGCACAGGGCACTTGTGGCTGATGAGGCAGGCCTCATCATTTGGAGGTTTGGTTTTTAGCAGGTTGAGCTGAGGGGGTGTCAGAGGGAAGACAGGAGTTGAATCAGAGGAATGAAGTCTTTAGGACTGTATTTTTTTTTAAAGATTTTATTTATTTATTTGACACAGACAGAGATTAGATCACAAGTAGGCAGAAAGGCAGGCAGAGAGAGAGAGGAGGAAGCAGGTTCCCCACTGAGCAGAGAGCCTGATGTGGGCCTCGATCCCAGGACCCTGAGATCATGACCTGAGCCGAAGGCAGAGGCTTTAACCCACTGAGCCACCCAGGCGCCCAGGACTGTATTTTAGAAAGCAGGCATATGCCCGAGCTTTCCACATGGCTCATCTCAGGAGCTGAGTTTGCGCTGAATCCTTTGGATTCTTTTCTGCCTCTTGGACCCCAGAGGCCATTGAGTGGATTCCCCTCCTTGATGTTAGAAACAACCCAGGCACGGTCTCTGCAGAGGATGGGGTGGCTGGGGCCAGTGGGGAGCCTGGCAAGGCGGACACCTGCTTGTTGAACTTCTCTGTGGTCACTCTGCCTGGCTTGTGGCCGAAGCCCCGTCTCCTCCGTCTGCCTTAACAGCCAGCACCCGGAGCACCAGGAGTTTGACAGAGAAGCTGGAAGCAGCTGGAAGCAAAGAAGAGACCCTCACTTCTCTGAGCGTCTCATCGATTTTTTCCCTCCTGCCTGCATAACCACAGCTGAGGGGTGACAGATAATGTCACAGGGGCAGAGCAGAATGGTCACAGTGCTGCTCAATCGATTCTGCCCGGCCGACTGGCTGGCAGGAGGCACTGGGCTTTTGCAGACACTCTGGAGTACCCGTTAGAACCCCTGTGTGCCTGCCTGGGCCAGCCGTCCCCACCATCTCAGCGTTGGGTCCTCACTGCCGTGTCTGCCCTCTGCCTTCTCAGGGCAGTCTGCCTGGGGCAGGACCGAGTTTTCCAACCACATAAAGATCTGAGGTCTCATGATAGGACTTTCTGCTGTCTGCCTCCCAGGCCTGGTCAGTTCCTCATTTTTTTTTTTTCCTCTCCAAGCGGCTCCTGTCTCTCTTACACCATTTTAGAAATACGTATGCGTGCACATGGATACACGCGCCTGTCCAACATTTATGAGTTTGAATTCACACACATATCACACTTCTGTGTGTATACCCACGTGCACACGTAACACGCTCGTGTACATGCAGGGAGTTGAATGCCTACGACGTGCTGGCATAGTGTCAAGACGTCTACTGGCTGACGTCATTCTTACTGAGCCCTTAGCGCGGTGCCTGGCATAGAGCAAAAAATTTTAAAAACCTTTTAAATTATCCAAAGCAGCATTTCCCACATGCAGCCTGGTGGGCGTGGCTCAGGCCCTAGAGCCAGTCGGCCTGGGCTCGGCTGTGGCCGACCAGGGCGAGTCCCTCGATCATGCCTCTCTTTCTGCCCTAATTGCTCAGCTTCCAGGAACTGATGGGCTATTTGATGAGTTAGTAAGAGACTAATATAGAAGAGTTGCCTGGATGTGGGGAATCCTCAATGCATGTGAACATCTCATCCACACCCATCATCAGATTCAATCCTTATAGTGACCCCGTGACCAGATCCTATGATTCTCACCTGATGAGTGAAGAACTTGAATCTCAGAGAGATGGGGTCATTCATGACGGTTCAGAGGGCTCATAAGAGCAGAAATGGGATGGGAGCCCAGATCAATCTGACCCAAAAGGGCATGCTTGTAACCTCCCAGCCCCCCCCCCATCTCTGTGTGGTCAGCCTCCTGGGAACCTGGCCTGAGGCTTCTTCTCCCAGGAAGACTTCCTGGATTCACAGACCCATCACCATCACTCTGCCTCATGGTTCATGCATTTGGCTTCTTGTGAAGTCTCAAAGTGGGGTCAGATTTTACCAGACCTTCTGCATCTTCTCCCATCTGGCCAGTGGAGGGGTCTTTTTGAGGCCCCTTGTATCCAGGACCAAGTCCAAACCTTGAGGCCTGGAATTTGACTTCATGTTCCTTTGGGATCGGGTCCCTGCTAGTCTTTGACCTCATCGTTGGCTACTCTCCAGTGGATTACTGTCCGGGTCTGAATCCCAGCTGGAGGAGTTACTATCCATGCCACTTTGGGTTAGGTGACTTGAACTCTCTGGGCCTCAATTTTCACTTCTAAAAAATGGGCCCAATGATGGAGGCCCCTGAGTGTCTGTAACGCAAGGAAGTTGTCGACCTGGGGTCCAGTGCACAGAAGCATTCAGTAAATGCTGGTTTCTGCTATGACCAAGGAGCCAGCCTTGGGTTTCCCCTCTATGGCCCCCTCTGCCGAGACATCCCTTCCACACCCAATCCTGTGGCAAACCTCTTGCGGATCCTTCAGAGGCCTGCTCTAATGTCACCTTCTCTCGGGAGCTTTCCAGAAGGGTACACATGTGTCTATCCTACATGCTAGATTTAAAAAACAAAACAAAACAAAACAAAACTATGAAAATATCCAATGCAGCCTTTCCCACAGGTAGCCTGTGGGGTGGTCGTAAATGTTGGACCAAAAAAATTTTTTTCCTGTGGTCAAACAGGTTTTAGGCAAAGCCAACCCGGCATCTTCCCTGCAGTAGTCCGGGGAGCCTTTTGACGTTGGCATGCGGTGTGACCTCTCAGAGGGCAGACGAGAGTGCTGCTTTTTCAGACGTTCAGTGGAGCATTTTATAGGGCTTGGGTCTGGGGAACACATTTGGGAAATGCTGATTGAACCCAATCTCTTAAGTTGACAAGTGGGGAAACTGAGGCCCCAAGAAGTGAGTCCACCCAACAAGTTCGCTGCTAGGCTGAGATCAGGGCAGGGGGTGCCTGCGAGTCCAGGCCCTGGGCTGGTCTTCTCACTTGGACTCCTTGTTCTTCTGCTCTCCCTGGCCCCGCCCCCACCTCCCCTCCCCCCCAGGCTATGCTGAGCACGTGGGGCTCGCTCAGTTCCGCCGGCGATTCCAGGTGCTGGACCCTGTCCTCATCAAGAAGCTCATGTTGGCCTCTGAGGGAATAGATGAGAGGAAGGTATGTGGGACAAGAGGGAGTGGGGGCCCTGGGTGCTTCTGTTCCAGAGGGGATTGTCCCAGAGGGACATCTGGACCAGTGGGGATCAGAGACCCGGCCTCGGGGGCAGAGGTGAGGGCGGTGTGCGGTTTGTCTCAGACCCTGCTCCAGACTGCACCCCCTGTGCTTTCACTTAGGGATGACCCCCCCGAAGCCCTGCATGAGGAAATGCGGGAGGACAATATTAGGGCCAGGAGAGCACGTGCTCACTAGAAGGGCACCTAGCCAGATGAAAAGCCACCCCTTTCCAAAAGGACTTCCACTCAGCACCAGCACCCCAGGGTGGTCTGTGAAAAGAGAACTTCATGGTCCCCAGTGCTTAGGAAGTACTTCACACCGGAGCCCCTGTCTTAGAGAATCACTGTGAATACTGCCTCAGGGCCTTTGCACTAGCTGTTCCCTCTGCCTGGAGCACTCTTGGCTGGTTCCATCTTGCTATTCAGATGCTGTCTCAGAGCTCCTCACATCGCCTTGTTCTAATGTGCTTGTAGTACTTCCCTTCTTTGAAATTGTGTTCATTTCTTACACACTTTCTGGCTTAGAGCAAGAGCTCAATAAATTGTTCATTGAATGAATGAATGAATGAATGAATGAATACAAATCCATAACCTTGTATGTCTGACCCTGTGTGTCTCCTTTTTCCAAATCCACCATCAACTCCCACGGCTGGGATCTTGTCTGTATGCCAGTGTCAAACCATCAATAGATTTTTCTGCCAAGAGTGGCCACTGGTCTATTGATGATCACAGAGCCCTTTAGAATTTGCAAAGCCTTGCCTCCTCCTGACAGCCCTGCAACCTGAGAGCCATTGAGTCCCTCTTCCAGATGAGAAAATGCAACCTTAGGGAGATGAATTGCCTCCCCTGAGGCCAAACAACAAAGCATTTGTGGGTTTTGAACCCACCTTTGTTTCCAGGGAGGGCAGTTGAGAAAGCAGGGCCTCAGTCTTCTCCTCTGTAAAGTGGGCACGACAATAATGCTTCCCTCCAGAGAGTGTTTTGAGGATCACATGCAGTGGTGGAGTTCATGGGCTCAGCACGGGACTACATCGCAAGGGCTCAGTGTACGTGAACTGCCATCATCAGCATGGACATCAGTACTGACATCGGCTCCCTCTTGCAAGGCCAGAGGGATGGCAACCAAGCCACACGGACCTCATGTTCACAACCCCTTTGAGACTCCACCTGCAGGGGAGTGTGCCCCTGTGTGTCTGAGATCATCAGCACTGGAACCCTCAGTTGGAGAGTCGACGAGACAAGAAGAGTAAACGGAGTCTCACAATTCTTAGGTCCTTTATGGTTTTTCGCTGCTGTAGGGACCAGGACACAGGTCCCCTCCTGCTGACAAGGCAACGCCTTCAACCTTGCCCTCCTAACTCACCATGGGGAGGGGACATCAGACCCGACTGCTGTGGTGCAGGGAAATCCCCTCCCTTGGCAGCAGCCCCTTTAGGAAGTCCTGAAGCTGCCAGGCTTGATGCCACCAGCAAGTCTGTACCAATCTTCACGCGGGGTTCCTTGTCCTTGGTCACCCCCAACTTGATCTGTGTCCCGAGCATCTGGAATGGAGCCATGGAAAAGGTCTTAGGCTCTCTGCAGTCAAAAACAGCCCCAATGTGGGGTGCGGGGGAGTTTTCCGCGGGGGCATTAGGTAAAGCATATGGTAGCATGCTATTCTGGACGACTCAGCGGTCTTCTGTTGTAGCCAAACCGAAACCACCTCCATACACATGCTGGAGGGCCTCGGAAAATGGAAAATTACAAGTGGAATGGACTTGGCTGGGAGTTTTCGCTTCTTCTCATTCTCTTTTTATTTGCTCACAAATTTCATTTGCTATAGCATAGAATTTTGGGAGCAACAAAAGGAAACACCACCCTGCCTCTTATGAAAAAGCTGATAAATATTCATTTGCCAGGCAACGTGATACACCATGAATTATACATGAACACGTGCTCGGGTGGGCAAACTGTCAGCCTCTGTGTGCAAAGCAGTTAAGACCTCAGGATTTAAGAAGACAAGTTTGATGGCGAGGAAAGGTTAACATTGTCATCAGACACTAGATGGCAGCAGAGAGAACTCATCGTCGGGGTATGAAAGGGGCCCTGGTGAGGTCCCCTGTGAGTCTAATATGTGGCACCCCCACAGGACTCTTCCCCAATAATGGACACTCATTTGGTGGGCACTTGCTGGATACTTCGTGTCCTCGAACGAAAAGAGCACATGCCTTGTACCATGTATGCACAAACTCTAATTGCAACATAGGCACGACATGAAAAAATTTCCGATGTTTCTCCTGAAAGAGACCTCCAAAGATAGTCTTCTCACTCTGGGAATTAGGCTCTCAGATTCTGCATGCACGTTTTTGTTTGTTTGTTTGTTTTGGGGTTTTTGTTGTTGTTGTTTTGTTTTGTGTTTTGACTACTGTCGCACAGTACACATGGCATCAAATTTATCGCCTTAACCATTTTTAAGTGTCCAGTTCAGTGGGATTGAGCGCATTCATTTTGTTGTGCACCCATCACCACCGTCCATCTCTAGCACCTCTGTCATCTCCTGAAACTGAAACTCTGCCCCCATTAAACACAGACTCCCCATCCTCCCCTCTCCTCCAGCCCCTGCAGCTGCCATTACGCTTTCTGTCTCTATGCAGCTGATGGCTCTACCTCGTATAAGTAGAGTCACACAGTACCTGTCCTTTTGTGTCTGGCTGATTGCACTTAGCAGAATTCCTCAAGATTCATCCATATCTTAGCATGTGTCAGAACCTTCTTCCTTTTAAAGATGAGTAGTAGTCCATTGTGTGGTTATACAGAACATTTTGCTTATCCATCTGTCAAAGGACCTTTGAGTGGCTTCTGCCTTTTGGCCATTGTGAAAAATGCTGCTATGAACATGGGTGTTCAGATAGCTCTTTGACACCCTGCTTTCATTTCTTTTGGGGTATATGACTAGATGTGGGATTGCTGGATCATATGGTAATCCTGTGTTTAATTTTTTGAGAAAACGCCACACTGTTTTCCACAGCGGCTGCCCCATTTTCTAGTCCCACCAACAGTGCACGTTGGTGCAGTTTCTCCAACTGGCAACTATTCTTGCCAATAGTGGTCGTTTTCTGTTGTTTTGGTTTTTGTTTTGATGGGAGCCATCCGAAAGGGTGTGAAGTGGCATCCCACTGTGGTTTTGATTTGCATTTCCTCGATGATCCATGATGTTGAGCATCTTTCTGTGTTCACATAAGACTTTTGAATGGGAGGCCTTTGAGGATAGGTGGGGTGTCTGGTGAATTTCTGTACAGAATGTGCCATCCATGATATGTTAATTTAAAATCATTATTCTTCCGTTCAGCTTTCACCAAGTGTCTGCTCTGCATCAGGCCCTGTGCTGGGTGCCAGAGATACAGGGATGGACAGAACATGGTCTCATTGGGTGAGAGAAAGGCTAAGATAGGTTCTTCCCATGCAGAGTGATGGCTTTGGGACACCCCAGGGAGCACCCCTAAAATGTTTGATGTTTGCAGTCAGGGTGAGGGTGGGGTATTCAGGGAAGACTCCTCAGAGGAGGTGATGATTGAGTTGAGCTCCATAGGACAGTTTGGAGGAATTAGGTAAGAGAAAGAGTGAAGGGCAACCCATACTGTGTATGGCATGTGCAAAGGTCCAGTGGTGAGGTTGCATGGCTAGTTTAGTGTGGCTGGAGCACAAAGGATGCCATGCGTCACGAAGAGGGACTGAGGGTGTTGTCAGGGGCTGGGCCATGGGTCCTTGGTGGCGGGACAAGAGAGTCTGTACTTTATCAGGTGGTCAGTGATGGTCAACTGATCAGTGATGGTCAACTGAGAAGTTATTGGCAGGAGCATGGCCTAGAAACCTCATCTTCATTATTTGAACTGGCTTAAGAAAAATCACGAAGGAAGTCCTGTCCACTCTGTCCTTCTGCAACCCTATCTAGGGAGCAGTACCCTCACTCTGCTCTCCAGCTGTTCAGGCTCTCTCTGTCCCATGCAGACACCCAGGCACATGCTTGGTTCTTGAAAATGACCCTGTCCCCCGCTCTGATCACCTTGGGTCCCATTCCTCTCCCCCAGGTTATCCCGTCTAGCTAAGATTATGCAGCTGCCTGCACTGAAGCCCACCCAGAATGACCACAAGTGGTGGAATCTCAGGCAGGTCAGTTGAGGGGTTCTGTCAGCTCACCTTGGCCATGTCCCAGATTCTGGTCTCTTCAATTTCTCTGCTGCTCAGGCAGGACTTGTCAAGTCTGTCTGATCAATGTGAAGAAACCCTAGGGCCTGTCCTCTTCTCCTCAGAGTGCATAAGTGTTGATTGATTTTAGCCAATAAAATCTGTCCCTGCGGACATAATCTGAAGAACACAATTAAGGGATGTCTTCTATCTTCTTGATGGCAGCCACTCTTATTCCATCTCAGACCCTTGTGGACACCCCCAGTTTCCTCTGAATTTGTCTGAGCCCCTTTATGCTGGGGAGGGACCCCTAGGAGCCCAAGGCTAGGAGGGGGAGCTGTCCAGTGAACAGTGCTGAACCATTATTCAGGGGTTCTCATGGCCTTAGCCCCTGCAATGCATTCACCATTCTTTTGTTGCTTATCTACTGTCTTCCTCAAGTTGGGGTTTACTGTTTTAATAATTATACACATTTTACATTCCATTTTTTAAAAAGATACTGCTTATTTGAGAGAAAGTGAAAGAGAGAGAGAGCATGAGTGGACAGAGGGACATAGGGAGAAGCAGGCTCTCCACCGAGCAAGGATCCCGATATGGGGCTTGATCCCAAGACTCTGGGATCATGACCTGAGCTGAAGACAGATGCTTAACCAGCTGGGCGATGCAGGCGCCCCTCCATTCAGTGTTAACCAACCCAATTGTGTGTGTGTGTGTGTGTGTTCATATAGCATTCTATATGAACTTCTGAGCATATGGAGTTAAATAACAGAGACACTGTTCCATCCTTATGGGTTGATTTGATCAGTGCTTCAGTGGTTGAAAGCATGTGGTTTAGAATCAGACAAACTTGTATTCAAATCCTCATTTCTCCCATCTCTCCATTCATCCACACCCCTTTGATATTGGATAGCTGTATGAACACAGGCAACACTCCTAGGGCATAGCCAAGTGCCTGGCACCTAGAAGGTACAGCAGATGGCAGCCATTGGGCCATGGTGGCCACTGGGTCATGGTGTGGGTTTCAGGAAAGAGGCACTGTGCTCACAGCAGCCAAATGGTTCCCTGAATGAGCATTCGATTCCACAGACATGGATTCTTCATACCACACTACTTGCTGAGGAGTGAGTTGGGGAAGAATTCCCCTCCGTGGCTCCCCATTATTCCTGGAATCTCTCATTACCTGTCTGGCATGTTCAGCTTAATGTGAGATGTCAGATCACGTGCTTATTGGATGCATCCTTGTCAAACATCGGAGAGAAAACTCTTTAGAGAAAATTCTAGGACACAACAGGGCTCTGTAAGTGGAGGCATGAGCTGGGCTTCTCCCAGGTGATTCAAGGACTCATAATCTGAGCCTGGGTGGGTGGAGGTGAAGGGTGTGTCATCACTCCACAGATCCCAAGAGGGCCTGGTAACCTCCGAGCCTCTACCAGTTATTAGGATTTACTGAAACGGAACATGTGCCAGGCATGAGAGTGAGAATTCTGCGTTATGGTAGTTGCTTGGTGGTCTCTGTTAAGTCACACATTGAAGCCCGCGAAGGGTTTCTACTGACTGATTTTTTGTTTGTTTCCTTGAGAGTATAGGTCACCACTTTTCAGTTCCTTTGTATGTCTTGATTTTTAATTTTTTTTGGCTGAAAACTGGACATTTTAGATAATACATAATAGTATTTCCAGTTTCTGATCTTTTCCCAATTACTTAGTAACATATGTGGACTAGATTTATGGAGTCTGTCTCCCTCATGGTATGAGGTTATTGATGTCTCTGCTTGGGTTTTTCATTCCTGTTTTTATTATAAATCCTGGATTCTCAGGGGCTGCCCCTTTGTCAGCAGAGCTTAACGGACAGCACAGGTTGTAATCAGATACGAATCTGGGAGCCTTTCCCTGATTCAGATGGAGCTACGTGTGGGTTGGGAACTGTAGCCAATGTTCAAACACTCATCGTTGTGCCACAGATCTGACTCTTTGACCCTTTCACAGATTTTCTGCCTGCGTACATGGCCTTACATTTAGATAGGGACATGTTGATGAGGCCCTCTCTGTCTCTCCTGGGCTTGCATGTAGCCTTGAGCCTGCGTGCAGCCCTCCAGATGGCCAGGAACATGTGGGGTCTCATCAAGGCCCACAGGGCTGTCCATGTCCCTTCATCAGGTTCCTGGCTAGTCGATGTCCATTGCTTGCCCCAATCCAGATAACAATCTTAGGCTCGCTGTGCTATTGACCTTCTCCTTTCTTTGCTGCCAAGATCGCTGCTGTTTCTGACACCCATCCTGGGCATGGGGTTTTCCTGTACTTGGCTCTAAGTGAGCCCCCTCTGGCAGCAAAGCCACTGGTTTTTGCGGCTTGCCTCTCCCTGGGAGGGTTACCACAGTGCTAGGGCTTAGTGGGGGACTGGAACAGCTCTGGTCAAGATTGTTGCAGTCTCCCGCTGTTCTTACCTGAGACCGAATAGTTGTTTTTTTTTTTTTTTTGAACAAATGCTTCTCCATTTGTTGTATCCCCTTGCTCAATTTCCAGAGTATTGAACTTGTTGCTTTCAAAAATTGTATCCATTTTTATCACTGCTTTTTGGGAGGAGCAGAGAATTTCTCAAGCTGTTTCCTCCACCATTCTGTAAGTCTCACTCTGATGTGCTACCTTCGTGACCTCATTAAAGCTTCATTCCATCCTTGGAGGATGGGACGTGACGACCCCATCTTGGAGACTAGGACACGGGGGATCAGAGACAAGGTATGGTGTGCTCAGGGTCACACGGCCAATGAGTAATGGATCTGGATAGGATCCCAGCATCAGAGGGCAGAGAACAAGCTGAGGAATCTGATTCCCTGGGGCTGTATCTCCCTCTGCCATTTCCTAGCATGTGATTTCATTACACCGGACTTTGCTTTCTTTGTAAAACAGGCATCAAGTAGTATCTGTTGCAGAGGTTTGAAAATAAAATGAGTTATGTGGAAAGCACCGAGAGCCATACTCAGACTCAAAACACAAGAGCAAACTTTTCTTGAGGCAAAATGGCCAACATTTTATTCTGCATTCCATGTGGGGAGGAATTAACCTCAACTATCTGGATAATTAGGGTGGAAAGCTGATTCCTTAAAGATGAGGGACAAGGAAGGAATCTGTTACAGTAGTCTGAATTCTTGCCCTGTCTTCCATCAACTGGCTGCTGGATAGTGATTGACATTGTGTAGAAATAAACCCAGTCACTGGTAATTGACCTAAACAAGTGCCAATTTCATATGGTTCAATCTAAGAGTAATATTCGTTATGATAACAACAAGAGCGATCAAGTGCAACTCATTTACAAAGGCCTTTACACAGATTCTTAGTTCACTGTGCCAACACCCGTATGGTCTACACAGGACACATTAGCGCCTTTTCGCAGGTGAGGAAATGAGGGCAAGATTCAATGCCTGCAACTCCCCGTTTGCTCTATCCTTTGGGATGTAAGCTTTCTTACCTGTAAAATGAGATGAACAGGACAGAATGCCTTTGTTAGGCCTGACCTTGGCTACGCAGTTATCTACAGGGCTCTCAGAAAGTGGGGAGATGGGAAAGAATCCTTGGATATTGGGTGTTTGGGAACGTACTCAAGAAAAGGAGGCTTGGTTTATGTTCTGTACACCTCTACTAAGTTTCAACCAAGACTGAACCAGTAGGACTCATTCAAGGACTTTAGTGGAACTAACCCCTCATGTCTATTGAGCACCTACTATATGGCAGGAATAACATGGAGTCTTCTGTAAGAACAGTCACAGAATCTTCCAGAATAGATTCTATTATTTCATCCTCGTGTTTCTGAAGAGGAGTCCGGAGCTTGGAGTAAAGGGCTTGTCCAAGGTCACACACTTATGAGTGGTAAAACCAGGCAGGATCTCAGCCCAGGTGGATTTCCCTCCTCCAATCTTTATTTTTTCCCTCCAAACATCTACTCTGGATGTTAGCACTAAGGTCGACTCAGAAAAATTTCGTTGGCTGTAGGTTTCATTTATCTTTTATCCCTCTGTCTTATTTTCAGTCAGTTTTTATTTTGTTTTGCTCTTGTGCAGGGAGAAAAGATGTTGTGTTTTGGGTATATTGGTTTTTATGCATTCTGCTGCCTAAAGCTCCCTGGGAACGTTTTTGGCTAAAATGTAATAAGTAAAACCACTGAATTGGGGGGAGGGGCATTATGGAATGTTCTTCCAGGAGGTCAGAGGAGGAAAATTGCTCTTAGATCATAGTCTTGGACCAGACTTTTAATAAGCTTTTTTTTTAAAATAGTATCTTAGGAAATTTTCTGTGGTGACGATGACCCATGGAACTGAAACTTATCTAGTAAATTACATGAGCCCTGAAATACCTTTTGTTTCTTGAGTGTGGCAGTTACTTTTCTGACAGTTTATCCTGAAAACAGCCTGTGATTTTCCGTGAGTGGAAGGCCCACGAGGGGTGGTGTGGAGGTGGAGTGGGAAGGGAATCGCAGGCACCAAGGAAGCAGGTGTGACCTGTATTTTCCTGAAGGTACACATTTCTGGCAAAGCTATTTCAGAGCTCGTATACCTCCACGACATGGCTGTGATTTGGCCAAGGCTGCATTCAGGAAATGCCTTTGAGTGAATTTAGGTCTCCCTCATGGGTCTTCCCTTCTCCTTCCCTGCCCTCCCCCACAACCTCCGTTGGATCACTCCTTTCTTTGTTCCATCATCTTATTTATTGAACTCCTACTGTGTGCCTAGAACAGTACCAGGTGGAGCAGAAGAAATAAAAAATGAAGCAAACACAGGCTCTCCCCGCCCATACTCTGGGTAGGGCACACATGCTTAATAGCCATGGCATTTATTCAGGAAATATTTGTGAAGGTGAGGTCGTCTCTGGCAGGTACAATGGGGGAAGGACAGAGCACTGGGCAGGCTGTCAAAGAAAACTTCAGGGACACAGCAGGTGACATTCCTAGTGGCTTAGGGACCTCTGGAGCCATCCTGAGCACATGAGGCAGTTAAATCATAAATGGTGCAATGTGGCTGACAGACCTCGATTCTAATCAGGCTCTGCCCCCATGTGACTTATAACCTTGGAGAAATGCCTTCATTTGTCGTTGTTTCTTATAATTGTGGTGAAATATACATAACATAAAATTTATCACTTTATTTTTTAAAAGATTTCATTTATTTATTTGAGAGAGAGGGAGAGAGAGAGAGCACAAGTATGTGAACGAGAGGGTGTGAGTGAGGGGCAGAGGGAGGAAGAGAAGGAGGCTCCCCGCTGAGCAGGGAGCCTGATGCGGGGCTCGATCCCAGGACTCCAGGATCATGACCTGAGCTGAAGGCAGATGCTTAACTGACTGCGCCACCCTGGTGCCCCATTTTTTTCCCTTTTAAAGCTGATTAATATCCCCTTGGGGGTATATCCCACATTTTGTGTCTCTATTTATCTGTGGACAGACCCTGGATTGCTTCTACCGCTGTTGTGAACAACCTTGCTACAAACGTGGGTGTCCCACTGTCTGTTCAAGTCCCTGCTTTCACTTCTTTTGGGTAAACACACAGGAGGAGAATTGCTGGAGCCTACGGCAATCCTATGTTTAATTTTTAAAGGACCCGCCATACTGTTTTCCATAGCAGACACATCCTTTTTTTTTTTTTTTTGGTGTCATTTTATTTTATTTTATTTTATTTATTTTTTTAATTTTATTTTTATTCTTTGCCCAAGGGGTACAGGTCTGTGAATCATCAGGCTTACACCTTTCACAGCACTCACCATAGCACAAACCCTCCCCAATGTCCATAACCCATCCACCCTATCCCTACCCTCCCACCCCCACTAACCCTCAGTTTGTTTTGTGAGATTAGGAGTCTCTTATGGTTTGTCTCCTTCCCCATCCCATCTTGTTTCATTATTTTTCCCTCCCTACCCCCCACAACCCCCCACCCTGATCCTCAAGTTCCTCATATCAGAGAGATCACATGATAATTGTCTTTCTCTGATTGACTTATTTCGCTCAGCATAGTACCCTCTAGTTCCATCCACGTCGTTGCAAATGGCAAGATTTCGTTTCTTTTGATAGCTGAATAGTATTCCATTGTATATATATATATACCACTTCTTCTTTATTCATTCATCTGTTGATGGACATCTAGGTTCTTTCCATAGTTTGGCTATTGTGGACATTGCTGCTATAAACATTTGGGTGCTTGTGCCCCTGAGGATCACTACCTTTGTATCTTTAGGATAAATACCCAGTAGTGCGATTGCTGGGTCGTAGGGTAGCTCTATTTTCAACTTTTTGAGGAACCTCCATACTGTTTTCTAGAGTGGCTACACCAGCTTGCATTCCCACCAACAGTGTAGGAGGGCTCCCCTTTCTCTGCATCCTCGCCAACATCTGTCATTACCTGACTTGTTGATTTTAGCCATTCTGACTGGCGTGAGGTGGTATCTCGCTGTGGTTTTGATTTGTATTTCCCTGATGCCGAGTGATGTTGAGCACTTTCTCATGTATAGCAGACACATCCTTCACTGACTTTTGCATCTTTGGGTTTTGTTTTGTTTTTTTCTCCCATAAATGGGCATAAAAAAAGACCCACTTCCAGTTGCCAGGGTGATGCCAGGACATGGTGTCTGTGAGGGTCCCAATACATGCTCATCTTCTGCACTTGCCCGGGTGAGGTGGGGCTCTGCTGTTCCGACTCCCAGACATGTGGAGCCATTCTCTCTTTCTCTTCAGCCAGCCAGCCAGCCTGATCTCCATGGGAATCTGCCTCTTTCTGTCTCTCTTTAACTCTCCTCTTTCCTCCAGGCTGTGGTGGAGCTCCTTCAGACCCTGGATCTGGAGAAGAAGGCAGTGGTCGTTGGGCACAGCCAAGTGAGTAAAACCTCTTTCTTAGATCACTCTGTTCATCCCATCGCGGACCCAGATGAGCCCCAATTCTTGCCCTACTTCACTATCAGCTAGCTCTGTGGGCCTCTTTTTAGGCAAACTGAAGATAGGGCTGGCCATGTTCTGCCCTGCCTATCTGACAAGGCCGGGAAGATAACATGGTATAATATGGGAGGACGTAACATTGGGAAACATCATTTGTTAGAGCTCGTTCCCCTCCCAGGGACCTCAGTGGTCTGCAAGAGTTAACATCTTGCTCCTCAGTATGACTTTCTGAGCCTTTGGAAGATGCACTGTAAAACCCGAGAAGAAACACTCATCATCACTCAGAGCCTTGTAACTTTTACTTTGCAACCAACAATAACCCAACTATAGTCCTGGCTGATTAGCAGCAGAAAGCAAAAAGTCAGTGCTTCAAGAGAATGCACATGATTTTAATGTTGAGGGAAAGAGCATTTCCCAAACTGGTGTGGAGCCAAAGGCCTTTCCCATAATGTTTCAACATTTAGAGAAGAATTTCATAGAGTCCTGATATGCCCGCATGTCTTCTCAGCTTTCGAGAAGGAAAATATCATGTTTAGGGCTTCCCCAACTATTTGACTGTGGACTTTCACCCTTTTTTCCTTGTGGAACACCCCTTACCATCTCCCAGAACTAGTGTTCCATGGGCTCTAGTTTGGGAAGTGGGGTACAGAGATTGTAAACTCAAGGTCATGTGATAGGCAGGGGAGGAGGGTCAATGTTCAGAAGTAAAAATGAGAGAGAGACTAGACCAAGGGAAAAATTGCTCCATTCACTTCCCCGCTCATCTTCTGATTGACTAACACCAACCCATAAACCTTTGTCGATCACCTCCACATCTAGGTGCCATGCGAGGTGCTGGGGGAAGGGCCCTCGTCTCCGGAAGCCCACCATGGTGGCATCACTGGCCATTAGTTATTCTTGGATCCCTGAGTAGCCTGTCCCATCATACCCACTTCCTTGGATAGCTCACAGTCTTTCACACAGTCCTTGCTCCATAGACACACAAGCCTCTCCCTGCAGCCTCTTGCTCCTGTTAAAACGTGTGGCAAGTGTGGTCTCCGTCTGACTTATCCCACTAAGAGTTGGCAGCAACTGGACCTTTGTGGACCTTTCCGGTAGAGAGAACAAACCTGTGGGTTCCTGGGCTTCTGCCAGTGGCCAGGAGCTATGCCAGGCCCTTCATGTATTGTTCCTCGTTTCCCTCAAAACTTCCTGTGAGATAATTAGTAAATCCCTTCTTTACTGGGCCTCTGGGAAGTAAGCCCCTTTTCAAGTCCTTCCAGTTAGCTAGGACTACTGTAACTTACAGCTCCCATGAAAACTGACATCGCCCTGAATCCTAGGGTCCTTTCAACACACCGTGAGTCAGAACTATTTACTAGTGGAAATGTATCACATAGTCTTAACCTGTACACAGGTCTTTATAAATGACCCAGAATCAGAGCACTTGCTCTTTAGCTCCAAGAACGTCTTTCCTGTGGACCAGCCGCCGCAACAGCAGCCCCTGAGAACTTTCTAGAAACATCAAAGCTCAGATGCCCCCATTCCAGACCTAGTGAATCTGAAACTCCAAGGGGGGGTGGGACCCAGAAGTGTGGCTTGTAACAAGCCCTCTGGGGGATCCCAGCACATGTTCAAGTTTGAGAACCACTGGTCTGGATAATTACTCAGTTTTCTTTTCATGAATATAAAAATCAGTCTCTATCATCCTAGCGGCTGTTGTAGAACAGGGAAAACAACAGAGGAGGAGAAGTCCTCATACACATTTTCACATGACGAGGGCAAGAAATCTAGAAGCCAAAACATCCCAGTAATAAAAAAAGCCATTGTTCTCGAATAATACTTGGTATGCATTAAGGAACAGTCGAGCAGATTAAAGGCAGTGTAACATCTGGAAGCCAGGCTAGCCTGTGATCTTTCAGGAGAGAAGAAAGTCTTAGGCGTGGCAGGATTGGACACTTCATAGGTGGGAAGGTCATGAAGGAGAGGAAAGAACAGTTGCATCTGGTCCATACCCCAGCACCACCATTTCCTAACTCTGAATCCTGAGTGAGTGATTTAGCCTCTCCGAACCTCTGTCCCCTTATCTGTAAAACGGAGCCACTGCTTCCTACCCCCGAGTGGGCTGTGGGAATCAGTCCGTTGTCATTTACTTGTGGAATGCATTTGTCAGTGGGGCGAGACGTCTATCAAATAGGCTAACATTGTCATGTTTAAAGAGTGAATCTCCTCTAATCTGGAAAAAGGCGAGGACAGGAGCTAATTTCTTTGCAGTCCCAGATATGGGAACTATGGTCCTATCAGATTTTTAAAACTGTGGCCTTCCGCATCTTTTTGGGGAAAAAACAGCTCGCCTGAGCAGTGGGCCCTGCTGATTCCTTAAATGTGGGGCTGTTGGGACGTTGCACTCTGCTTGGGTACGATAAGCCACAGGACCCACGAAAAGTGAATAATTTAGATGTTTCTTTCTGATTCTCAGCCCCTGGGGCCTTATCAAGGCCTGTGCTGAGGGCCATGACATTTATGAAAAAGGTGGAAACCCATGTACTGTTGGCCTTGTGGCAAGATGCTCTTTAAAAGGAAGAAAAAAATCAAGATAAGATTCTGCACAGCCGATGACTTATTCCCCCTCTGTGTATGGTCGTTTCCAATTATCTTTTTAATGAAAGCTTCATACTTAATCAATAGTGGTTTTGGCAGCGCCCGCCACCTTTTGTAATATACGAACTGGAGCTGTCATCATTTTGATCATTGATTTTTTTTTTATAGCAGCTTTTGGGACTCGCTAGCTTGTGAAATTAATACAGTCATTATTGAGGCAATCTGATAGGTAATGAGTCAATCGTGTCTTTATTTCAATGAGGCTAATTGCCTTGGTGGCTCTGGCTGATAGGAAGTATTCCATAAGGCCAGGGAAGGTTGCAAAACAGAGTTCACACTGATTGGGCGTGCAAATTCTCATTTTCCCGTCGGGGAAGGGTTCTCTGTGGGATAAGCAGAGTGGTCTCCATTACAGAAAATAGGTTTAGGGGAATGGCCAATCGATGGAGACCCATTGTTCCACCTGGAATCAAATTGCAATTCAACCCCAAACTTCAGACGTTTGCATTGTGGCGAAGGAGGAAATGAAGAAGCTTCGTGTCGACAATGAGAATGGGGTTCTGGAGGAGACCTTGGCTTTGTGGCTCGCCAGCTACGTGAACTGGAGTCAGTGACATAAAATCTCCCTTGGCTGAGAAATTCCTCATAAGGTTGCTCTTTATTAAAATGGGACATAGGAGAAAGAGCTTTGAGAAACCCAGATGCCATGCAAATGTTAATTACATTCAGTGGTAACTATCTTTGGGTCTGGAGTCAGATGGAGGGAGATATTCCTGCTGTTGCCACTTGCTGGTGGAGGGTCGTGGTGGGGTGGGAAGGGCGGATGCCATTTTTAGCCTCAGTTTCTCCTTCCATAAAATGGGGGGATTGCCATAATTACCATATAAGATGATGCACATGAAATACTTCCCTTGCTTATATCAAGGGGTTGTTCCCGATCCACAGTTGATGGATGATGTTCCCAATTGCTTGAAAATATCACTGATTAAGATGTTATCACTGATTAAGATAATGTCATGGTTGGATCAGTGCCCCTGGAGACACTGAACATCTTTGGGGATGATAAGCCAACTCTGGCAAAGAAACATGCCAGGCTGGTCATAGAAACGGGCATCAGATGGGCATCTGAGAAGGGACACCTGTTTCCAACACTGACTCAGCTCCCTGGCCATTAGGGAGGCTTTTCTTTGCCTCTGGGAGGTGAGGCTGGCTGTGGCTGCCCTCCCGCGCTGGCCAGAGCTGGCCTGGCCCCAAAGCCTCGGGTTCTCTGAAAATGTGTGTGCCCCACAGTCAATGGAAGATGGCCCTGTGGGGTGCCGAGGAGGCATTGATCACTTTGCTGCCGAGGGGCCTCCGTCCATTATTAATGAGCAAAGGCCTGGAAATCGTGGGCTGCCCGCTGTTTTTCCCGTTAGATGCCGGAGCACCTTCTGTGGGTGGTACCAGCCTGGACCCCTCATCTCCTGGCCAAGGAGGGCTGCCCTCACTCCCCCCAGCCTTCTCTGCTCCTCCTCAGAAGGCAGAACTGAGTATTTCAAGGGTACTGCTTCTCCCAAAGGGCCAGCGGGCACTTACAGGAAGGAATGCACATTCCCAGGCCTGATGCTAAACCCCTGCATTCCACCTTTCTTGGGGTGAAGGCTGGGAATCTGTGTGTTTCCCCTCGCTCTCCTGGCCATTCTGGTGCACAGAGATAATTTAGGCCAGGTCCCTCCTACCTGTGGTTTTTCAAATGAATGTGTGCCTGGGTTCCTTGAGGCCTGTGTTAAAATGTTGCTCTGATTCAACGGGCCCGGGGTGGGGTCCCAGATTCTGCATTTATAACAAGCTCCGTGGTGGTGACCATGTCACTCACGGGGGCTGTGCTCTGAGCATCCAGGGGCTAAAAGAAGGGAAAGAGGAGCCATCAGGAAGCAAGATGTGGGCGCCTGGGTGGCTCAGTGGGTTAAGCCACTGCCTTCGGCTCAGGTCATGATCTCAGGGTCCTGGGATCGAGTCCTGCATTGGGCTCCCTGCTCAGCGGGGAGCCTGCTTCCCCCTCTCTCTCCACCTACTTGTGATCTCTCTCTCTGTCAAATAAATAAATAAAATCTTATAAAAACAAAAGAAGCAAAATGCTTTGATCATTTAGAGTCTCCGTCATGGGCGGAAGTATCTCGTATACCTGCTAACAGGTATCTCAGGTGGAGGCAAGAGAATTGGCTTGCCCTCCAGCCTTGCCCTCCAGATTCAGTCCAACAGGAGTCACCTGTCACTTCCTCTCCTCCCAGGTTTTCCTCAAGGCAGGCGTGGTGTCCAGGCTTGAGAGGCAGCGGGAGAAGCTGGCATCTCACAGGATCCTTCTCTTCCAAGCAGCTTGTAAGGGCTTTCTGTCTCGGCAGGAATTCAAGAAGCTGAAGGTATGGCAGCCAGGGTGCCTTGTCAGCCCTGCAGAGGTGCGAGGTCCTGGCAAAGCAGCATCTGAGCTGATCTGGGGGCTGCGACTGTGCATGTCTCACACTCTGCACTCCTGCAGGAAACCCTGCGGGTTATTAACATGTGGTTTCAGATATAGCGTGTCTGGGGTGAGCACGGGGCTCTGCGGGGCTCCCACGATGGTGCCAGTACTGCTGACCCATGGGCTCGCCCTGAATGGTGGGACTTAAAAGTGACACTTTGCAAGGTGTTATGATTGTTTCGAGGACATTGACATCAAATTACCAATGATGTCAGACTTGATCTAGATTATCATGGGGTGGTCCGAGCCCTGCTGGGTCTGTTGTCATTTCCGCCTGTCCCATTTCTGGAGAACTTGGCTTTCACGGGTCAGCAGGCAGGGTGTGACAAGACCTGGCCACTGAAGCTTTGGGGACCAAAGGGCCAGTTTGGAGTATGCAGTTCTGAGCCACCCTGGGCCACTATCGTTGTAGACCTTTAGAGACTGAATTTCTTCTCTGTAGCTTGAGCAATGGAGAAAAGGCAGTAGAGTTCTGGAGACACACAAGAACTATGCTTGAATCTCGCTTCTGCCACTTAGTACCTGGGTCAAGGTGAAATGGGGTCATGTGTGCTTAGCATCGAACTCGATAGATGCCAGCTGCTATTACCTTAGTGTCCTCATTATTAAGTACTACAGCTAGCATGTGGTCTCATTACATGAGCCTCCAATTTATGTGAATCTGTAAATTCAAGTATACACACTTGGCAAAAGCAGGCAAAGGCAAGAACATTAATAAGTAAAATTTTGTGGGCAACTCCACTGGCCCACTGCTCACCCGTAGCCCGTGCCCTTGGGATGATTTAGAGTAGAGGTTAATGAACACCCCAGATTCTGTCTACACCAGGCTGGAGGGGTGCAAATCCCAACCACACCATGGGGCAGCAGTGTGGTGCTGAGTACATGAGTGGGCCGCTCTGTGCCTCAATTTCCCCACCTGTAAAATGGAAATGAGAGTAATGCCTACATTCCTGGGGCTGTGGCAAGGACTGAGCTAAGTCTGTAAGGTGCTCGGCGTGCTGCCTGGCCTGCAGGGAGAGCCGTACGAGCTGGATAAGCATTGGCTCTTGTGATGGTGATGATGGTGATGGATCTCCTGGCTTGGTAGTCAGCATGGTTCCCACTTGAGACATGAATGAACGTGTGGGCCTCCAGCGGTGGTCCCCAGGCCGACAGTATCCACGTCAACAAGGCATCTGTTAGCCAGGCAAATTCTTGGGCCCCGCCCTGATTTACTGAATCAGACCCTCTGATTCAGCATCCATGCTTTAAGGAGCCCTGCCCAGGCTTGTGATGCATGCTTAGGTTTGAGAAGCATGGAATCTGTGTTTAAATTCACTTAAAGTGACACCTAGCCCCTAAATATCACCTCGAGACACAATCATGGCCATTGTGTCTTACGGACAATTTTGGGGATGTTCAAGGATTTGCCTTTCACGGTGGCTTTTGAATCTTAGCCTCACACAAGATGTGACCCTGTCATATCATGGTTTCAACTCCTCTTCCTCTTCATCTTAGGTCATGCAAGATTAAATTGGGGCATAATGTCTGATACCCAGAGCCCGACTTGATGAAAAGAGGCTTTCAAAAAAAAATTTTTTTAACAACATTTTTTATTCATTTACTTTTTTTGGAGGAGAGTTGACAAAGTGTTATGTTAGTTTCAGGTGTACAACGTAGTGATTGAAGTCTATATGTTATGCTGGGCTCCCAAGTGCAGTTATCACCTGTCAATATATAGCACTATTACGGTGGAAGAAAACCTCTTTAAAAAAAAAAGATTATTTATTTATTTATTTATTTATTTATTTATTTATTTACTTTTGCATGCATGTGAGAGAGCACCTACATACATGAGCAGGGGATGGGCAGGGGGAGACTCATACCCCCTCCCCACCCGCTGAGCAGGGAGTCCAATGCAGGGCTCAATCCCAGGACCCCGGAACCATGACCCGAGCTGAAGGCAGATGCCTAACCGACTGAGCCACCCAGGCCCCCGAAAAGAAGCTTTTTAAATTTTTCAGTTAGCCAATCTCTTCCATTAGCTATGAACCAGCTCTTTCCATCCCTTTTGCCACCACCCCCTGGCTCTCTTTGCTTCACCTTCCCTGGGTTGGGAAGGGCCCTGCAAGTTTCTGGTCTCTTCTCCCTGCAGATTCGCCGCCTGGCCGCACAGTGCATCCAGAAGAATATGGCTGCGTTCCTGGTGGTCAAAGATTGGTCATGGTGGCAGCTCCTCGGTTCCCTCCGGCCCCTGCTGAGTGCCACCATCGGGGACGAGCAGCTCCATGCCAAGGAGGTCAGTCCAGGCAGTCGGCAGGGTGTGGGGTGGCCTCCCTCTCTTCGCACCCTCCCGTTAGTGCTCACATCCAGACCCAGTGTCCCCACCTTGCAGATTCTTGATCTAGAAGTGTTCTGCCCAGCAGCCCTCACTGTCCCCTTCCAGATATCCCTCTGTGTCCATCAGCACAGACACACACCACCCTCCCTCCTGTGTCCAGCTACACGCTAGGCTTGTGGGTGCTAGGCAGATACCCCATTACTACCCAGGGGCACATGAACACTTACGGTCCATCCCAGAGAGACTCAGAGGTGGAATCCTTGAGTCCTTGATCCCTTTACCTCTTGGAGAACACTCTCCTTGCTGTCGCTGCTACCCTGGCATTACCCTCCTTCTACAGGTAACCAGTTTGATTGGTTTCTGGTTTATCTTTGCTGCCATTTATCCTTGCAAAAGTAGCCAATTCACACATGCACACAGAGCTCCTTTCTCTCCCACACCAAAGATAGCATACTGTTTATAACCTTCTGCCACGGGTATTTTGCACTTAGAAATGTATTTTGAGAGTCATGCCAGGTCCAGTTTCACAGAAGTCCTCCTGGTTCTCTTTCCACAAAAGCTCAGTACTCCTTTTTGTGTGCGTTCCATAGTTCACCCCAGAGTCTGCTGTGGGTGGGCATTTGGGCTGCTCCTGATGGTGGTACTGTAAGCACAATGCTGACCCATTGGCAGGATAGTGGTCTCAGGGAGGATGAAGGGCCAAGCCCTCCATCCTGCTCAGGCATCCCCAGTCTCGGGTCAAGCAATGGGTTCGCTCTGAGGATTTGTGTTCATCCCCTAGACTGGGATGTTGATATTTAGAAATGGGGAAAGAAAAAAAGCCCCCTGTAGGAAATTAGCATCTGAACATCATCACAGATGGGCTGGCAGAATCACTCAGTCTGTTCCCCAACCACTCTTACCGTATGTGGAACCTCTGCTTCTGGTCCGGGATGGCTTCTGTTAAGGTGTTTGTTTTTGTAGGAGGAGCTTACAATGCTGAGACAGAAGCTAGAAAAATCAGAGAAGTCACGGAATGAACTCCGGCAGAATGCAGACCGGCTAGAGAGCAAGGTACCCCGTCCCTCCTTGTGGGGGTCCCTGTGTGGGGTGAGGTCTGTTGATGGGGGAGGTGGTTTCGTACCTGACACTGTGCTAAGTGCTTTACAAGCCTCCTCAAAATAACCCTGTTGGGGGCATGCTGTCCTTGTCCCCATTTTGCAGAGGAGAAGACTGAGGCTCTGGGATATTAGTCCTCTTCCCAAGGTCATACAACTAGCATGTGTAGCACTGAGATTCAAACCTGCATCATCTGACTCCAAAGAGAAATTTTTAGCATAAGTCACAAAAGCACAAATCACGAGGAAAAACTGATAAATTTGACTATATTAAAGTAATCAACTTCTGTTTATCAAAGCATAAAACGAAGACACGCCACCTACTGGGCCATGAAATTTGCAACACATATAACTGGCAAAGAGTATTTGAACATGTAAAGAAAAACACTCCCGTAGGAAAAAAAGAAATGGGCAAAAAGAGGAATTGCCAAGTCCCAAGAGGGGAACTCTTGTTCAAATAGTTCGAAGAGTTCCAGTGTCTAGGAATTCAGGTGGCCAGGAGACTCATGAAAAGACGCTCAACTTAACTAGCAATCAGGAAATGCAAATCAACACCACAATAGGTACCATTTCTCACCTCGAATTGGCAAAATCCAAGTCTGAGGGAGCCAGGTGTTGGCAAGGACATGTAGCAGCAGGAATTGTCATGCTGCCCTGGGAGTGTAAATTGATCTCTTCACTCTTGAGCAACTTAACCTTGTCTCTGATAGTTCATCCTGTCCCTATGCTGTGCCCCAGCCATTCTGTTTTGTGTGTATATGCTGGAGAATCTGTCTCATTACATAAGAAAAGATGAGAAGAAGTATAGCGGAGTGACTTTGTCATGAAAAAATGTAAACACCCACATGGGAGTCTATCAATAAGAGAAAGGATGAGCATATTTTGTTAGATTAAAAATTGAGTTGTCAACAGTAGAAATGATACAGAGGCAGGAAAACTATGGTCCATAGGCAGAACCCCATTTGCCACTTTTTTTTTTTGTAAATAAAGTTTTATTGGCATACAGCCATGCCCATTCATTCATGTGTAGTCTCTCGTGGCTTTCTACGCTACAATGGCAGAGCTGAGTAGTTGTCACTGAGACTCTATGATCTATAAAGACTAAAAATATTTACTGTCTGGCTCTTTATAGAAAACACGTCTTGACTCTTCAACTAGAGATACATGAATCTACATGGATTGCCCTCGAAAACATAACACTGAAGAAAAATGATTTAAGTTATGAAAGAATCTGTAAAATATGATATTGAACATATTACCTTTTAAGTATGCAGGACAATACTATCTATGGAGTGGGGCATCTGCCTTATGGTTATGGTGTGAAGATATTTCATGGAAATCATAACACCAAATTTGGGGTATCATCCCCATTGGGAGGTGGAAAGGGGCATGTGATTGGAAATTACATCGGGGAGTGGGGGTGTGACCACTTTGCTAATGTCTTCTGTCCTCAGTTGGGTGTTGAGCTCACAGGCTGGGGATGAGGACAGAAGCCAGATGGTCCCTGCCCCCAAGGGAACTACTGCAAATTCCAGATTCCTAAACAAATGCATAGAGTATAACGTGGTTAGGGAGCTGTGGGTAGATCAAGGAAGAGCTGTTCGCAGAAACTAGCTGTTCCCCTTAGTTTTTTAGGGCTGGGACTCTAGTAAGTCACTTGTGTAGGGCATGAAATTTAAAGGGGTGCCAAAAAGTCAGCAAGATAAATCATATTGCAATGCAGGATCTTTTAAAATGTAAATTGATGCAAAAAAAATCCATGATGAGCCAAATACCAAAATTTCAAATAAACGCAGGACTGATGGGCCGGGATTAAGGTGACGCAAGTAAGGCGGTTGGCACAGTGGGATCCTGTCTCCATTTAAATTTTTGATGTTTTATTCATCATGGATTTTTGGCATTAATTTTGACTTTCTTAAATATTGCATTAGAATGTTATTTATCTTGGTTTCTGAGTTTCTTGGCACTCACTGAAATTTTGCACCCAGGATGAGTGTTGTGGCCATCTCCTCCTTACTCCTAGCTGTCAATCGGAGCCCTAGGTGGCATCTCAGATCCAGCTAGGGAGATGGCAAAATCTGTGTCCTCACAAGGTCCCCCAGGCCAATTGAGGGAGACAGACCACAAGTAGATAAACAAGCAAACTACTTTTGGATGGTCAAGTGCTATAGATATTAAGCAGAGGGAGGTGGCAGTCAGCTGGGGGGCGGTGCTATTTTTTACCTAAGTGGTCCAGGAAGGCTTCCATAGATTGAGATCTTTGAATCTAGTGGTGAAACATTTGGTGTTACCATCTATGTGCAGATCTGGGGAAAAGAATGGAAGTGGCGAGTGCAAAGGTCCTGAGGCACATAGGATAATATTCGTCAGTTTAGAGCCCAAACTGGAGCTTTCCACACCTGTAAGTCTGTGGTGCTATCATTACCAATAATTTTTCTTGGTTTTCTATGTGGATAGTGGTGGCTATAATTGGGTTCATGATCAAGCCAACAGAACACTTTCTCCTTCCTCTGTTGACAGTCCAAGTTGACCCTGGCTGGCTCATGTGGGGACATGGAATGAAGTTTGGGGTGGTAGTTATCTCTTTTCCACTCCTCATTCCCCTTATATTTGTGTCCACCCTCCCCACCAGAGGTTCTCTGTCCAACTCCCATGGACAAAGAAGAGGCAGGGAGTCCTGGAAGGGACAGTCACAGCACACAGAGTTAGGTGAGGCTGAGCAGAAAGGCTGCACCTTGGGACTGTGCCTTCATGGGGAAAAAACTGTAAGGAGGAGAGGAAATGACACTCAAGTACTCCCCCCATCTCCGCCCCGGCCCGGGTCTCATTCAAGGCTCTAGAGAGCGCGCAGCCTGACCTCTCTTGCAGCAAGTAGCAATGATAGAGCAGCAGAAGCAAGACATCAGAGAGCTGTGCGTGGGTTGGGAATATCGGTGACTTCCCTGTAGAAACTCCTTCCCACTGAGCTGACATTTGATACTGTAATTCATCACCAACTGTCAAGTCGGACTTGGGGCCTTGGGGTGCCTCAGTTGCCAGGGGAGACTGGAGAGAGTGATGAGGTGAACATCATTAGCATCTAGAGCTACAGCTTGCCCAGTGCTGGGAGAAAGAAGGGAGGGGGGCTGGGTTTCTGAGACCTGAACCAAGCCTTCAGAGTGTCAGCGGCCTCAGAATATTCTACTCAGGTTCTTTGTGTCTCTGTATTGCACATGGGTACGAAAAGACATATAGGACCTGGCAAAAATAAGAGAAAATTTAAAAGCTAAGAACATCAGAGCAATGGGAAATAAGAGTTGAAGAGCGTATCAGACCAGAGGAAGACTTAGGAAATAGAAATTTACCATGAGCCTTAGACCTGCTCTCACTTCACAGACTTTGCATGGGCTGTGCCCTCCACCCTCCTCACCCATTTAATGTTTAATGCCTTGTGACCCTTTTTCAACCAGTTCAGGTGGTGCTTCTTCCAAGAAGCCTTTGTTAACCCTTTGTAATCCTTAACTTTGTTAAGGATGGGTTGGGCCCCTACTGATGTGTGATCACTGGACCTTGTGCTTCCTGTCACTGCACTGATGGGTGTGTCCTAACTGCCTCTCCCCTGCAATGCTGCCCCCTCCCTTACTTCTCCGTGCTTGTGTCCCAGCTAGAAGGCAAGGCACTAAGGGCAGGGATGTGTCTTTGCTCATAACAGTGGCCGAGCCCCTCTTGCAGAATAGACACTGGATGGGTGAATGGAGCCATGAGAGGTGAACTGAAATGTTGATCCTGAGCTTCCTAGCAACCAAAGCAAAGAGGGAAGCAAGATATCCCAAAGACATGTTGTCCTCAGGTTAAACACAGGCATGCACATGCACACACATACACCTGTTGCTTGAGATAATACTAAACTTCCCTGGTATTGAGATACTAGAGAAGTTTCTTCTATGAGTCTACATGAAGAGGGGCAGTAAGGAACCTGGCAAAATACAATGTCAGTAATGTACATATAGTAAATAGAGGAGGGGATCTGTAGACGTGCTTTTGTGGACATCGTCTTGAACTGCAAGCCAAGGGCATGACATCAGTTCCCTAAGAAATTCGACTAGGAGGAAAAGCAGAGCTTTATTCAGGAAGTACATTTAGGTGGACTGAATGTTACAGTTTCTCCGTCTTCCCACCCGGGTTCCTACCCTTCCTCTTCCTTCTTTTTAAACTTTATATTAAGGTCCAACATATAAAAAAGTGCACATCCCCTAAGTACACAGCTCAATTTTCACAAATTGAGCACACCAAAGCAATCAACACCCATTCAGAGACACGGAACATTCCCAGCTCCTTCCAACCTGCCCCCCTCATGGCCCTTTCAGCCACCGCCCTCCAAGAGTAACCACTAAACAGACTTCTAGCAATAGAGATTAGGTGTTTTTTTTTTCTCCTATTTTTGAACTTCCCCTAGATGCAATCAAATGTGTGTACCTATTTGTGTAGTTTCTTTCATGTGACATTGTTTGTAACAATCATCCATGTTGTGGGTGGTAGTGGCTTATTCACTGTCACTGCTGTGTAGTACACCATCATGTGTATAGAGCATTATTGATTCATTCTTCTCTAAATGAGCATTTGTTTTCTGGCTTTGAACTCTCATGGATAAGCCTGCCGTGGACATCTGTCCACATGTTTTTTTGGCGCACATACCATACACTTTTTGTTAGGAATGCACTCTGAATGGAATTGCTAGGTTTTGAGTTCTTTCTATATTGGGTTTTAATTGATACAGTTTGCTCAATTGTTTGTATCAGTTGACCCTCCCACAGCAGTGGGTGAGCATTCCAGGTGCTCCACACCCTTACCTGCACATGGAATTGTCCTTTTCATTTAACAATTTTGTTGGCGTGCAGTAATCCCACATTGTGATTTTAATTTGGCCTTTTCACACGTGTTTGATTATTTGCTATCCTCTTTGGCAAAGTGGTCTTTCAAGACTTTTGGCCATTGTCTACTGCTTTTCTTATTGATTCGTAGCGACTCTTTATATACTGTGGATATAGGTTCAGTTGTTGGATATGTGTGGCACAGATCTCTTTCTCTGCTCTGTGGCTTGCCCTTTTGGATGCAGTAATTGGAAGATTTATTTTCTGAAGTCCTGAGTCTCTGAAGAGACCTGCCAAAGCACTAAGTAGAGGTCAAAGGACTCCAGAACTCCCAAACCTGTATCAGTGGCAATAGATACACTTCTTTGTTTTCATTCTGTATTTTATTGATTCCCAGATGCACGCTATTTTCCACCTTTCTGCATCTCTGTAATTGTGATGCATCTTGACGATCACTGGCATCTTACACTAAAAATTGGCAGCACTTTCTTTTCTTATGTTCCATAATGGTGCATCTTATCATCGGAGGCAGCTGAGATTTGGTGAAATGTAACATACTGGGGCCCAAGTAAGACTTTATTTGAAGAAAGGTCTTTAATTCTTTCCCCTCCACCAAAAAGCTCCTTTGATTTTTTTTTTAAACTAGTTGCGTTTACACATTATGGAGCATTTGAATCAGCTGGGAGGAACTGTGTACCTTGCAGCTTCCCCATGCCATCTCCCAAGGATTTGACCCAGGAGGGAATCTTTGGGGAGGGGCGTCCTTCACGGCTTCTTTTTAATGAACCCCAAGGTGAACCCGATGCAGAGTCATGCCATGGGAGAGCAGTAGTTCTCATACTCAAAAGGGTGTCAAAATCCCCTGGAGGATGTGTTAGAATATAGTGCGCTACTCCCCAGCCCTGCAGATTCTGAGTCAGCAGGTGTGGGGAGGCCCTGGAGGTTTGGAATTTCTCATGAGCTGTCAGGCGGTATGGAACCTGCCGGTTTGGGGACCACACTTTAAGAAACAGGTGGAGGGTACCTCCTTTCATGCGGTTCTACTTTCTTAGAAGAGTTTCTGTTGACATTTGGGAGACAGTCGGTCCTTCAGGCCATGTATCATGAAGACACCCCTGGCCCCGTTCATGGCCTCTGCACGCCACCCGCTTGTCTCGGTAGTAGGGGGGAAATAATTGATAGAAATGTTGCTAAAACATGGTGTGCCTCATCAGTGGAAACACCATTTGACTAGGCTTATTAAAAAGACAACATTATTGCAAAATGATTTAAGTGCTTCATTTGCGAAGGAGCAGAAGAGGAGATGAGACGCCTCCAGGAAGCTGGCTATAAATATTCTTCAAGCGTGCAAAAATCTGCCTGGATGCCAAGTGGGGTTTTTTATTTTCACCCGAAAGCAGGTCTCTCTTCTTATAGGGATTTCCTATAAGGCTGTGGGAGCACATGGAGAAAAATGAGAATGGGGTGTTTTCTTCCCTCTCTCGAGTATCTTCTAGGTTTTTCCAAAGACTTTATTTATAGCAAAAGACAGGTCCGTGTACTCTGGATGCCTGGTCTTGTTAGCTTGAGAAGTTTCACTTTTTGGTAAAGAATGGCTGAGAGAGAATCCACCAGGATACACCAGGATATGGTTTAGGTTCGGAAAGTGTATTTGCAAAGAGCTGGGGAGTTTGGCCCCGGCTAGTTGCGAGTGTGGCCAACAGAAGTTAATCTCTAGGAGGGAAGAGAAGTGACTTGCGAGGGGTCGTGTGGTCAAGTGGTGACTGAGTCTAGATCGTATACCAAGTCTTCTGACGCCTAGTGCTCTGCCACAACGCTGTGCCTCTGGGGACTGGATGTGGCAGCTCTGTCATCCCCAGGAGAGTAAGAGAACCCCAGTGCCTTGGGATATTAGGGTCTCTTGAGCCTTAGGTGCTGGGCCATGCTGGGGAGTGTCCTTCCAGCAGAAAGCTGGCTGTAGAGATCCTCTGGCCAAAGCATGGGCATAGTCATGGATGATCATGGTGGGCTTAGCTAAGGCCCCACAGAGCAGTGCACAGCTGGAATGTTCCACGTGCCTCAGTTTCTCCATCTAAAAATGGGGCCATCTTGTCTTCTCTACCTACTTTGTAACACAGATGGAAAAGCGGGGGAACAGGATGAGTTAAGAGAAGGATAGGATGACCTGCCCTGGTGTGTCCGGTCCAGGAGGAAAGGGTCGATGAGGGGCAGGTGGCTTTGGCCCTCACTGCACGTCATACACAGCATGTCTTCACCCATCACCACCACTACTAACTTTTATGTGATTACATCTTAGCTCTTTCTATTCCCCTCAAAGCATTCAAGGCCAATGGAACAAATGAATGAAATAATGTTGGATTGAGTAATTAAAGTAATATTTAATGAGCACCACGTCCGTGCCGGGTGCTGTGACCCATCCTTTACCTGTTTTGTCTCATTTTACCTTCCCATCAAAGTGCGAGGAAGGTAGGATTAGTACCCCTGTGTTCTAGACGGGGGCAGTGAAGACCAGAGAAGGGAAGTGATTTGTCGAATATCACACAGCTGGTGAGTAGCAGAGCTGGGCTTTGACCTTGGGTCTGATTGACTCCAAACAGGGAGTGAGAGAGGAGGAGCAGCTCCTCAGACTGGGAATGGAGTCAGGGAGTGGCTCCTCCTTCCAGCCGAGCTGGAGCTGGCCTGGTGACACAATACGGAGGCATTCCAGGTGGAGGGCATAGCAAGAACAGAGACAGAGGATGGGGACCCGGGCCAGTCCTGCAGTCCTGGTGGTGGGAGGGTCTCATGCGCGGGGAGGTAATGGAGTGGGGTCAGTCCCAGAAGCTGGCCCAGATCACAGGGGCTGGGAGAATCTTGTTAGAGGTTTGAAGGCCATCCTGAAGGGGAGGGCTGGACCAAAACACATTTTCAAGACGGGGTGTGTGGAGGACAACATCCCAGGGGTTATTTCCTCGTTAGGGGGGTGGTGTTATGGTGCTTTTAAGACCCCTTCCAAAGTTCATGGAAGCCCCTCACCCCGCAAGGCCGATCGATGCTGTCATCCCCATGCGTCAGGCTCTGAGGCACAACACTGGTCTCTGTGTGGCTCTGTGGGCCCGTGCCCACCGACACACCCAACGACACGCCCACCGACACGCTGCGGATCCCTCCCCTCCTCCTTGGCTCCTGCATACATTATTATGCATTCTTTGAGCTCCCCAAGGCATTTGATAGTGTGTCTAGGAGTGAAGGCCCTTGAGCCAGGCTGCCCTGATTCACATCCAGCCCTGCTCCTGGCTGGCTGGGCGTCCTCGGGTGAGTGTCTGCACCCTGGCGCCTCAGCCTCATCTGGTACGTGGAGAGGTCAGTACCTGTCTCTGGGTGGAGCCCGGAAGGTTCTGTGGGTTACCCTGTGCCGGGGCGGGGGTGAGCACTCTCTGAGTAGTGAAGATGATTAAGGTGGATCCAACTGGGGAGAGAAATACACAGGTTGCTGCTGGATCTGGTACCCAGAGTGAGTCTCTGGGGAACCCTGGAGCCCACCACTGAGCTAGAGAATTGTTCTGAATGTCCCCTAATGACCGAGGCAGCTCTGAGGGCAGATACCATGAGATTGAAGCCATGGCTTAATCTCCTTGACAAGCGAACAGCGCACCAGCCAGCCAGCTCTGTGGCTGGACAGAACCTTTGACTATTGATTAACCCCTCCCCACTTTTCCTGATTTTATTTTCCATTTTCTCTCTTAATCACTCAGGTTGACAGGAATGGGGCTTCCCTTCCACCAGGGGTCCGTAAAGCTCCCTTTTGGGGCATGTCCCGCAGGCTGTGGTGGATCTTGCCTTCGAGCCCCATGCAGCTGGCCTCTTCACTTCCCCTCCCCAACCCTCTCCTTCCGGGTCTGCTCCAATAGACCCTGCTCCAACAGGGTGTCCTGCTGACACCAAGGAGCTTGGAGGGTGGGCACTCGAGTCAGATGGTGGATATGGGGACAGGGTGGCGCTGTAAATATGATTCAGGACCTGGGATTCAGGCTGCCGGTGCTGGACTCCCCATGGGACCGATCAGCCATGACCTTGAACAAAATCAGTTTGTGACTCAATGCCTCAGTTTTCTGTTCTGTGAACAGGGAATGACAAAAATGTCTCTGCCCAGCATTCCATGAGCATGATCGTTTTCTCCTACAAGGCCTTATAATGAACCAGTTCTTTTTGTTAAATTGAAACGTACTGGGAAGACAGGGAAAGGCCACCGCTTGCTCTCTATAGATAAGATCATTTGCGGAGTTTTGAGAGCTCTTGAATATATGAGCCAAGGACAAGGTTGGGCTAAGGCATGAGGGTGTTCCACATGTGGTTTTATCTCCGCACCTTGGCAGGCGGATCCTTGAAGGCAGAGCCTCACACGCAGTTGGTGCTCACATAATGAATGACAAGGGAAAGTGACAATCCAAAGGGTCCCATGGGTGCTTAGCCTTTAATGTCCATCAACATTTTCAGTTACCCACTGTTTCTCTCAAACTGCAAATGATGCCAGTGAGTGGGATAGATATTATTTCTATTTGACTGTGTGCAAAATGTACTGCAAATTCATTCATTTCTGTCCCCTTCTCTTTGACAGACCTTTGGAGTCATTGTCCCTAAGGAGAAAGAGAGTTTCTGATGATTTGGCTTTAACGGTGGATCCAGGGAGGTTTTTGGAATAATTTCTAGTTAATTGGTCCTTGAGTAATCTGCAAGGATCCTTCTGGGTTTGCCAACCAGACTCTTCTCTCGTTAAATTGGTTTTCATTTTATATTTGCCTAATAGCTCTGGGCATGGTGCCCACTCCTCACCTCTATGCATAAAGCCCTTGGGCCCCAAAATGTAGGAAGAGAGAGGGGTTGGTGGGGACAGGGGAAGGTCCAGGCTACTTGTCTGGTGAAAAGCGTCTGTCATGTCCCTAATTTGAAAGCATTAATTGTCCTTTGGGCTCTAGACTGGGGTTGCGTAGAACTCAAAATTAATGCATTAAATTAATTTTGTGCTCCCTTTGCTCAGGCTGATTAGCACAAATTAAATTTCACACTAATTGGCTAAGGCGGGGAGAACACAATCCTGGTGTTTGGGATCAATGCTGATTGCGGGGATGGGGAGGTGGGGCTCTAGGGGCGTGATCTGGGGTGTCCCTGGTTTGCTCCAGCCTGTATTCAGTGCCCACCACAAATGATCATTCCTCCAGGGCCAGTGTTGCCGTGTGCTTGTAAGTAAGCAAGTCTAACCTGTCTAAAAGCCAAGCATGAAGCCAAGATTAGGAAGAGATGCTGGCAATTTCTAGGGCAGTAGTTCTTAAACTTGGTAGCACTTAAGAATACCTGTGGAGCGTGTTGAAATTCAGATCCCTGGGTCCCACTGAAGGTTGTGGTGGTGTGGGGATTCTGGGAATCCTGGATTGGGATCTGCATTCTAATGACCTCCTTGGGGAATGGCCAACGTGTTTCCACAGAACACGTTAAAGATACCAGCGTAAGGAACAGCGACAGGAAGTCCCACCCCAGAGACAGCCAGGAGAGCCCCTGGTTTGTGAAGTGGTGGCCTTTACCTGGACAGGAGGCATCTGGGCTCAAGTCCCAGCTCTGTCATTCACTTGCTATATGATTTTGGAATGCTCCCCCTAGGCCCCCTTCTCTCCCCCCCCCGTTTCTATTGATATGCGCATTTTGGTCTGAGCCCACACTGGTGTGGTCACCAAGATGGGAAACCGATGGGCTGGAGGGGGTGGGGAAGGTGGGTGGCCTAGAATGTTCTGGAGCAGCAACCCTTGTTTTTGTAGCTCAATTTTTGGGGACAGCTTTTTAAAAGATATTTATTTGGTTTTGTGTTTTGCCAATTATGAAAGTGGTTAAAAAAATCAACAGTAGAGATATGCATCACAAGGAAATTGGAGTCCCCAGTAAGCCCACCCTTCTAGGGGGAAAAAAAAACCCTATTAACAGTGCAAGTACAAACAAAACCAAAGTGGGAACATGCCAAACATTCTATTCTTCAACTTTGCTTTTCTCCCCGCCTACCCACCCCCCCCCGCACCATTGGCAGTGTATTTTGGGGACTTTTTTTTCTTCTTCAAGTCAAAATGTATAGATCTTCACCCTTCATCTTCGTGGGGCAGAGGAATGATTTTTGAGACCTCCTGTGAGCTGATGGTATTGATGGGAACTAGCTCAGGTGGGCAGCTGGATTCCATGCTGGAAGGATCACTTAGTGTCTGTGACAACAGCCCACAGTCGCTTCTCAATGCCATGCACTGGGTCTGATGGGAGAAGGAAGTGTTTAGACATCTTCATGTGCAACATTTATGGAATCAGATGGGAATGCCAGAAGGGCGATAGACATTCCCTAACACAGTGCATTTTACCGCTCAGGTGACCACAGCCCCAGAGCGGAAGAGATTCGTCCAAGGTCACATTATATGTTAGTTGTTGTGTCTGGACTTGAACCCCGTACCTTACTACTACTACTTCTTCTCCTTCTTTTTCTTTTCCTCCTCCTCCTCCTCCTTCTTGTTCTCCTTCTTCTTCTCCTCCTCTTCCTTCCTCCTCCCCTCTTCCTCCTCCCCTCTTCTTCCACCTCCTCCTCCTCTTCCTCCTCTTCCTTCTCTTCCTCCTTCTTCTTTTCCCCTTTTCCTTCCCTGTGTCTTAACCACCGTCCTCCATGGACGGAGGCTCCGTTTCCTGAACAACACTTCTATGTAAGGTCATTTCTGAGCCTCTTCGTCATAAACAGTCCACTTATACCTGTTTCTCTCCTCACTTGCTTTGGCATATCCTTGAACCTGGAAGGCTGCACTTTGGGACAATAATAGCACAGAAGCCTTGACCCATCTGGCATCTGTAATTGGTCGTTGATGGGAAAAAAAAGTCAGTGCAAGTGGGAATTCATTAAAATATAAGCATTTTTATTTTTTTTGCCTCAAAACAGGACTGCCTTAACTCACTGTATTTCTGAGGTAGGACCACAGCCTGTAGAGTGTGAGCACCTGACTCAAGACCCACTTCTTCCTTAGACCATGCCCCGAACACATGACTATGTGATTTCCCCTTTGATTTCATTAAGGCAGAGCAAATGGCAAAGGAGTTTGATAGCAGAAACCTAATTTTTTAATTGTTTTTTTCCTATAGTTTTTGCACCTGAAACTATTTGATAAAATAGGTGTTTGAATTAGAAGTTAAAGAGTTTTAAGAAGCAACTCACATGTATTCATTTCTTCCAATGCATTCCACCTAATTTTCTTTTTTTTTTTTTTTTTTTTTTTTTTTTTTTTTTAATTTTATTTATTCATTTGACACAGAGAGAGAGATTACAAGTAGGCGGAGAGGCAGGCAGAGAGAGAGGAGGAGGCAGGCTCCCTGCGGAGCAGAGAGCCCGATGCGGGCCTCGATCCCAGGACCCTGGGATCATGACCTGAGCCGAAGGCAGCGGCTTTAACCCACTGAGCCACCCAGGCGCCCGCATTCCACCTAATTTTCATGGAAACGCCTTGCCTGGTCATATTTTTTCAGGTGTATGTAATAGCTAATTTAATCAGTAATTATAGCAGAAATGCACCAGGCATAAATGGGTGGGGAACACACACAACAGGGAATGGCTATTCCCTGGTAGAGGCAGGTAGACCACAGGGAGCCATAAAGAGGTTTTCTTCTTTTCTTTTTTCTCTTCCCTTCTCTTCTCTTCTCCCCTTCCTTCCTTCCTCCCTCCCTCTCTCCCTCCTTTCCTTCTCTCTTCTCCTCTCCTTTCCTTCCTCTTTTATTTATTTGAGAGAGAGAGAGAGAGAGAACACATGAGCAGTGGGGGGGAAGGGGCAGAGGGAGAAGCAGACTTCCCACCCAGTGCAGGACTTGATCCCTAGACTCCAGGATCATGACCTGAGCTAAAGGCAGAGACTTAACCAACTGAGCCACCCAGGCACCCCCATAGAGAGGTTTCCTAGAGGGCTTTCCTATGTGGTGGGCACTTGTGAATCTTACTGAGGGGAGCCTGTTGGTCCATCCAGCAAAGTGGCTCACTGAATGATGGGTAAGGAGACTTTCTGCTAGACACAACTTTTTAAATTGAGCCCTTACTAAGTCCAGCACTGTGCTAAGCTTTACAAAACATAGGTGATCTCCTTTAATTCTCAAAAAACAATTCTGTAAGTCATCCCCCACCCTCTAAAGCTGAGAAAACTGAGAATCAGGTGAACATCCTGTCTGGCTTACAGTCACAACACTGGTGAGTGTTGGGCCAAGAATTCTAACACATCAAGACCAATACAATTCTGACATCCATGCCCATGCTCTTAACCACCTCATGTCACTGAGAGCTGGTGATTTGTCCCCAGGGGTTCCTGTGGAGGGTGCTGGGTGGGAGAAGGGTTGGCGGCACCCCCACGAGTGACCCTGTTGTGACCCTCCCCATTCCAGATTGCTGACTTGACCACAGAACTCGCCGACGAGCACTTCAAAGGGGATGTGGCCTGCCGGGTGCTGGAGAGTGAGCGGGCAGAGCGGCTACGTGCCTTCCGGGAGGTCCAGGAGCTGAAGGTGAGTGGTCCCCAGTGGGTGGCGGGGAGTGTGGCTGTGGCTGAGCAGGGAGGCTGGGAGTGGTTGCGCTTGCCCCCTTCACCATTTGCTGGCATATGAGAGCAGAAAGCCTAAGCAAGGTACGCTGGCTTGCAGACTCCCATGTTCAAGGTCCTGGAGGACATTTAGGTCTTCCTACGTGGAAGTGCCTTGGATGAGCACTGTGCAGGGGCTAGACAGTCCCTGGCTATGGGGGCACCACGGGGAGTCGGCCAGGCCCAGGCTGGGGTTTGAGCTTCAGTTTGATACATTGAGGCCTTGCTTCCAGAGCAAGTATGAGCAAGTCCAGAAGAATTTGGGGGAAGTGCAGAAGCAGTTGGAAGAAGCCCAGCAGAAAATTCAGTTGAGTGACTTGGAAAGGAGCCACACTGGAGGAGGTGAGCAGACCGGGACTCTTGTGGTTAGCCATGGGTGGAAAATGCTGTCTTTTTGTTTCATTGATTCATTGATTCATTGATTCATTCATTCATTCATTCATTCATTCATACACACTGAGCCCTGACTATGCTCTAGACACTGCTTTGGGGGCTGACACAGCCCCGCCCTCCTGGAACTTCCGGTCTAATGCAGACGTGAAGCATAGAACGCAACAATAGCCCGAATAGCCAATTATCTACATGACAGGTACGCTTCAGTAAGAACACAAAGAATGTTAAAAAAAAATGGCTCTGTGGCAAGGCACCTTTATAATTACATGAGTATTCTTCATACACATTCTGAGCAAAGCATTTCAGTATTTTAAAACGAAATCGATGAAATTGCATTGCTGGGTTTGAATCTAGACTCCGTCTCTTACCAGGTGGGTGGCTTTGGGCCAAGAAATGTGCATCTCGGTTTGCTCCTCTTTCGAATGGATGTCACCAGAGGTGATTGATGGAAAGTGTTTAGCCACGTTCACGGCTACCTTACTGTTACGACTAATACTGTTAATAGTGGGGTCGTTATCTGTGTTCGTAAACTCTGGAGCAGGAACTACTAACGTCCCCATTTAAAAGTGGTGTCAGGCACTCAGCAGTTACTGGAGAGATGGAGAGGCCCCTGTATGGCTCAGTGACAGGCGTGCCCCACAGAGCTGGGTTTTCTGGTAATGTCTGGCTCACACGGTTACCTGGACACCCACGTCTCATGGTTCGAGGTGCATGGCGGCATCTCTGTCAACTCCTGTCCCCAGTCTAAATGAGTCAGGTGAGAAAAACGCCCAGAGCATCTGTCAGCTTTTATAAAACGTTGACATCATTCCTTCGGTGCCCTAGAAACGTCAGGGACACTCAGAGGAACAGAGGTCAGGAGGTGGTGAAGAGGCAAAGTGCATTTGCTTTTCACTCTGCTCTTGCTTCCTGTCATCCTGGCTACCCCCAGGGCAGGCATTTACCAGGGACGCTTGGGATTCTCTGGCACGTGGCACCCAGTGAAGGAGGGTACAAGCAGCTAGTGGGAAATGGTTGGCCCAGACCCCGGGGTGGGGGGACAGCAAAGTTTCCCCCGGAGAGCACCGGCCCCAGTTCCATCCTGACTGTGACTGATGGCCCAGTTTGTTTCTCTCTGGGAAGATCTGGGAGAGGAAAGGGAGGGGGAGGTGTGCTTAGCCCATGAGCACATTAGTTACGATGCTATATAGGCTCTCAGACCTGGACGCTCATTCCAGGAAGTCAGATCCACAAATATTTTGTTTTTCATTATGAAAGCAATACATACTCATTACAGAAAATTTCTAAAATATAGGAAAGTTGAAAGGAGCCATAAAACACTTTAATCACACCCCAGCAAGCCCATGACAACCTCTTCAATGGCTCAAGCAGGAGTATCAATTATTAAATCATGGTTGTTTTCCACCATGCATGGTTAAGTGTTTGGAGAGGACCTTTTATGGTGTGTGGCCAGCACTGGGCAGGCTACCAGGGGAGGGGGGCAACCAAAGGATTTAAGTTGGGCCCCGCACTCCAGAAATTTGCAGTAGACATGGGAGGTCAGATAAATCTAGGAAAAGTGGATAAGGGCTGAATTATATGTTATGGATTAAGAATATGCCCCCCCCCCGCCCCGGGGAGGGACATTGGAGGTAGAAATCAGCCTTGCGGCATGGAGAATGGTTTCCTCATCTGCTCGTGCTGACTAAACCTACCACTCACTGTGGTGCATCATAACACAGAGTACGTGAAAGGCTGCATAAATGCTTTCTGCTTTCTCTTCCTTTTGCAGATGCTTGCTATTTGAGGTTCCCCCCTCCCGCCACCTGGTGGGAAGACAGGATTCTTTTTCTGCCATGATATTATTTACCTTGGTGGAAACCTGAACAAACTCTCATTCCTTACAATTTTATCATCCTGGTTGAGTTTATTATGTGGGAATCCCTATTGGGATCACCTCCTCTAAGACTTCAGTCCTACCATCTTTCCGAGCATTCATTTATCCTTCCATCCATCCATGTACGCACCCATCCATCTATCCTTCCATGCATCCATGTACCCATGCATCATCCATCCATCCTCCCATTCATCCATGTATCCATCCATCCATGCATCCATCCATCCATCCATCCATCATCCATCCATCCATCCAAACATCCATCCTTCCTTCCATCATCCATCCTTCCATCCATCCATGTACCCAACCTTCCATCCATCCATCCATCCATCCATCCATCCATCCATCCTTCCATGCGTCCATGTATCCATCCATCCATCCATCCATCCATGTAACCACCCACCCACCCATCTATCCATCCATCCATCCTTCTATCCATCCATGTACCCATCCATCCATCCAGTGAAAGTTATGCTGCATTTATGATATGCTAGGCATTGTAATAAGTCCCTCGGACACAATCATGAACAAAAACATTTGCTGTTTTTGTGAGTTTGAATTCTCTTCTGGATTTCCATAAGCTTCCTTTATGAGAGCTCTGATCATGCTAGGTTGTAGCTGTCTTTTTGTACGTTTGTCTCCTGTACTAGATTCTGCTGGAAGATAGAGTGGTTACTTAATTGTTTCATTATCCCTTGTGCCTGGTGTGCAGCAGTGTGCTCAATGGGCATTTCAGTGCATGGTAGACGGAACAATGTATAATGGATGGATGGATGGATGGATGTGTGGACAGATGGTGGAGAGATGGATGGATGGATAGATGTATATGAATGTATGTATGTATGTATGTATGATAGACGTTTGCATGTATGGGCGATGCATAGAAGAATGGATGGATGGATAGATGGATGGATGGGTAGATGAAGTAGATGGTCACTATCTTCAGCTGTCCACATATGGAATGTTTCCCACAGCTCCATACCTTTTTTTTTTAATTAACATATGATGTATTACTTGTGTCGGGGTATAGGTCTGTGATTCATCAGTCTTTCACAATTCATAGCGCTCACTATAGCACATACCCTCCCCAATGTCCATCCCACCCTCCTCCCCTCCAGGAACCCTCAGTTTCCTGAGTTTAAGACTCTTATGGTTTGTCTCCCTCTCTGGTTTCGTCTTGTTTCATTTTTCCCTTCATTCCCCTATGATCCTCTATCTTGTTTCTCAAATTCCTCATTCTCAAATGTGAGATCATATGATAATTGTCTTTCTCTGATTGACTTATTTTGCTTAGCATAATAGCCTCTAGTTCCATCCACATTGTTGCAAATGGCAAGATTTTGAGCTTTTTGATGGCTGTATAATATTCCATTGTGTAAATATACCACATCTTCTTTATCCATTCATCTGTTGATGGACATTGAGGGTCTTTCCATAGTTTGGCTATTGTGGACATTGCTGCTATAAACATTGAGGTCACAGCTCCATTACCTTAAGGGACATTATTCTATTACTCAGATAATCTAAAGACATCATAACCTGGTCTAACCCATTCTATTCAGTCAAATAGTTTTCATCATACCAGCAAGTGATTTTTTTAAAAGATTTTTACCGAATCAAGGGATTGTTCTCTTATCTCATAGAGATATCTTGGGACAAATGTCTCTGTTGCTATGCATTCAGTAGACCCTTTAATTATTGTTCATTGATTTATTTGTTAATTAATTTAACCAGCAGTCACTGCTTACATACTGTCACTCAATGTGGTTGGCCAGTGAGATGATTCCAGTTGGTGAACTTCTATCAACATGTATGGGGGAAAATTCTGTGTGTCGTGGATCCTTCTAGAGGGTGTTGAGAATCTACAAATGACTGAAATAGCTCTCCAGACCTAGGTGGTTATGGAATTTCTTTGGAAGAAGAAAAGTATGTGGATGCTTGTAGAGAAATTAAACAGTATAAAGCAACCAAGCTTAGAATAGTGAATAGGCAATAACTTTAGACAACTAGAGGTGGTCAGGACAGGCTAGAAGTGGTTTTTGATTTTGTTTGTTTGTTTGTTTAACTTGGACTTAAAGCAGAATTTCTTAATCTGAAGTCCAAGGTCAGACCTTAGGAACTCTATATTGCAAAATTATGTGCAAAGAGCTAAGAAAGTGTGAGAGAACCGCCCTCATTCACCTTGCCTCCCCTCCTGCCTCTCCCCGCCCCCGACTTTGTTAAATAGTGGACGAATGGCAAATGCGCTTCGACTGTGCTCAGATGGAGAATGAGTTCCTCAGGAAACGTCTGCAGCAATTTGAGGAGAGGTTGGACTCAGAGCTGACATCCAGGAAAGAGCTGGAGCAGAAGGTAAGAGGTTGTAGCAGGTCTGGGTCCCCAAAGGGCCAGATTGGGCAGGTTCTTAGCAGCACTGTTCAAGGTATTGGCTGAACCTGGGGAGGGAGAAAGAGGACACCCCCATTTCATGTTTTTCCACCTCCACTGTTGTTACAAATGCTGGTCACTGTGGGAGATAGAAAACATTTGTCCACATGTGGGTGTTGTACATGGGGAAAGAATACTCTGGAATAAAGAATCTTGGACCTTGGGCCTCAGAACTTTCTCCTCTATAGAATGATTGCAGTATGCCCTTAGAATTGTCCGATCTTATCCATTCCCTTTGCCTCTAATCTGCCACCTCCATGTCTCATTTAGATCAGAGCAACAGTCTCTTATTTGGTCTCCTGGCCTCCAGCCTCTCCCATCACCCACCTGCCCCACTGTGGCCAAGAGATCTTTCAGCCTCTTTCAGACTGTGCTATTATGCTGACTTTCAGGGTGGACTGTTTCCTTCAGTGTTTTGTAAATTTTGATTATGAGCTCATCATCAACATGCCCCTCTTTCTCCCACACCACAGGCTCCCAGGTGGTCTGTGGGGTGGAATGTTCCTTTTTCTTCCTCTGGCTCTGATGGTGAATTGTGTGTGTATTTAGTTATTTTAGCTCTTACTTTTAAATTTTAAAAAACTTTCTATTGATTTTCATGGCAGTTCTATGTTTGTAGGGTTGTGGGTGTGTTGCTCTAGAAGGAGCATTTTTGCAGCAGCCCCTGAGATTCTGCACAATTCTCTCCATTGCAGACTTTGGCAACATGGGCAAAATGCCAGTTTGAGCTCTCAACCCAGCTGAGGCACAGACCTAGGGTTTTGATTTCTTAGGGGAATACGTTCTCCCCCACCCAGAGCCAACCTGGAACAAGGCCTTCTGACCCCCTTCCAGGCTGGTGGGTGGAGCTTCTCCTGCCCCCTCACCCTGAGGTACAGCTCTTTGAGTGACTTAATGCAGGGGTCTTTCTTTCCAACCCCCACCTTCCATAGTCCCTAGGCTTTGTCTCTTGTCTGTCTGGGCATTCAAACCCAGCCGTGATGCCGTGATCTTTTTTTTTTTTTTTAAAGATTTTATTTATTTGTTTGACACACAGAGAGAGAGATTACAAGTAGGCAGAGAAGCAGGCAGAGAGACAAGGAGAGGAGGAAGCAGGCTCCCTGCTGAGCAGAGAGCCCGATGCGGGCCTCGATCCCAGGACGCTGAGATCATGACCTGAGCAGAAAGCAGAGGCTTTAACCCACTGAGCCACCCAGGCACCCTGATGCCGTGATCTTTAGTGATGTTTCTGGATCTTTTGGCTGCTCCTCTTCTCTCCCACCCTGGCTTCCAGACCATCAGCATCTACCATCATGGTTCTTGTTTTGTGTCCTTTGTGTTTCAGATATCCCAAAATTTTCCTTCCTTTCTTGAAAGTGCAGCCGGACATTACAAATATTAGGTATTCGTATCTAGTGTTTTCTAGATGAATGTAGGGATAGTTTAGCTTCTTTGCCTGTTTTGCATGGTCTCCAATGACACCTAGTCTACATTCTAACCACCTTACACTCTAACTAGCTGTGTGCTGGTAATGGGGCCTTTGAAACTAAACACCCTGACGTCCAGCATTTGCCAGTGGCCAATTTCCATGGTGTAAATGTTTCCACTGGGGCCAATCTCGGCCTACCATTGTGAGAGCACTGTGTGGAATTGGAAAGAGAGTCAGCTCTCATAAGCGAATGTATTGGCTCTAGCATGCTGAATCCAACCACACTCACTTGTTTAAAGCTCACAGCAAGAGAGAGGAAGTTACCTTCCTACACCTCCCCTGCTTAGACTATACACCTGCATAGCCTCCCTCATCATCAACACCCCCCCCACCAGAGTGGTCCCCTCGATACAATGGGTGAACTTACGTTAATGCATCATTATTACTCAAAGTCTATAGCCCACTGTAGGGTTCACTCTTGACGTTGTACATTCCATGGGTTCAGACAAATGTGTCAGGACATGGATCCTCCATTGCAGTTTTATAGAGGAGTTTTGCTACCCTAAAAATCCTCTCTTCCTCACCAATTCATTCCTCCATACTTTTGCCTTTTCCAGAATGTCATATAGTTGGAATCATATGGGTAGGTCGCCTTTTCAGATTGGCTTCTCTCACTCAGTCATAGGCATTGAAGTTTCCTCTACCTCTTTTCCTGGCTTGATAGCTCATTTCTTTTGAATGCTGAAGAATATTCCGTTGTCTGGATGGACCACACACAGTGTGTCCATTCATCTACTGAAGAACATCTTGGTTGCTTCCATGTTTTGGCAGTTGTGAGTAAAGCTGAAATAAACATCTTTGTGCAGGTTTTCATGTGGATAGAAACTTTCAACTCCTCTGGGTCAGTCCCAAGGAGAGTAATTGCTGGATTGTATGGGAAGAGGATGCTTAGTTTTGGAAGAAACTGCCAAATTGTCTCCCACTGTGGCTGTCCCATTTTGCATCTCCCACCAGCACTGAGCTTGAGTTTCTATTGCTTCACATCCTTGGCAGCATTGGGTGTTGTCTGTGTTCTGGATTTGGGCCATTCTCATAGGTGCATGGTGGTGTCTTGTTTTAATTCCTAATTCCCTTATGCCTTATGACATGGAGCACCTTCTCAAAGGCCTATTCATGGTCTTTATTCTCTGGCAAACTGTCTTTTAAGGTCTTTGGCACATTTTTTTAAAGATTTTATTTATTTATTTGACACAGAGAGAGAGATTACAAGTAGGCAGAGAGGCAGGCAGAGAGACAGGGAGAGGAGGAAGCAGGCTCCCTGCTGAGCAGAGAGCCCGATGCGGGCCTCGATCCCAGGACGCTGAGATCATGACCTGAGCCAAAAGCAGAGGCTTTAACCCACTGAGCCACCCAGGCGCCCTTTGGCCCATTTTTTAATTGAGTATTTTTCTTGTTGGGTTTTAAGTGTTCTTTGTGTATTTTGGATAACAGTTGTTTTTCCAATATGTTCTTTGCAAATATTTTCTCCCAGTCCAGGGCTGATCTTTTCATTTCTCTCTTTCTATTTTTTAAAGATTTTATTTATTTATTTGAGAGTGAGTGAGAGAATGCACAAGCAGGGGAGGAGGGGGGAGGGAGAAGGAGAAGCAGGCTCCCCACTGAATGGGAATCCCCAATGCAGGGCTCAATCCTAGGACCCTGGGATCATGATCTGAGCCAAAGGCTGATGTTTAACTGACTGAGCCACCCAGGCACCCCTGTCTTTTCATTTTCATGATAGTGTGTCTTGCAGGGCAGAAATTTTTAACTTTTAATGAAGTCCAGCTTACAAACTCTTTCTTTCATGGGTCATGCCTTTTGTGTATTTCTAAAAGTCATTGCCAAACCCAAGGTCATGTAGGTTTTCACCTGCATTATCTTCCAGGAACTTTATAGTTTTGCATTTTACATTTAGGCGTGTGATCCACTTTAAGTTAATTTTGTGAAGGGTATAAGGTCTATGTCAAGATTTCTTTTCTCTCTCTCTCCTTTTTTTTTTTACATGTTTTTACATTTTTTACATGGTCTTAGCATCATTTGCAGAAAAGATTATTTTGCTCATTGTATCACCTTTATCCCTTTGTAAAAGATCAAAAGTCTGTATCTTTGTGGGTCTATTTCTGGGCTCTCTATCCTCTTCCTTTGCACTGCCTTAATCTTCCTCACCTATGGGCCTATTACTTTTTCCTAGAATATTCTCTCTTCCCGACCTGGATACCTCCAACCATCCTTAAGATATGAGCTTAAATGTCCTTCCTTCCAGAAAGTCTCCCCTGAGGCAGACTGGTTGGGTCCTCCTGAATTGTATCCCCAAGTATAAACCTCATCATGATGTATTATAATTATCTGCTTACTTCTGGGTCCCCCACCCCCATCAGTGATGAGCACCTTGAGAATTGAGGTCCCATTTGCCTATCCTACCATTGTATATATCTCCTCACTGTGAGCGAAAAGCACTGTGTGACCATCTTGCAGAGGGATCCAGGGTGAGATCACGTGGGGTTTTATAAACAATGGAAGCTCAGGAGCCTCCCTGCCGATGATGGTTTTCCTGGTCACTTCCAAGACGGACATTATTTTGTGATCCTCAAAATCATCCTGAGCGGTGGATAAACCTGACTGCAGGGAAACAGCAGAGTTCTTTAGTAACAAATTATAAAAGCTGGTCAGTTTCCCCAAGGAAGGTTGGAGCTATTCATGCTGCATTAAAAAGTAATAAAGCTGCAACCTTTTCTGAGCCGCAGAATATAAGAAAACATCCCATTTGCCTTCAAATACTGAATTTAGAATTACAGGCTTCATTAACTCAGAGTTTCGCTTATTTAAAGAAATTCTTTAATGAGGCCATTTCTTCAAAGCAAGTGTGCTGAGTTGTCCTCTCTCCCAGATTTAAACTAGGACATTTGGGAGGGTTTTTCCTTGAGGAAGAGGCAAGAGGCTTTGCTTTTCTGTTTGTTTACGGTTATGTGTATTGCCATGTAATTCGGCCCGTCGAATGTGCCATTTATGGCCAAAACCGTTACAGCCTGTCTCGTGGGGTTCCTGGGAAGAGCCTCGAGATGGGCCATTTTGGCTGCTTCTTGGCTAATTACACAGGAGTCATGGGGCTGTCGTGTTGAGGCAGGGCCTGTGTAGAATCTGTGAACGCTTTGGCAGAATTATTACGGAGGTAATTTTATTTATTTATTTATTTATTTATTTATTTATTAATTTATTAATTTATTATTATTATTATTATTTGCACCAGGGGTACAGGTCTGTGAATCATCAGGCTTACACCTTTCACACCATTCACCATAGAACAAACCCTCCCCAATGTTCATGACCCATCCACCCTATCCCTATCCTCCCACCCCCCAGTAACCCTCAGTTTGTTTTGCGAGATTAGGCGTCTCTTATGGATTGTCTCCTTCCCCATCCCATCTTGTTTCACTATTTTTCCCTCCCTACCCCCCACAACCCCTCACCCTACCCGTCAAGTTCCTCATATCAGAGAGATCATATGATAATTATCTTTCTCTGATTGACTTATTTCGCTCAGCATAATACCCTCTAGTTCCATCCACGTTGTTGCAAACGGCAAGATTTCATTTCTTTTGATAGCTGCATAGTATTCCATTGTGTATATATGTACCACATCTTTTTTTTTAATTTTATTTTTATTCTTTGCCCAAGGGGTACAGGTCTGTGAATCATCAGGCTTACATCTTTCACAGCATTCACCA
>LNAC01001049.1:195495-212523 GCA_002007465.1 Ailurus styani | reverse complement strand
CATAGATATTTATGATTGTTAGATCTTCTTTTTGGACAGATCCTTTTAGTATGATATAGTGTCCTTCTTCATCTCTTATGATAGTCTTTGCCTTAAGATCTAATTTATCTGATGAAAGGATTGCCACTCTAGCTTTCTTTTGATGTCCATTCACATGGTAAATTGTTTTCCACCCCTCACTTTAAATCTGGAGGTGTCTTTAGGTGTAAAATGAGTTTCTTGTAGACAGCATATCGATGGGTCTTGTTTTTTTATCCATTCTGATACCCTGTGTCTTTTAGTTGGGGCATTTAGTCCATTTACATTCAGAGTAACTATTGAGAGATATGAATTTAGAGCCATTGTATTGCCTGTAAGGTGACTGTTAGTATATTGTGTCTCTTCCTTTCTCGTCTATGTTTCTTTTAGGCTCTCTTTAGCTTAGAGGACCCCTTTCAATATTTCCTGTAGGGCTGGCTTGGTGTTTGCAAATTCCTTGAGTTTTTGTTTGTCCTGGAAGATTTTTATCTCTCCTTCTATTTTCNTCTCATTTAGTGCTCTGAATATATCATGCCAGTTCTTTCTGGCCTGCCAGGTCTCTGTGGATAGGTCTGCCAACAATCTAATATTTCTACCATTGTATGTTATAGACCTCTTGTCCCGAGCTGCTTTCAGGATTTTCTCTTTGTCACTAAGACTTGTAAGTTTTACTATTAGTTGATGGGGTGTGGACCTATTTTTATTGATTTTGAGAGCGGTTCTCTGCACCTCCTGGATTTTGATGCTTGTTCCCTTCACCGAATTAGGGAAATTCTGTAATATAATTTGCTCCAATATACCTTCTGCCCCCCCTTCCTCTTCTGGGATCCCAATTATTCTAATATTGTTTCATCTTATGGTATCACTAATCTCTCGAATTCTCCCCTCATGGTCCATCCAGTAGTTGTTTGTCTCTCTTTTCGTCCTCTTCTTTATTCTCTGACATTTTGTTTTCTAAATCACTAATTCTGATTTCTGCCTCATTTATCCTAGCAGTAAGAGCCTCCATTTTCAATTGCACCTCATTAATAGCTTTTTTGATTTCAGCTTGGTTAGATTTTAGTTCTTTTATTTCTCCAGAAAGGTCTTTTATTTCTTTAGAGACAGCTTCTCTATTTTCTTCCATTTTTTTTTCAAGCCCAGCCAGCACCTTAAGAATCGTCATTCTGAACTCTAGTTCTGTCATATTATTAATGTCCACTTTGATTAGGTCCCTAGCCGTCATTACTGCCTTTTGTTCTTTTTTTTGTGTTGATTTTTTCCGCCTTGTCATTTTATGCAGATAGGAATAGATGGATGANTAAAGGGTAGCAATGACCCCAGAGAAATATACACTAACCTACTAAGAAGAGACCTGGAACTGGGGAGAAAAGAAAGAGGGGAAAAAACCAAAAACCAAAAAACCAAAATCATACAATCAAAAACAAAACAAAATAAATAAAACAAAATCCTATATCTATATCTATATTATCTGTTTCTGTTTCTATATCTATGTCTGTCTCTGACTCTATCTATCTCTATCTCTATCTATTAGACTGGTGAATTGAACAGACTCTATATGTATACAAAAAATAAGGTTAAATACAATGAAGTGATAGAATATGATTATAACAATGAAAATTAAAAATGATTAAAAAGTGTTGATAAGATATAATAGTTAAAAACGTTAAAATAGGAAAAAGGANGGAAAAAATTTAAAAGAAAAAATTAAGAAAAAAATTTCAAAGAATTTAACTTTGAACGACTAAAGAATCATGGGGGAAAAGCCATTAATTCTCTGGGTTGCTTTCCCCTACGTCCGGAGTTCCACAATTCTCAGCAGTCTTGAACTTGACTTTGGCTGGATGTTTTTTTCTGATATTCTGGGGGAGGGGCCTGTTGCTGTGATTCTCAAGTGTCTCTGCCCGAGGCGGATTCCCACCGCCCTCGCCAGGGGCCAGGCTAAGTAATCAGCTCGGGTTCGCTCTCGGGAGCTTTTGTTCCCTGAACGCTTTCCGTACCTCGTTGGAGGACGGGACTGAAAATGGCGGCTCCCAGTCTCCGACCCGGAGGAGCCGAGAGCCTGGGGCCTCAGTCCTCAGCGCGCCTCAGAGAAAAGCTGTCCCTCCCGTCTCCTGGTCTCCGGCCGCTCTCCGAGCTCACCCGGCCTGTGACCGAGTGTCTCTCTCTCTGGCGCGGCCCCGTTTAGAATCTCCGAACCCGGAAGATTCTTGCAGCCGCTCCTGTCCCACTCCTCCCAGAGGAGAAAGGAGGGGTCTCTCCGGGTCTGCCGCCCGTGGGGTCCCGGCTCACAGATCAGTGGCCCGGCTGTGCTTCAGATCACAGCCCAAGGTAACCCCGAGCTGAGAGACACCTCAGCTCAGCTCCGTCTCTCCCGCTGGCTTCCTTCTGAGACCTGGGAGCTCGGTCGCGCTCAGACACCCCTGGTCTTTTTGTGTCCCCGTGGGTCCTGAGACCACACTGTCCCTGCCGGGGCTTCACCCCCCGCTTGGTCTCTGGGGCGACGTCCCTCAGTGGAGCCGACTTCTCACAGTTCCGAGTCTGCGCTCCGCTGCTCGCTCCCTTGCCGGCCGCCGGCCCCTTCCCCCGGGTCTATCTTCCCGTCGCCTCAGATTCACTTCTCCGCACGGCCTACCTTCTGGAACGTGGTTGATTTTCTGTTCCTAGAATCGCTGTTCTTCTTCTCTTCCATCTCCTGTAGAATTTGTAGGTGTTCAGAATAGTTTGATAGCTACGTGGGTGAATTTCTGTGACCTAATGATAATAGGTCTCCTACTCCGCCATCTTGCCACTTCTCTTATGGAGGTAATTTAAACGTGACCCCGAGTTGGATGGAATCGCCCCCCACTCCCCCACCCCCGTCTCCCTCCCTGAGCAGACAGGGCCAGAGAAGTTGCTTCCTCAGGATGATACAGGCTGAAAGTGGTCCAGTCTGGATCTGTCCGGCCCCGGCACCTGTTCTCTCTACCACACTCACCGTAGGGATGGCCCCTGCTTGAAGTAAAAAGTAGAAAGTCCATTCAAGTGCAGACCCAATGGGGTAATTCATTCTGTGACTCCCACAGCTCGGGGAGCTGCAGAGCGCCTATGAGGGGGCCAAGAAAATGGCCCACCAGCTCAAGAGGAAGTGCCACCATCTGACCTGTGACCTGGAGGACACCCACCTCCAGTTGGAGAACCAGCAGAGCCGAAATCATGAGCTTGAGAAGAAGCAGAAAAAGTGAGTTGTATGGCACACCCATCGTGGGGGATCTGGAGTGGGCTGCGTTGGCGCGGGGGTCTCCTGGGGTCTCCAGGCTCTCCTCCTCAGGCCCCCTCCCTTCTGTCAGGGCCCCTTATCCGCAAGGCCTAACCCCTTGTCTGGCCCCTAATATCCTCCCCACCGCTCACACCTTATTCCTGTAAGGTTCTCCCAAGGGTACAGCAAGAAGTGATTCCTTCCTGTTACCCAATCAGCCACATGACCTTGGGAGCTTTCTTGGTCTCTCTGGGCCTCAGTATCCCTGTTTATCAAGTGAGGAGTTGGTTATGGAGGGCAAGAACATGCTAGCATGGTGGTTGGGGGAGCGAGCGCTGATGTCAAACCACCCCAGTTCAAGACCTCACCGTGCCCTTTTCCAGGTGTCTGACCTTGGACAAGTCATTCAACACCCTGAGCCTCAGTTTCTCATCTCCAGGTCGGGAAAGAGAACACCCCATAGCATTGAGGACTAAATGATATGGTTGGTAGACCCAACGGATTGACGTCTGATTCTTAGCCCCATTGGTAGGACACGCGGCCACAGGATGGGGAGGCTCACTGTGCTTGGCAGTTAGGGCCTCAGGTCTCAGATCACATGAGCAGCTCTGGCACAGACAGACAGGGCCTTGAGCAAGAACATGATGTCCTTCTTGAAGCTGCATTCTGGTTCCCGTGCTCCCCAATGATAGAACCTAGACTGGGACCCAGGAGCGTCCATCTGCCAAACCTCAGTGCCCATGCTCATTTATCCTTGGATGCCCTCGCAGTGTCGGAAGTCCTTCCGCTTGCTTGGTGAGGGTAGTTTGTGGTGTTCAGGGTCCCATTTTGAGTCAGATGACCTCCAATGGAGACTTCATAGGAGACAAAGAGATGAGAAACAGCCTCTTTTAGACAGTCTGGGATGAAAATTCAGAAAAATGTTATGAGAGGTGCAAGAGGGGGCAAGCTGAATTATATTTTCATGGGAGGGGCATTGGTGTTGAACTTGGTCTGTATAGTTAAATATTGTTTCTCTCACTTGGAGCTTTTCTGAGCTGGCTTCTTCATGTGAAACAAACAAAAAAGATCTTTGGGGGGTTGTTAGCAATGCCCTCCCCAAAAAAAGAGAGGTTTCTTTAATCTTTTATTGATATCTGACTCTGTTTCCTTTTTCACCTCCCTGGGGACTCTGGCTGAACCTTGTCCTTGCGGTGGGGAAGATGGCTTTGTCCTACCTTGGCCATTTCCTGTGTGACCTTGTCAAATGATACCTCCTCTCTGGGCCAGAGAGAGGCTGAGGTTCTGAAGGAGGTTTTGGACTTATTGCTGAAGAATAGCTTCTATTGGGGCACCTGCGTGGCTCAGTTGGTTAAGCGTTTACCTTCGGCTCAGGTCATGATCCCAGAGTCCTGGGATCGAACCCCATGTTCCTTGCTCTTGCTTGCTGTGGCTTGCTGCTTGACGGGGATCCTGCTTCTCCCTCTGCCTGTGCCTGCCACTCTGCCTACTTGTGCTCTCTCTCTGTCTCTCTGTCAAATAAATAAAATCTTAAAAAAAAAAAAAAAGAATAGCTCCTCCAGACCCCATCTGTAAATGGAGAGGAGGGGACTCCTGTCTCCCCTCGGGGTTTCTGCTGGCCATGACAATCTTGGCTTTCATCTGTGGTTTCTGTTCCTGTTTTTAATTTTTTTAGATATTTATTTATTTATTTGAGAGAGAGAAAGAGAGAGAGAGAGAATGAACAGGCAGAGAAAGGGCAGAGGGAGAGGAAGAAACAGACTCCCGCTGAGCAGGGAGCCCGACGCAGGGCTCGATCCCAGGACTTTGGGATCGTGACCTGAGCCGAAGGCAGATGCTTAACCAACTGAGCCACCCAGGTGCCCCTATGCTCCTGTTTTGAGGGATTATGTGGAGGGTTTCTGCTCCCTGATGGGGATGGGGGCTCTCCATGTAGTTTGTGCAACTCGAAAATTCCATCTCTCTGGTCTTTCTCTGACACCCCTTGGGCAGAATCCTCCATTCTAGGCACTCGAGACCCTCCTGATGGTGCTCCCCTGGGGAAAATCCCCATTTCTTCATACTTACATTGCTTCCCCCCAAGACTTACTTGTCCTGTGATGCCCCCTATCCATCTACCATCTCCTGGCAAACATTAATTCCTGTTCTGAAGCTCGTTGCAAACGGCTGTCATTATCTTTCTAGGTGGACCAGCATTTTAGCAGGGAGCCTATGGACGATAGAAGCCTCACTCTAATGATGGGAAATCAGGCAAAACGACTGTAGTGGGGAAGGATCTAGAAGGGAGCAACCCTCCCTCCTATCTCTCTAAGTCTAATCCAAGTGGAGAGGTAGGCACCTCCTCAGTTTGCTGGGCCCTGGTGGACTGATGTCTCCATGCCTGGAGTTTCCCTGTTCCCCACTCCATGGCTTCTAAGTTCACAGTGGCCCAAAGCGGTTCCGTCTGGGCTTGGCTTCTTGTTGCCATGGTTACTGCATGGGTCACAGAGCTCCATGGAACTCCCAGCCTGCTTCCTTGTGGTGAGGCCTGGACTGGGTTCACTGACTCCCACACTCGCTGGAGGTTAGACCCCAGGCCTGCTTTGGGTGGGATGAAGTGGGTGTGTGAATCCACCTGGCCTCAGGCAGTTGGTTGGTGTGTTCCCAAAGTTCGGGTCTCTGTACGAGCCATTCTTTGGCATCAGGTGGCCTGTTAGGTCAGGGACCCCTCGGAACCCTCTGTCAATGGCTGGCCCCCGGCATCTGCCCCCAACTGTACCAGTTAGATAGGGGGGTAGCTAAGACAGCGGTGGAGCTGGACCCTGCCTGGCATCTGGGGCCAAATCACTCTACCTCTCTGAACTTCAGCTTCCTCTTCTGTAAAATCCATATCGTCACATGTTTCTTGCTGAATCCTTACTACACGGACCCCAGCGCAGAGCCTGGCACTCTGGGACTCTGCACCATGATCACAACCATGCTGTTTTCCTTTCCGGACGGCCTTGAATGATGTCACCATCAGCCAATCAGAAAGCTCCTGGGTGCTTCCAACAGGCGGACCCCCTCCTGCGACTCATAATGGGCTCTCTCGGGAGTCTGAGGCTTTTTTTTTTTTTTAATTTTATTTTTATTCTTTTTTTTTAATTTTATTTTTATTATTTGCCCAAGGGGTACAGGTCTGTGAATCATCAGGCTTACATCTTTCACAGCATTCACCAAAGCACAAACCCTCTCCAATGTCCGTAACCCATCCACCCTATCCCTACCTTCCCACCCCCCAGTAACCCTCAGTTTGTTTTGTGAGATTAGGAGTCTCTTATGGTTTGTCTCCTTCCCCATCCCATCTTGTTTCATTATTTTTCCCTCCCTACCCCCCACGACCCCTCACCCTGCCCCTCAAGTTCCTCATATCAGAGAGATCATATGATAATTGTCTTTCTCTGATTGACTTATTTCGCTCAGCATAATACCCTCCAGTTCCATCCATGTCGTTGCAAATGGCAAGATTTCGTTTCTTTTGATAGCTGCATAGTATTCCATTGTATATATATACCACATCTTCTTTATCCATTCATCTGTTGATGGACATCTAGGTTCTTTCCATAGTTTGGCTATTGTGGACATTGCTGCTATAAACATTCGGGTGCACGTGCCCCTGAGGAACACTACCTTTGTGTCTTTAGGATAAATACCCAGTAGTGCGATTGCTGGGTCGTAGGGTAGCTCCATTTTCAACTTTTTGAGGAATCTCCATACTGTTTTCCAGAGTGGCTGCACCAGTTTGCATTCCCACCAACAGTGTAGGAGGGTTCCCCTTTCTCCGCAACCTCGCCAACATCTGTCATTTCCTGACTTGTTGATTTTAGCCATTCTGACTGGTGTAAGGTGGTATCTCGCTGTGGTTTTAATTTGTATTTCTCTGATGCCGAGTGATGTTGAGCACTTTCTCATGTGTCTGTTGGCCATTTGGATGTCTTCTTTGGAGAAATGTCTGTTCATGTCTTCTGCCCATTTCTTGACTGGGTTATTTGTTTTATGGGTGTTGAGTTTGAGAAGCTCTTTATAGATTTTGGATACTAGCCCTTTATCTGATATGTCATTTGCAAATATCTTGGGAGTCTGAGGCTTTGAATGACCATCTAGTGTTGATACATTGCATAGTCTTATAACAGGAGAGACTTTCTTCTCACCAGAGCCCGGACCCTATGCCCAATTCGGTCATTCTGGCCACACCCGGGGAACTTTCCGTGTGGGCCGAGGGCAAGTGACCAAGGTCACCCCTTATTGAGGCTTGGCAGAGAACCCCCTCTACTGGTTTCCTCATCTGGGAGAGGGGTAGAAGTTCAAGGCAACTGCATGGAATGATGTCAAATCCAGGAGGTGCTTCTCATTTGGTGGTCACCTTCATGGGGGGGCAGGTGGGCCCCAAACAAGGCATTTCCGGATTCCCGGGGTGGCCCGCAAGAGGACTCTTGGGTATCTGTGTTTTTTGCTGGGGAAACAAATGAAGGCAAGACCAAGTGTATTAATGTCCAGCCTTTTATCAGTAATCACCAGGCTCTAACATAGCTGATGAGTATGGAAGCCAGATAATGTTCTGTAGGAGATGCAGTATAGATCCTCTCTTGTTTGTGCAAATATATACTTCCATTCCTTCCCCCATCAGTGACTATTAGACCCCAAACCTGGGCCTCATAGATTTAAAGAGTCTTCGCCTATATGGGCAAACCCAATAGATGAGGTCTTTCCATCATTTTGTATGTTTTTTCTTCTTTTTCTGTTATCTGTATGCAATTTTGTTCTACCCTGGTTTTCACCTGTATATTTTATCGTGTTTTATACAAGTCCGTTATTTTTGGGGAAACTCTATCTGCGTTCTAAAAGTTGCCCTCTGACATTCTAGATTCCTCCTGCACATCCACAAACTTAGATAAAAGCACCGAGTGAGGGGTGCCTGGGTGGATCAGTTGGTTAAGCGACTGCCTTTGGCTCAGGTCATGATCCCGGAGTCCCGGGATCGAGTCCCACATCGGGCTCCCAGCTCCATGGGGAGTCTGCTTCTTCTTCTGACCTTCTCTCCTCTCATGCTCTCTCTCCCTCTCTCTCTATCTCTCTCAAATAAATAAATAAAATCTTTAAAAAAAAGCACCAAGTGAAAACTCCCATCTCTCCCTCCCTCCCTCCCTCTCTCTCTCTCTCATGGTTGCGGGCAAGCTCACTGCCTCTCTCCAGCCCTTGTCCACCCCCCACGCCCCAAGGCCCCCCCTTACAGTGCCATGACATGCACTCTGCTTGAACAGGTTTGATATGCAGCTGGCCCAGGCCCTGGGGGAGTCCGTGTTTGAGAAGGGTCTTCGAGAAAAAGTGACCCAGGAGAACACCAGCATCCGGTGGGAACTAGGCCAACTTCAGCAGCAGTTGAAGGTAAGGGATGGGGAGGTCATGGAGCACTCTAGGCTCCTAGTTGCTAGCTTCCAGAAAACCCCCCTGTGCCTCCAAAGTAAATAGTGCCAGGGAGAGAACCTTGGTGGGGGGGTGGCAGGGGTAGGCTGGTCTGCCAGCCAGCTGGAGTCAGGGGTCCCAAGGTGCCTCAGGACAACAGACAGTGGTTGGAAGAATGATCGTCAGATGACCTGAGCACTTTCAAGGTACCCATCTGGGAGGTAGGGGAGGCTGGGCAAAGAAGGAGTTCCTGTTGCTCAACCAGGGGCAATGCCCTGTCCCTTGCAGGCTCCAGTGCAGAGGGACTTTATTAAAATATAACATGGCACTTTACTCAATTGCTCCTTACCCTTCTATGGCTCCCGGCTACCCCCAAAAGAGCTCTCAGGCTGGCATTCAGCAATTTCTTGATCTAGCCCCAAGTTCTTCGATCCTGGAGTTGACTTTCTAACCTGGACAAGTCATTTCTGGACACCCCGCCTCGCTGCCCCAGTGTCTCAGTCCCCGAGATGTCCCCTGCATCTCAGCAGATACATAGCTCACAGATGGGCAAATACTCCCTTTATGCGCTTTGAGGTCAACTCTGGGGGCCGTGGTGTTGCTCGCCTATAAAGCACTCACCCCTGCTTGTGTGAGCTGTCCAGGAAGCAACCCTTGGTGTTGCACAGGGGGTCCTGCCAGGGTTTCCAGGCCAAGGTAGGGATGGCAAGTTGTTCCCTGGTGGATGGGACGCATGAACACATGACTCCGGATTTCTGCCCCCTTGGTCTCTGCAGCAAAAGGAGCAGGAAACCTCACAGCTGAAGCAGGAGGTGGAAACACTGCAGGCCCATAAGAGGGAGCTGCTGGGGTTGTCCTCTCTGGGGGAGAACTGTGTTGCTGGCTTGAAGGAGAGGCTCTGGAAGCTGGAATCCAGCGCCCTGGAGCAACAGAAAATCCAGAACCAGCAAGAAAACACCATCAAGCAGCTGGAGCAGGTAGGAAAGTTCTGTCCCAGGCCCTGTCCCATATTGGCTTCCTTGCAGAAGGGGGTTATTGAAATGCGACGTCACCTTGCTCAGCAGCTCCTCATTCTGCTGTGGCTCCCTATTAGCCCTGAGACCCTCTCAGCCTCCAGGTCTGGCATTCAGACCCTTCCTGATCTAGCCCACTCCTTCCATTCTGCAAGGGTCAGACACGAGTGTGATCCCCACCTCACAGATGCAGAAGCTGAGGCTTGGAGACACAGAGGGTGCTGGCTCCGTAGCACCTGTTTACATGTGCAGTGCCGTCCACAACCTCCAGGAAGACCGGCACGCTACTCTTTGGGGAACACAAAATCACTAAGGGGAATAAGGCAGGAATATTGACTACGCCAATACCAGCCAATATCAGATGAAGATTTTCTTTGTCGGCTCGTTTGTTGATATGCCTGCCTCATTCCCCCTAAAATTTGAAGCAGCTTATAGAATGTGTGCCTCCTAAAACAGAAAAATTATAAATAAAACAATCCAAGCTGGAAAAAGACACATACTCAAATAAACCCCAAGGAGGTTTGGGGAGGGTGAATTGATATGCAGATACACAAAACATGTTATCTTATACCCTTAATGGGTTCAGCTCTAAAATTCCTGGTGGCCAGAGAGAAAAAGGAAATGTGAGTTTCATGCCCTTTGCTATCCCAAGGTAAAAACAAACCAGCTTTTCAAGGGGGAAGCAAAGCTTTTTCCTGAGGCTTAGCTGAAAAGAAATTTCTCATGTGGCATTTCATAAATAGCAGTGATTTTGATGTGGCCATGAGGCAGGGACCCCCTTTTTGAGAAAATATGACTAGGTAGCATGAATATGGGAAGCAGATGACCTCTGAGCAGCTCTGGTGCAGTGGAGTGAGGGAGTGGGAAGGCAGGGGTGCCTGGCCTGGTTTCTTACTTACCCTCACTCCACTGGCAGGGAACCCATTAAGTACTGAGACCCGGGTGTGGCAGGCATGGAGGGACAGAGTCTGAAGCAGTTCAGAAAACCAAGTTCCTTTAACTCACTCAGCCTACAAGAATTTATTAAGTGCCTACTTTGCATCATGCAAGGTGTGGGTATTAAGGATGCAGATGTAAACAAGACATGGGCACCTAGGTGGCTCAGTCAGTGAAGCATCTGACTATTGATTTTGGCTCAGGGCATGGTCTCAGGGTCATGAGATGGAGCCCTATGTCAGGCTCCATGCTTAGCATGGAAACTGCTTGGGAGTCTCTCTTTCTTGCTCTCCCTCTGCTCCTCCCCACCTCTCTCTCCCTCTCTCTCAAAACAAAACAAGACAGATGTGCCATGTGCCTTCTGCCTTACAGAAGTTTATAGTCATGCTGAGTATCATGAGTAAGTTGAATTTGCATATCTGGTCTTGGAAGCAGGATTGGGGGAACAATCAGGGAAGACTTCCTGGAGGAAGTAACATTTACTGAAGGATGAGTCCAAGTTGGCACCAAGAGAGTTCCATTCAGGAGGAATAGCCCACACCAAGGCCTGGAGGCAGGAAAGTCCTGCGGCATTTGAGGAGCTGAAATATGTTTACATTGACATGGGCTTCTCAAGGCAGCTCAGTCTCTATGACCTCTGTCTTCTCTAGACTTCAGTCTCCTCCTTTGTACAGTGAAACTGGAGGATTGTCAATCCCCTGGCTTCCCCCAGCTCCAGCTAGGAATCTCTGTAGATTGTTTTAAGGGATGTGGAGGATGGCACAGCTCGCAAAGCAACCCGAAGTCAAGAATAAAGTGAGCGCTTTGGAAAATTTTGTGAGTTCTTCAAGATACCACCGGGGGATCCCTCAGAGCTCAGGAGCTAAAATGTACTTCTGTGACCTGAGGGACCAGAAAGTTAGTGTATCCTTCCTAATTTTTCATCCTCGGAGAACACAGAAGGCGAGGCTGATGCAACACTCGGATCCGTCTTTAGCTTCGCCCAGAACCTCACGCCCCATTGCGCCCTTGTAGACATCCGGGAGATATTTATTGATCACAATACAGCACTTTTTCCAGGGAATTTTATGTTAACTCATATAAGGTTGACATAAATGGTATTGCAGATGTCAGGAGTATCCAAGAGGCTCAAAAAAAATGAAAAAGAAATATTATATTTACTTGCTTAAGCTCCTCGTTTTGGATTATCTTCCCATAACCTCTGTCATTTTGAAGGAGGCGAGGAAGGAGGTTGACATTTAAAGTGAGCCTACTTTATGCCAGGAACTGCAACAGGGGCTCTATGCTACCTTATTCTTTGGCCGCCCCTACCACGGTCCTGCACGGTAGCGAATATTGTCAACATTTTAAAAGAGCAATATTGTTTTATTGCAATTTAATTTCCACATGAGGGACAGCAATTGTAACCTCCTGAAGGCCTGGTGAGAGGCTCTGGGTGGTGTAGGAAGTGATCAGAAAGTTCGTTTCTACATTGTAACCTCTCTAAGGTATTGAGTTCCAAATGCTGTTCCATGACCAATGGCATTAGAGCACAGATAAATGGAAGCTTGGAAGTCTAGATTCTTGGAGCCTGCATGCTCGAGATTCTAATCCCGTAGGTCTAGGGTGAAGCCCTGAAGTGTAAATTTTAAAAAATGCGTTATTTAGTGCTAACACGCCACAGAATTTGAGAAGCAAGAGCTTGGGTCAGTCCCTCAATCACCAAGATCAAGAAAGGAACATATTGAACCGCAGCAGGAACCCACGACGTCTGCTTCCAATTCTAGAACCTTCTATGCAGCGTCACACAGTTTTAAACACTGTGCACTGTGGCTCTTTGTTGGCTCTGAGCAGGTTTTGGAGGTTCTCATTTAAAAGACTCGTCTCCTTCATGGGGACACAGCACTTAATTTTGTCTTCCAGGAAGGGAGGGGGCTGTCATTCCTATCTGTTTGCAAAAGAGAATGTCATGTGCCAGTCAGTGTGCTAGATGTTTTATATGGGTGATCTCATCCGATTCTTGTGAAAGCATCCTGAGGTGGTCATTTCCACCAAGTAATCAGACGCAAAGTGAATTGTCCAAGGTGACATTTTGGGCAAGAGCTCTCCCTTTGCAGCCTTTCCTGTTTTCGTGAATAAACTTTTGTTCAACCTCCCATCCACCCACCTATCCATCCATCCAAGAAACCCTCACTGATGCTTGCTCCAGGGATGACACATTTGTTTCATGTTAAAAGTGTTGAGAAGGATCCTGAAGGAATCTTCCATCTAAATTCAGCGGGAAAGAGTGTGATTGATTAGTGATGCTTATAATGACCACGGGAAGGGATCTGCAGCACGGGGGCTATTTATCTATCATTTCTGACCTTCCCGGGTACCTGGGGGATGACTTGGCTCTCCTCTCCAACTCCAGAAATGAGAAATGTGGGTGGGACACCCAGGCTGACATGGTTGGTGTGGGTCGCCCTCATGTGCCCCTGTCCTTGCCGCTCCCCCCCCCAGCTCCGCCAGCGGTTTGAGCTGGAGATCGAGCGGATGAAGCAGATGCACCAGAAGGACCGTGAGGACCAGGAGGAGGAGCTGGAAGACGTCCGCCAGTCCTGCCAGAAGCGGGTATGTGAACAGAGCCTTGGGACCTGGCAGGTCTGGTCTTGGTGCCATCTACCTTCGAGTGGGGTGGGGGGAGGGGTGGATTCTAGGGCCTGGGGACAGACCATTCCTGCAACCACCTAAGACCGTAGCTGTCAGGGGTGCTAGAGCAGAAGTACCTACCTTAAATGTGGTTCTAGAACTTCCAGAAGTTTCTGGAACTGTCAAGCATCATCACCCCAAGATTTCTGCCAAAAACCCATAATGCTATGTGACTTTATACCTTGGGTAAAGACTTACAGGTTTCAAGGAGGGGACTAGTCTTCTCTGGCTATTTCCTTTGCAAATCATTTCTTATACTTCATCCAAGCTCCTGTGGACATTTCAAACAGTGGGTAAGAAAGCAATAAATCCTTGCAATTGTACCACCTAGAAATCATCATTATTATTATTTTAAAAGTCATTTCATAGCTCTCTGTCATTGTACACACACGCATACATATTTATTGAGATATCGTTTTCCCTAAATGGGGTCACGCTTTCTTGAAGCCTGCTATTTTCACTCAGTGGTGCGTCCTGGGCCTCTTTCCATATCGGTAAATACAGATCTAACTCACATATTTAAAAGCTTTAAAAGCAGTCCACCTTAGGCACATGGACAACTTCAATAAGTCTCCTGTGGTCGGGCATTGAGGATTTTCGGATTTTCTATTACTCTAACCAATGCTGAGATAAACATCTTTACAGATGCATTGACTGATGTGAATAGAAGATGAATCTTTTAAGTGGAATGGCTGGAAAGCTGTGGGTTATGGCTCAGTGAACAGGTTTTCTTGCTGTGGGACCCATCCAGGTCCTTCATTGTCTGGTGTGCAGTTGGATCTCCAAGAAGGGGCAGAGGAGCATTTCCCAAAGATGACTCCTATGACTGGCTCCCTCAGCAGTCTGTCTGCAGAGACCTCTAGACTCTAGGGCTTGAAGGCCTGGGTGTCGGAATTCCCAGACTCTTGTGTTGGATCTCTGCCCTTCTACCTTAACAACTGTGCCATCTTGGGAAAGTGATTTAAAAGCCTCAACTGTTACTGAAATCCATGCTAGTCCTTGACTCCTTGCTCTGTATCCAGCACTGGTCACTCAGAGCCAGTGTATAAGACACGTGAGAAAGTCCATGTTGCTGCTTTAATTGGAATCATGGAGTCAAGCCATGCTTGGGTCAGGTCCCAGTGCCATCAACTACGAAGTGTAGGACACTGGAGGAACGATATAACCTTGCTAATAAGCTTAATTGTTCTCATCCATAGGACAGGATAATGTGACTACTTGCAGGGTCACAGTGAAGACTCAGGGAAATCTCAGATGGGGAAACAATGGAATCCTTGTGTGTTGGAAACTTACAAGCAATAGTGGATTTCCGGGCAGCAGGTCCTTCAGGGGAGCTAGCTAACCCGCTGGGTGGTTCTGTTGCTCCTGGGTGTGATTCATCATCTAAGAGAAGGAGGGCATGGGGCCTTGGTACCCTGCAGAGCCCACAGCCTGGCATCCTCCTGGGCAGGACGGAAGGGCATCTTGATGATTGTCAGAACCTCGGCAGGAGATAGGGGTCTCGCTGAGAGTATCCTTGGGCAGATCTGACTGCCTTGGTACCCTGCCCTTACTCCAGGGGAGTGTTGGAGAGCTGAGCCCATTCTTCACCCCCCAGTGGTAGGTGCTGCTGCGTCTGGTGCCTGTCCTCCTCTTCAAATACTCCTTTTAGGGGTCCCCTTAAAGCTCAGTCTCTCTGGGGCTTCACATAGGTTATCCTGAAGAATCAAACTCATTCCTTCCCAGAACCTTAGGGTTGGGAAGAAAGAGTCCACGAGTTTGGACTCATCCAGACCTGTGCATCCCCAAGTTAAGTCTCAGAACCTCCCTGAGACTCTGTTTTCTCATCTGGGACATGGGAGCAGTGATAAAGTGTTCTGCCTTCTGCTGCTATTGTGAAGATGAGATAAAAGAATGGCCAGTAGTTTGTAAATTGTGAAGTGCTGGGAGGTTGCATCGAGGGGCCAGCTTCTGCTTTTTTTCCATTCTCACATATCTGGGAGAAATGAATGGGATTCTTTGAACACCCAGTGGCCGCGGTACACCCTGCTGGGTTCTGGATGTCCGTCAGCTTCTTTGCTCCTCTGAAGAACTCTGTGTGGTTTGTGGTCCTGGTTCACAGATGAGGAAACCAGAGTTCAGAATGGTGAAGTGAGTGGTCCAAAGTTACCCAGCTGCAAAGTAGCCAAGCTAGGACTTGAAGCTTAAGTCTGTCTCACTCCAAAGCCCAGTCTCTTACCAAAAATGCTAGATTTAATTTTTTTTCTTTTGCAAATGTTTAGACTTTAGAAGGCCACTTTATTGATAGAAGTCAGCCTTGGGCAATGCTGCATCCCTGAGCACTTCCCACACATGAATTTGCCAAAGGTTCTGATAAGTCTTGCACTGAAGAACTTGTTAGCTCAGTGGTTCCCACATCATTCTAGCATGGACTTTTTTCTACCTATGTACCCATCATGCTTGTGAATGCCATGGGGAGACATCCTGCAGAACACACTCCAGAAAACTTTGCCTGGCTGGATACAGAGTTTTTATTATTTTGTGTGTTTTTCAAAATGTGTTTTAGCTTTGCCAGGCTGCACTCTAAAAGCAGATATGAGAAAAAGGCCTTGTGTCTTTCACTCTTAAAGTTTTGTAGTGGACTTGCTTTCTACGTGAGTGCCCATCAATCACTACTTTGTTTGCCCTACATGGGTCAGGAGATGGAAGCCCTCCGTCCCTGTCCCTATGCCCTCGTGTGAAGGTTGCACAGCTTCTGGTGCACTCTGAAAGCGCCTCAGAGCATCACGAGTGCCCTGAGCTGGGGCCCTAAGGAGGTGGAGATGTGACCCAGGCCCTCCCAAGGCTTTTCCATGGACAGATTTATAAAGGGAGAGAGCGAGGTCAGAGAAAGGTACTTTTGTCCCGATGGCAGACACTCATGTGAACTTCATCTAGCCTGCTCTCTCCATCTATCTCTCACCGTGGCAGGAAATCAATCGTTTTAGCAACCTGGGTGGGATCGGTGATGGCTCTCTGGGGTGGCAGAAGAGCCAGGGTCAAGAGATAGAAAGCTAACTGCTCTTAGCGGCAACTTGCCTTAGAACGTCTCCTTGACTCAGTTTGCCCATCTGGTCAATAGGGTCATTGATGCAGCATGGAAAGAGAGGACGAAGGGGTGGGCAAGGCAGCATATAAGAGAGAGGCTGGCGGGGAAGAGGGTGTGCAAAGCAGTTATCGTGGAGTATTCACTTTAGTCGGGAGCACCTGCCTTTGCTGGGTGATTAGAGAAATCAGAGCCATGAAATGAGTTGCCTGGAGCCAACTTAGTCTGTTTGGACTGCTCTAACAGGGTATCACAGACCAGGGGCTGAAACAGCAAACATTCATTTCTCACCATTCTGGAGGTTGGGAAGTCCAAGATCAAGGTGTCCGTAGGTTGGGCATCTGGTAAGGGCCGCCCTCCTGGCTTGCACACAATTGCCTTCTTGCTGTGTCCTCAGCTGGTAGAGACAGAAGAAGCAAGCTCTGTGCCATCTCATCTAATAAGCGCCCTGTTTCCAGAACAGGGGCAATACCCTCCAGACCTCACCTAAACCCAATTATCTCCCAAAACCTGCGTCTTCAGATAATATGGCACAGGGGGTTAGAATTTCAACATAGGAATTTAGGAGAGACCGAACATGTAATCCATTAACACAAAGTAATGGCAAATGCAAACAACTTCTTCTTCTTCCTCCTGCTCCTCCCCCTCCCCCTCCTCCGCCCTCCCCC
>LNAC01001049.1:58366-192187 GCA_002007465.1 Ailurus styani | reverse complement strand
CCCCCCACCCTGCCCCTCAAGTTCCTCATATCAGAGAGATCATATGATAATTGTCTTTCTCTGATTGACTTATTTCGCTCAGCATAATACCCTCCAGTTCCATCCATGTTGTTGCGAATGGCAAGATTTCGTTTCTTTTGATAGCTGCATAATATTCCATTGTATATATATACCACATCTTCTTTATCCATTCATCTGTTGATGGACATCTAGGTTCTTTCCATAGTTTGGCTATTGTGGACATTGCTGCTATAAACATTCGGGTGCACGTGCCCCTGAGGAACACTACCTTTGTGTCTTTAGGATAAATACCCAGTAGTGCGATTGCTGGGTCGTAGGGTAGCTCCATTTTCAACTTTTTGAGGAATCTCCATACTGTTTTCCAGAGTGGCTGCACCAGTTTGCATTCCCACCAACAGTGTAGGAGGGTTCCCCTAAGAAAGGTTTCTATAGATGTTGCTGAAATGAAACATTTTCTGTGGAAAGAGAAGGTGACTTGAAATGAATAAAATGCTAATTTTATTTTAGTCACCAAGCTGGAACCTTTAAATAAATGATCACATTTGGTAGTTTTTAATGTTTTATTAAGACATTTGCCAAGCACATGGGAAAGTAGAATGAATAATATCATCGATGCTTATACATCAACACCCAGGGTTTACATAAATTAAAAATTTGCTATATCAGATTCAGGTATTTTTAAGGAATGAAAAGACACTTGAAAAACAGTTGGAAGCTCCTTGGTTTCCATTCTTAAAGCTTCCACTTCTCCCTCTTTCCTTCTTCCTTGCTTCCCAGAGGAGACTATGGTCCTGTGGAGTGTGGAATTCCTAGCCATAATAAGTATTTGAACTTTAACCACATACAGTAACATGATTCTGCAATTTACTTTGTTGCCTTCCATACCATGTTTGGAGACCAGTCCATGTTAATACATGGAGCTCTAATTCATTCAGCTTAACTGCTACACAATATTCTTTTTATTTTTAATTCCATTCTTCTGCTGGTGGTTATTTAGTTGTTTCTGTTCTAGGACACCAAACTGTCATGCCTGTTCTTATGTAAGTCTCACTGGGTACATGGGCAAGAGTTTCTCCAGGGCATGTATATATTTTGAAATTATGTTTTTAGGTGCATCTAAGTTTATTACTCTTTTATTTCCTTAGCAGATTGTTCCTTTGACTGTGATATGGTCCTCTTTTCTCCATAAATGATTTTGCCTTATTTTATTTTTCTTGGTTTCTTTTAGTTAACCTGCAAGACCTTTCTTTCTTTCTTCCTTCCTTCCTTCCTTTTTCTTTCTTTCTTTCTTTCTTTCTTTCTTTCTTTCTTTCTTTCTTTCTTTCTTCTTTCCTTCCTTCCTTCCTTCCTTCCTTCCTTCCTTCCTTCCTTCCTTCCTTCCTTCTAGATTTTATTGATTTATTTGCAAGAGTGAGGGAGCGCACAGCATAAGAGGGGGGAGGGGTGGAGGGAGAAGCAGACTTCCCCCCCGAGCAGGGAGTCCAACGTGGTTCTTGATCTCTGAGATTATGACCTGAGCCAAAAGCAGACACTTAACCCACTGAGCCACCCAGGTGCCCCTGGAAAGGCTCTTTAAAATTCTTTCGTGTTCAGCCTTTCCAAATGTCTGTGTGTGTGTGTGTGTGTGTGTGTGTGTGTATGTGTGTGTGCGTGAATGTGTTTTGTTTAATTCAGTGTTTAGTCTTAAACATTTTATAGGAGAATCTAATTCATTTACATTTATTGGAATGACTGATACATGTAAAATTATTTCTATTCTCTTATTTTGTATTTAATATTTGTTGGCTTATTATCCCCTTTCTTTGCTGCTGCTATTATTCCTCTCTTGCTTTTGAAGTTTTTTTAATATCAAAGATTTTATTTATTTCTTTATTTATTAGAACATAAGCTAGGGGAGGAGCAGAGGTAGAGAGAGAGAATTTCAAGAAGACTCTGTGCTGAGCACATAGCCCAATGTGGGGCTCAATTCCATAATCCTGAGATCATGACCTGAGCTGAAACCAAGAGTTGGATGCTTAACTGACAGAGTCCCCCAGGGGCCCCATAGATATCTATTTAATTGTCTTTTTTTCTAACATACTGTATTTGATTTTTACAATTCTGTGGGAAAGGTATTATTAGTTCCTTCTTATAGAATGGAGACTCAAAAGCTAAAGCAAATTGCCCAAGATCATATTGCTTGTTAGCGCCCTACACAGATTTGAAATGGAGTCTGTATTATTTGAAAGCCTGTATTTTTAAGCACTATGCTGCTCAAAAATGGTTAAGGTCCAGTTAATTAGAATCAACCCTTTGTTAAGCATGTTGATTTTTTTCGGAATATTATCCATTCTCTCTCCTAGCCTCAGTCTCCCCAACTATAAAGTGGTTGATTAGCCCTACCAGTATTTCCAGGTTATATTTTTGAAGTTTTCAGAGAGATCCTTGACAAAAGACATTTAACAACTGCCCCAGACCATTTGGCTTTATGATAAATGGTGAAACAGTTGAGATTTGAATATAGTTTCCCACAACAACACTAAACATCATTTAGATTTATTGGTTAATTATTCACCAGCTTTATCCAAATTTGAATCTTTGTGCTACAGAATACAAACTTGCAGAATGACATTTATTTCCCATTAACCTAATGAGCTCTCTCTCTCTCTCTCTCTCTCTTTTTTGCCCTCCTCTCTTGTAGCAATTCATTATGGAGGGGAGGGTGATTTGTCTTGAGATTTTTGTTGTGAGTTCTGTTTGCAAAGATCTCTCTGGAAAGAAAAACAGGGTGACAGCACTTTCAGGGTCTTCCTGGCAGGGACAATGGTAGGATCTGAGACATGGTCGACGCCAACATCAAGGAATGTCCCTGATGCCAACCTGCCCCATGGGAGAATGAATGCTCTTTATAATCTGGGGTGTATAAAGAGCAAGAACAGACAAAAAATAAGAGAGATGCTGAGCATGATGCTTGAATGCAGAATCTGGGCTCGAGGTAGTGAATCAGGATTCAGGTTCCCCTAGGCATGACAATGCAATGGTTAGAAACTCTGCATTTTAATGCTGAGCTGCCTGGGTTCAAATCCCTATGCAAAACCACACCATCACCTCAAGTAGCTCACTCTATGTCAAGTTCATCAGCTGTACCTCCATTTCCTGTGACAGAACATCAGAATCCCACCTTGCTTACAAGACATGAACTGGCTCCAGGTAACTTCTCTTGGTCTGCGACCTGCCTCACCTCCGTGTTTTATGCTCTCACGCTAATCACAGGAACCAGAGACACAAGACTTTCTCAGCCCTCTGTCTTTGCTCATGGCCTGGCTTCTTGGAATGCCCTTCCCATACCTCACCTGGCTCCCTCTTACCCAAGACTCTTCCCGATCCCAAGCCGGAGCTGGCTGTCCTTCCTCTGTGCTTCCACAGCACCTTCCCTTAAATTAAAGAGCAAAACCGACCTCTTTTATCATCCATTCCACTGAAATGACCTCTTTCCAGTCAGGACAGCCGGATTCCTATCCGAACTCTGCCACTTACTAGAGGTGGGATCTTGGGCCAATGACTTGCCCTTCTGCAAGCTTCAGCTTCATCATCTATAAAATGGGAACTGTGACACTACACACCTCATAGGTTCTTCATGAAGACCAAACGTGTTAACTCTCATAAAGTGTTTAGAATGGTGTCTGACACTTAGAAAGCTCCCTGTAAATGTAAGCTATTTCTGCTTTTATAAAGGCAATAAAAATAATAATAATGTCTATTCTTAAGAGATTGTCACAGGAGTTAAATGCAATAACATGTGACAAAGGGCCTGGTATAATGCCCAGTTCTGATCTTAGCACAGCAGGTGAGATTATATTTTATATGTGTGTGTGTGTGTGTGTGTGTGTGTGTGTATACATCTGCACGTGCGCGCGCGCACACACACACACACACACACACACACACACACACACAAGACCAGCATTTAAAACTTAAAGCAATACATCTGAGGACAAAGAGGCTAGATTTGAAGAACGAACTCATTTTTCAAAGATTTCAAAATTGGGAGCAGAGAAGTAGTAATTCAAAATCTAGTGGAGTGCATTCTAGGTCATCAGACAATACTCATAATTCTTTATATTTGTAAAGTGCTTGACAGCATACAAAGTGCTCTCTGATCCATTATCGTGACTGATCCTTGTCTTATCTCAACATGGAGGATAGAGTTTTTTTTTTTTTACCTTATTTTTATAGACGAGGGGCCTTGGGTTCACAGAGGTGGCACAATCCAACCGTACTTCCCATTGCCAGCAAATGGGTTTAAAACCTGGGCCACCCCGGTCCAAACCCCACCTCCTTTCTAGAATATTCTGGGGGCATTGTGACCATCCCAGGAAATGGTTCTGGAGAGGCACAGGTATCCAGGTGTGTAGAAATTGGGTTCCATGGATGACACACCTACGCCGTTTTCTGGAAAACTCCCCACCTTTTTCTGCTGGTCTTGTGAGGAGGCCAAGAGGGGGCTGTTTGTCTCTTTCCGAGTTTCAGAGATGCTCAGTGGTTTACCATTGGCACCATTTCTAGGGCTGATGGCGAGCCGTTGGTGTTTCGTGTCGGGCTCTGGGTGATCGTCCACCTGCCCCCGTTCACCTCAGCCCCTAGGTGTTGTCGCCCTCCTGGTGCCCAGTCCAGGATGTGGCTTCTGCAGGAGCCACGAGACAGCTGCCCACTTGGAGGGGCTACACGTTCAGGATTCTGGGGGAAGGAAGGTGCTCACTTCTGGGTACCAACCTTCTGCAGAAGATTACCTCGTGCCTTAACCTGGCAAAGGAGACCAGCCCAAGGTACAAAAAAACTTGATTTAGACCTCCAAAAGCAGCCCATCTGTTTTTAATAGTACTTACTGAGGTGCAACATATGTGCAGGGAGTGTACTGTCAGTGAATTGAGCTCAGAGATGCAGCACCCACAGAAATAGCAAGAATAGCCCCTTGGGAGCTCTCCCGCCTATCCAGTCTCAGCCCCTGCAAGGTAACTGCTGTCCTTGCTTCCGTCACCAGAGGGCCTCACCTGACCTGTAGGCTCTGAAAAGGCGAGGAGAGGCCATATTGATGACTTGGGTGCCAAAGATGAGACCCAGTGACTTTGGATGCTTCCAGGCTGTGAAAACATCGACGAGCCCAGCTCATATTTGTGGGTCTTTACTATGAGTCAGGCATTTGGCTAAACACCAACTTAATTCCTATAGCAGCCCTGTGTGGTTGACACCATTCCCATTTTGCAGATGTGGAAACTGAGGCTCGGACAGGAGAAGGGTCTTGTCTGAGGTCCCACGGTATGAGAGTCAGAGGCAGGATTTGAACCCAGGGAAGCCTGGTTCCGGAGAACTTGGACCCTGTCCACTGTTCTGCTGTCTTAGTTCACAAGAGCTTTCCCTTGGCTTCCAGATCGGCCATCGAGACTTTGACGTGGAGAAGCGTCTTCGGAGGGACCTCAAAAGGACTCATGCACTCTTGTCAGACGTGCAGCTCCTTCTGGGGAGCATGGAGGATAGCAAGACTTCGGTCAGCAAGGAGGAGCTGGAGAAAGTGCACAGCCAGGTAGGGGTCATGGGGGCCCGTTAGGACCAGGCTGGGGAGGTTGCTACAGCCAGCCAGGGGGGGCTGTGGCTCTTGGTCCCGGGTGTGGGTGTGGCCACAGCACCGACTTTCACAGACCTGCATGGAGATGGGGGACACCGAGGGCCTGGGCGGGTCACACGGAGGTGGTAGATGAGGAGGAAGGGGTCTATACATGACATGTCCCGTTCCCTTCCTCAGGGCTGAGGCAGAATGCATCTCAAGGGCAAGGGCAGATCAAGGGCCTGGGGCAAAATGGCTGGGTGCGGCACGTGAGCGTGTGTGTGTGTGTGTGTGTGTGTGTGTGTGTGTGTGGCCACCTAAGTTGCATAGGAAACAACCAGTCATCGTGCTATTAAAGCAGAGCTTGAATAACCACCACCACCAACAGCGCCGATTAGAACAGTAATGATGTTGATCTCTGGCTGTCACCTTCCGGAGCACCCACCACATCCCATTTAGGCTCTATCAGATGGCCCATCGAGTTCTCCAGAGAGCGTCTCCCTTCCCCAAGAGAGGTGGCAAAGAGGGGAGGAGACCCTCCCAAAGTCACACAGCTAGAAAGTGCCAGAGTCAGGATTCGAACTCAGGTCTCCACTCTCCCTCGCTGCTTTAGAGGAGGACAGGAGACAGATGTGTGGTGAGGCCAGGCAGAAGGCAAGGACCTTGGGAGGTGGGATGGGCTCGGGCTGTGCCAAGTGCAGACAGCACGGCCCAAGGCAGCAGGCATTGAGAGATGTGAGTGGGTCGGATCCTGCAGTGGGGTGGGGGACTTGGGGAGTGAGGTCCCAGAGCGGGGACTCAGGACTTGCTACCCATCCCCACAGGGAGCTGGAAACAACGCAGGGAAGCTCAAGCCCCACTGGGGATGTTGCGCCCATGCGTTTTGTGTTACTTCTAACCCACACCTCCTGCAGATAGAACCATGTGCACCCAAGCCAGGTGTGGGGTAATGGAAGGCATTTCCTGCTGCCTTCACCACCTCACCCTCTCAGAGTGTTTCCCTCCCTTCTTCCTCCTTTTCTGGCCTTCTCTCACGTGGCCTCAGCCCTGCCACATGGCTGTGCATGTCTCTCTTCACAGAGACTACCCTGGCAGCTCAGATGGGTTATCTGTACTTTTTGGACTCTCAGGCAAAACTTCCTGATAGCAAGACTATGTTTTATTTGTGTCAATGATGCCCATCCAGTCCACTGCACATAATAAATGCTGAATAAACACCTGCTTGTTGACTTCAATGGGCTTATTTACCTAATGAAGAAATGAAGGACCAGAGAGGGTGAGAGATTTGCCTGAGGTCACACAGCCAGAGAAAGGCAGAGCTGGGCCTTGAACCTGAATTTTCTGACTCCAAAACCAGTGCTCTTCTCTCTTCCTTCTGGAGCTCATGACGGTCAGCCGGTTCCCAGGAAGGCAGCAGGAGGTAGCGGAGTCTAGAAACCAGATCTAGAACTTTCTTCACTTCCTGTCTCTGGTGTCAGTTTCCCGTATGTAAAATGAAAGGTTTCAGGTAGAGATTATAGGCTACCGGAGAAAACCTGCCCCCCCCCACTTTTTTTCTGAACTAAATTCTAGGCCGACTCAGATTTCATGAGTTTCTCCATTAACTCTTTTTCCTGTTCCAGGATCCATCCAAGGGCTCGGCCCTGTGTTTGCTTGTCCTGTCTGCCCTGTCTCCTCTGTCTGGGACAGTTTTCCAGTCCTACCTTGCTTTTCATGACCTTGACAGTTTTGAGGAGTACCGGCCACGTATCCTGAAAGTGTCCCCCCAATTTGGGTTTGTGTGATGTGTTTCTCATCATTGGACCAGGTTGGAGGGTTTTTGGAGAGAATACCCCAGAGGCTCACTGAGGGGCTCTTCTCTCTCCATCACTCTCTGGTTTTCCTTTGTTTAGCAGTCACACTCCACTAGGGTGACCAACCATCCTGGCTTGTCCTTGATGGTTGTGGTTTTAGGGCTGAAAGTCCCATGTCTGGGGCAAGGCCTGGGAAAACCCGGACAGTTGATCACTCTGTTCTCTTCATGGCCATGTCAGGGAACTAGAATCACCTGGGATTCATTGCATTCCCCTGACACCATCCTCATCCCCTCTCCTATGTGCCCATTTTACAGCTGGGCAAATCCTGTTGAGACCTGGAAAGCGATGTGCCCCAGGCAACACAGCAGCTACGTGGCAGAGCTGGGATTCATATCCAGGGCTCGTGATTCTAATTGTAGAATCTAGGGTTCCTTTTACCTGTCTGATCAGCTGTCCACGTGGGTGGAAGACCCTTAGCCATTTGACTTGCCTCATGGGAGCAGAGATCATCCGAGTCTCGGGTCAGGGGCCAGACCTCTAGGGTTCATGCAACCCCTTTGCCCTTCCTGCCTCCCCCTAAATATTCCTAATGCCACAGCCTCCCAGCCTCCCCCTCCCTACAGGTGATTGTTCTTGAAAAGGAACCATGATGGTTTTGTTCCTCCTTCTTCTTCCTTTTTAAAGTATTCATGAGAAACCTCCCTCTGCAGGGTTAAAATGTGTGTTCTTGAAAAATAGTGGTATTTAATGAAGGCGCCTCAAGCTGAATCAAAGAGCTTCATTCTTCTGAAAGTCCTTCTTCCCCATCTCTGCATCCGGCTCCTATCAAAGGGAATTCACAGCCTTGGCTTTCTGTTGCTGTTGTCATGGAAATCGTTATAAGGATGGGATCGCGTGGACCAGAGGTCAGGGTACAGTTGCTTTGGCTCCCAGCACACGTGTCCCGGATGCCGGAGTCAGAACTAATCAAATAAAGCGGTGATGACATTGGGCATCACTCTGTTTCCTCTCCCAGGGAAGGTATTTGTCCTTTACCTGAGGGCTCTGGGGACAGAGGAGGGAGAGCAGACAGGAGGGAGAAGAGAGAGGAGCTAACTTTGCTGTCGACTGTGCCGCAAGTGCTGAGTCTGGCACTGAACAACTTCATTCATACATTCCTTCCTTCCCTCCTTCATTCATGATGTGTGAGGTACCTACTGTGTGTCAGGTGATATGCCCCTCTAGGTGCATAATGTTTAGTCAAACAGATACCCTCCCTCGTGAAACTTACGTCTTTTTTTTTTTTTAAGATTTTATGTATTTATTTGACACAGAGAGAGCACGCACAAGCAGGGGGAGCAGCAGGCAGAGGGAGAGGGAGAAGCAGGCTCCCAGCTGAGCAAGGAGCCTGATGTGGGACTCGATCCCAGGATCCTGGGATCATGACCTGAGCCAAAGGTAGATGCTTCACTGACTGAGCCACTCAGGTGCCCCGAAACTTATATCTCATGGCAAAGAAGGCAAGCAAACAATGATACAAATAAGTAGAAACAACCCACACCTTCATATGGGTATTAAAGGCAATAAACAAGGTTCTGGAATAGGGACTTGCAAAAGGTCTCGTGTAGCTTGGATGGTCCCCTAAACCACCCTGGGGGAAAGAGAAGCAGGTGGAGATTTTATTCTAAGGTTGTGCACAGCCATTAGGAAGGTTGGAGCGACGTAATCTGATTTGAGATTTAGAGGCTCGCTCTTCTGTGTGGAGGATGGGTACAGAGAGGACGCTGATGCCTTTAGGATTCAACGGACCCTTCCAGGCTGGAGGAGATGGTCATCTGGGTTAAGTGGTGAGAGAGCTGGCTAGAAGGGACAAACCTGGGGGTGGTTCGAAGGGCATGGGACTTGTGGGTGTTCTGACACAACAGTAGGTGAGGGTTTAGCTAATCCTCACCATCCCTGCAGGAGGGGGTATTTCTAGTTTTGACTCATTTAGCCAAGAAAGAAACTTTCTGAGAGGTTGAGTAACTTACCCAACACCACCCAGCAGTGAAAGCGGCAGATGCCAACAGTTCTGTTCCTGGGCAACTTGGTTGGTATAATAGGGCTCCTGTTAACATTTGGACCTATTATGTTAACATAGCATCTACTATGTAACAGGCTTTTCCTTGGTATCTTGGGATCCCCAACTTGGCTGTACAACAGATAACTTAAGCACCATTTAAAAGTCACAGATTCTAGATTCCACCCCCAAACAGTCTTTTTTTTTTGGTTTTTCTTCATTAAGTCTGGGTTGGCGCCTGGTATCTACCTTTCTAAACCATCCTGTTGGAGGATTCGGATGCTGGTCTTGGGGCCAGCATTTGGGAATTGCGGGCCTCATTTATCTCTCCCTTTCAAGTTTGGTGGCAATATGTCCATTTTGCAGTTGGGAAAACTGACAGCGAGTTTAGATTAGCATAACGAATCTTCTTTCTGCTGTTTTAAAATGAATTCAGTTTGAGTCCAGAGGACCGGATCTGGGCCTTGGTAATCTTGTGACCTTCAACGTGCCATGTGACCTCCCGGAGACTTTTTCTCTCGAAGTGGAGTGTTATCATTCGCCTGATGGCCCAGCGCCTGTGGGGGGCTGATGAGGTCAGGCCAGCAAGGGTCTTCAGAAATAGTGAACACTCCCAGCAGCCCAGAGTGCTAACCGTGGCACCGGAGAACCCAGAGAAAGGTTTCCTCTCTCATGAGGATGAGGGAATTGTTTGAATGCATCTGTTAAAGAACAACTTGTGTTCAGCAGATACTGATAGGGTCCCCACTCTGGGACAGATCAGAGGCCAGGCTGCGGGGGGAGAAGGAGGAGACCACAGGGTTCCCTCCCTCCTGGAGCTCCCAGTATGCAACTCTTGCCAAACGGACTGATAAGCTCCTTACTGGGGGAAGAGGAGAGGGGAGGTGGTTCACTCAAGAGGATTCCCTTAATGCAGCTGTGGGGGAGGGGCTGCGGCTTGGGCTGTCTCTTTAAAGGTGGAAATGAATTGCTGGTTAGGGGGAGGACTCAGCAGAGCATAAAGGGATAGAGACACGTGGAGATAGGGAGTGTATGCCTCTTGCCATGGTATTGCTGGAATATCAAATGTGTGGGGTGGGGGAAAGGAGCAGAGAGGGTGATGTTAGCAGCCGAAACTGGAGCTGGCTCAGGAATGGTTTGGCAATGGGGAGCCATGGAGAGTTACAGAGCAGAGATGGGTGTGGTCAGAAGTGCTTGTAAGACGTGGCAGCATTTCAGGTCCCAGCTGAAGCCCTGATGTTCCCCATGCCAGGCTGAACCAGCAGCACAGGAGAGTTCCCTTAAACAGAGAATCAATGTTGCCCTTACGGCCCGGCATCCTCTCTGTCCATTGCCCCACCATCTAGAACCCCAAGAGAATTATTTAGGTCATTCTACCCAGTTTCCCTCCATCGGGAGTCTTAGCTATATCTCAGATAACACCTGCAGGTTAAGACCCTTGTCATAAAACATGGAAGCCTTCTAGAGGCAAAGTAGACCTTCTGGGGTCCAAATCCTGCCTCACCACCTAATTAGCTGTGTGATTTTGAGCAAATCACCCTACCTTTCAGCCTCCTTTGCCTCCCCGAAAAAGGGGCATGATATTCCCAGTTACGGGGCTAGTAGAAAGAACACTAGACCACAGATTTGAAAGAATTCTCTAAATTAAAAACCTGAAGACAATGATTTTTAAAGTGGAGTGCTCCCCACTGGCTCCCACGTCCCCGTTACCAGTTTTGGCCGCTGGAAGACAGGATTCTGGGCACACAGTTTCGTAAGACCTTGCGGAACAGGTAGGCAAGGCAATGTGTGGGGTGGTTCTGGTTGACACCTGGTCTCTAGGAGTCAATTACTAATTAATTCCCCTGGAATGTTTCCACTGGAAACAAACTAATCTGGAGACAGAAGTAATTCCAACAACGAAGATCTATAATTGAGATAATCGCCATGCATAAATAACATCTGCGAGAAGCAGATGCTGGCACCTGACTCCAGCGGGACTGTGGAGGAGGCTGTTTTCTCCAGGGCGGTGGTGACTTTTTCCCCCTCTTCATTTGATTCATGCCTCTGACCTTTGTCTCTTCCCCCAAAGAAATATGGTATTTGCTTTATTGTTAAACTGAGACACCCCCCAACCCGAGCTGTCACATTTATTTACTTCAAGCTGGGGGCTATGTTCACGCCTTCCTGTGGAACACAAAGCTATTGCCAAATCTCCGTCATTGTACCCCAAAATAGCTCTTCAGTTTGTCCCCTCTCTCCTCCCTCCTTATCAGTCACCCCCCGTGGAGCTCTCCTTTGGGGTTGTGTCCTGTCTGCTGCTCTTGGCCTTGTCCATGCCATCTTACTGCCACCTGATCTTTGGAGAGAGAATTCGGGTGGGAGGAGGGGCAAAGGGAGAGAGAGAATCCCAAGCAGGCTCCACACCCAGCATGGATCCCACAACCCTGAGATCGTGACCTGAGCCAAAATTAAGAGTCAGATGCCCAACCGACTGAGCCACCCAGGTGTCCCTGGAGAGAGAATTTTTTAAATTTATGTACAGTCTTGGCTCTGTGAGTTCAGGATCCACCAGTGGCTTTCCATTGCCCTCAGAATCCAGTGGGGGTTCCTCAATGTGGCCTTTACGGTGGCAGAGCCTGGCTCCCGAGCTCCCGATACTTCTGACCAGGTGCTAAGGGACAGTTTGGGGTCCCTCACACCCGTCCCGCCTTTCCCACCTTTGTCCACACTGTGTCCTCTCGCTTCTCCCCTCTGAAACCTTTTCACCTGCTGAAGATCTAGTTTTCTTCTGAGCTTGGGTTGGGGCATCGTCCCTGGGAGCCGTCTCTGACCCCCACAGGGCTGCGTGAGGGCCCACCTCCCTTCTCTCATGGTCTTCTGGGTTTAGGTCTAGAATAGTACACATCAGTCTCTCACAATCATTGCCTTTGCTTGCCTGGGTCCCCCATTGACCTTCCAGCTCCTTTAAAGGCGAGGGCCGGGCTAAGTACAAGCACCAAAAGACTTGTCCAAAGTCATGAAGGTATTAAGAGGTGAAGGCAGGAATTGAACCCACAGACTGTAACAGCTGGGAGTTTAGCATGCGCTCCCTCAGACTGCGATTGTGTCTCCTGTTGGTCCTCTGCCTCCTCTGGGCCCTTGTGTTCCTTTGGAAAGCCCCGGATGTTCCTGCAGGCCTTTCCACAGGGGATTCAGGCTCAGGTTCTGTGTTCCTTCTAGTTCCATTGGGCCTGGTGTGTTGTCTACATGATGAACTAACTCCCAGCTGTGGTTAGGCAACAGCCCGAGCTCCCGCTGCTAGCGTGCAGAAGACTGATAACCCTTGACTCCTCCCTAGTGCCTTTAGTCGGGACGTTTGTTACCACCTGTCACCCATGCTTCCATGAGACATTGAAAATAATGAATCCGCTCTGGGAAGATGACTCTGATGGGAGTCTTTTGTGTGAGTGAGCACCTTTGGAATGCTTCTCCCCAGCCCAGAACCACAGGACAGGTGGCCTGGGTATTTTATTTGAAGAGACTTTTTTTTTTTCCTTTTGAAAGATGATGTCGGAGTGAATTGATTCAATATTAACATAACCTCCTGTCAGAGGAGATAAAAACCGAAGTGTAATTGGGTGAGAACATGGTTATGGAGGGCCTGTTCAACCCACAAATATTGACACTTCCAGTGCTGCTGTAAATGAAGTGGGGGGTGGCTGGTTTCGCTGTAGGCAGGGAGTGACGTCTGTGCGTCTCCCCAAAAGGATCTGTTACTGTTGAGCACCGTGGAGAGCCAGGCCCCAGAGCGGCCAGCCCTCTACCAGGGTAATCATAGCCGTCTTAACAACGAGGATATTGATGGCAAGCAGCCATTGTTCACGCTGCACCAGGCACAGGGCCAAGCCCTGAGATGCCACGACTTAATTTGAGTCCCTCAACCCATTTGAATGTAGTGAGCACCATGTAAGCACAGCCTTTTCTATTTGGGGCCAGAGTATAGGAGTGGGTCTGGAGACCGCAGGTGCTCCGAGGATGAGTAGGGACTCCCAGGATGGGCCCCGAATCTCCCCGGGAAGCTGCTGATGTTACATGTATGTAGGAGGAAGTTCGGCCTGGAGGAGACTTGCCCAAAGTCACAGTGTTGGGGAGGAGCCGTTTTTCTTTCTTTCTTTTTTTTTTTAAAATAATGTATTTTGAAAGAATTTCTAACTTGAAGTGGCAAGAATAGTTCAGAGGATCCGTGTTTAGTCTTCATTTAGATTCATCAATCTGTAACATTTTACTGCATTCGCTTTATCATCCTTTCTCCAAGTTACTTTTTCCTAAATTATCAGGGAAAGGGTTACAAACGTGATGCCCTTTTGCTCTCATCGAAATGGGAAATTTCACACTGATAACATGTTTTCTGATTTGGCAGTCAATGAACTATGGCCCACAGGCCAAATCCAGCTCAAATCCAACAGGCCTGTTTCTTGTTGTCTGGTTTTGTGTGTGTGTGTGTGTGTGTGTTTTTGTGTTGTTTTTTTTTATCACAGCCCAAGAGATAAGAATGGTTCTCATGTTTTTAAATGGCTACATTTTAACGTGGCTAGGTAAGGATAGTACCTACCTGTGTGCGTATGTGTGTGTGTGTGTGTGTGTGTGTGTGTGTGTGTTTAAATATATATATTTATATATATTTATGTATTTATATATAATGATATTTATTGATAATGATATTTACATATATATATTTATTTGCAGGCCAAGAGGAAAAGAACAAAGGATATTCTTCATTTTTTCCCTCTTGATCTGCAAAGCCAAACATATTACTCTCCGGTCCTTGAAGAAAATTTTGCCAACCCCTGATCTTAGCTGCCGATGATGCAGATGTTGTCTGTTGCCCCATTAACATTTTTCATAGCGATTTTTCTCCATGTTCAGGATCCAACCCAGGATGCAAGAGGGCTTGCATTCAGGTTTTGCAAATCTGTAGATCCTGTCTCCCCTTCTCTGTATTTTAGGATGATGACAAATTTGGGAGGGTTCGGGCCGGTTGTGTTTGCTCTTCCGTTTGGGGGAGCTGGAATTGGAGCCCCTGTCTTTGCAATTCCAGAACCTTTGGATATTGTGCAAGTCTGAGGGTGTTCCCAGGACATAGAACTTCTGATTTTAAAACCAGAGACGTCCTAGTCAAACCAGGGGGGGGTGTCCATCATAGGACCACCATTGCTAGCACTCAGTAATTGTAAGGAAGATCAAAGAAGGTGCCCATAGGTTTAGGGGAGAAGGTGATGAACCAGATGCCAGCTTGAGCACCTTTTCTCGATTATCTGCTCATGTTGCTCCTTGAATGAATTCTTACCGTCCACATGTTCTGGCCTGGATCTTGCTTTTTTTTTTTCTTCCATTGATGGATACAAGACTTCCTAATATTATCGTAGGTAGTAGTTGGTTCATCCTCCTTGCTAGTTCTGAGACCATATCGTGGTTGAGACATTTTGCTGTCAATGGACACATAGGTTGTGCCTACATTTTGGTGATTAGGATACAGCTATTATGCACCTGTTTTTCCCATGTTATGTGTGTGCGTCTTTGCAGGGTAGAGACCTAGAAGTGTAGTATCTCTGGATCACAGTATGCATGTTTCTTTAACCGTGGTGGAGGTAGCCACATGGTTCTGCCAAGTGTCGGCAGACGCATTTACCCTAGCCAGTGGAATATGCGTCCCAGCAGTGTCCCATTTCCTGTCAGCCCTGGGATTTGTTTCTTATTCACATCTTAGCCATTCTGCGGTTAAGAGGTGTCTCGAAGGTTCCATTTTGCCTCACCCTGATGAGTAAAGAGGTGGATCACCTTTCCAAAGTAGACCAGCTGTTTGGTGAGCTAGTTCTGCCTGATGAAGCCATGTATTCCTCTTTTCAAATTGCTGGCTATTTTTCTTAGTGATTTGTAGGATATTCTGAGATGCAAGCCCTTTGCTGGTTATGTATCTTGAAAATACTTTGTCCCTCTCTGGGGACAAACTTTGGGGTACACTGCTGCCTTCTCTTAGCTCTGTCATTTTATGAAGAGAGCTCTTAAGTATAAGGTAATCCCCTTGGTCAGTCTCAGAGAGCTTGGAATCCAAATTTAAAATCACTTGGTCAGGCAGAGAGGGTTCTGGTTAGCTGCATGTTCTGGTTAAGTGAGTGTGGTGGCAGGAAGTTCACCTCCCCACACACACTAGGGGCTCAAGATCCCTAGTGAGGGACTGGAGATCCAGCCCCTGGAGGTTCACTGAATGAGTCTGTGGTCACTCTCTCTAGCCAGGTCATTTCCTCCTGCAGGGGAGGGTCCTGCCCATATGGCCCACTCCTTGTCCTTCCTGGGGAGTTGGCTGTCTGAACACCGGACAGTGTCTGGGTCAGAGACATGTGCTTGGGAGGAGCTGGGGATGGCCAGGCAAGGGGTAGCTTCCCAAGGGGTGTTTGGGGCTGGCTCAGGCAGCATAGGCAGTGGGCAGCTCAGGCTGCAAACTGAGGCAGCCCCGCAGACCGGGACATGTTTGTGATGTGCTGAGCTGACCTCTTCCGCTGTCCCTCAGTGTATGTGTGTGGAGCTCTTACTATGTGAAGACGCAGAGGGGAGCAAGCCCCAGGTAGCCTCTAGGCTCCCACTCTCTAGCAAGAAGACAGACAGGGAGGCACTCAGTGCGCTGTTTACGGGAGCCATGGGGTGCTGGAGGAATGGGGTGTTGGAAATACGATAAAAATGGGAGCAGGTAGGGCGTTTTATGTGTATTTTATCTTGCTTTTCCAAGGTTTATTTATTTTTTCCTTCTCTCTTTGGAGAGCATCAGTATACTCCAAATCCACTACCACCAGAGGTGAAATCAGAAAGGAAATTCTTGAGATCTGTTCTGGTCATGTAGTACCTGAGCAGTCCTGAGATTCTATAACACAAAATCAGGAAGGACTCTTTTTAAAATTTCATTTGTATTGAGGTATAGTTGACATACAATATTAGTATATTGTGTTAATATTCACATTAGGGGTATCGTATGTTAGTTTCAGGTGTATGACCTAGCAATTTCAATAATTACGTACATCACAAAATTCTCACTACAGTAAATGTAGTTACCCTCTGTCACCAAGGAAGGACTCTTAAACTCTCAAAGAAATAGACTGAAAACAAGTAAAAGGAGGTCTTTTTGGCTCAGCAGGTGGGAAGTCCATGCCACGGGGCTTATTAGAAAAAGCTGTGGATTTAAAATTCTGTTCAGGTCCTGGCCCCATTCACCACTTAGAAGCTCTGTGACCTTGACAAGTTCACTAACCTCTCTGAGCCTCAATTTCTTTACCGATAAAATGGTGATGAAAGTACCTACTTCACAGAGTTGTTACGTGTTGCAATTAACACATTCATGGTAAGCATCCAGAAAGTAGTTACAATTATCCTGCTACTGATAATGATTATTTTCACTTGGAAGAAGATGGAAACAATAAATACTCAGAAAGCATTCTGATGCATCAATAAATAATGATCCTCTAGCACAATGTAAGGAAAATGATGGACTGTTTAATAGATGCTCAAAAGGACACCAAGAGTAACCACCAGAGGTCTTAGGAAATTTCCCCTGGAGCCCACCATCATCAGACTTCTGAGCCAAACAGACCATTGGTGGACCTGGCTTGACATTTTTAATATGTTTGCTATTAATAAATTTGCTCAATATCAGGGCTTCTATAGTTTGACATGCTGGTAATTCCCTTCAGGGAAGGCCTTCCTACTGAAGGCTAATTCTTCCGAGCGCCTTGATGGGATGTCAAGACCTGGGATGAGTTAAGATTAGCCTGCCAATGACACCATTTCTTAGAAGGCTTCCCTGTGACATTTGTGATGCAGGATCCTTAAATCCTCCACGTTGTTCAACCGGACCCTGAAATCGGGGTTCTAATCGCTCTACTGAAATACCAGCATTTTCCCTCTCCCTGCCTCGTTCCATATGTCTAGCCCACTCATCGAGTAGCTTAATAAGTCCAAAGCAAACATTTTCGCCAGGTATTTAAAGCAGGCAGATGGCTTTGCATAGGAAAGTAATGCTATTCATCGGGTTGTAGTTGATGTCTATGTGATGGGAATCTCAATTGCTCTCCCAGGGAATGAAAGGAGGGAGATGTTGTAGAGAGAATGCCGGGGATGAACTCAGCAGGAGGGAAAGACTTGTGTGCAGTGCGGGGGGCCCAGGAAGAGCCCGGGCTCAGACTCCCATTGACTTGGGTCTGACCCTGAGCAAGTCCCTTCCCCTGCCCCGGGTTACAGTTTCCTCTTTTGTAACATGACGTGGGCTGATCCCTACTGTGCAAGGGCTGCTGTGGGCCACAGTGATAATGAGCAACCAGTGGGTCCCCATGGTGCCTCATAGAGTCAGTGTGGGTGAACTCTCATTCCCTCCTCTTTTCCCCATTGAACAATCAGGAAGGGGCAATATTTATCCTCCTATGGGGAGGGATCCATACACAGAATAGATAAAGAATGAATGATTGCAGTTCTACCACAGGGTTTTGGATGGACCTGTGTTGTTCCAACATCTTTGGCAGGATAGGATCAATGAGCACTGTCACCTGTGGTTTCGAGTGCTTAGTATATGTACTATCTCCTCTAACTTGTTCACTCATTCTGTATTTGGCTCCCCACCACACAGCTCTAATTGGCTCAAGCAGGGAAAGGGACGTTATTGACCAAAATATCTGAAAAGTTCTGAGGCAAAACTGCCTTCAGGCCTGGCTGGATCTAGGTGCTCCAACCATGTCATTGAGAATGTGTTTCCTGCCTTAGTACCTTCAATGTCACCTTCTATTCTAGGCAGTATTTTCATTCTTGCTAGGAAGAGGGCCATCAAACAGACACTCCAGGCTCACATCCTGCATCACAAAGAATGAACTTTGTTTCTGTAGTCCCAGCAGAACTCCTGCCATCACCATGCTACTATTCCACAGTGAAGCCCTCTGGCCAACAGGAAGTAGTGCTCTGATTGGCTAGGGGGAGTCACATGCCCTTCTTGAAGCTTGATAGTTGTGTGGGGGGGTGGGGGTGGGGGGTGGTCAGCTCTGTCAAAAGCACATGGACATTTTGTGGGTGGATATATACATATATGTATATATATATATATTGTTTTTGGAGGGAGGATGGGGTGCCACTATCAAAAGAAAGGAGAGTAGATACTATGCAGACACAGCACAGAATTTCCCCTCTAAAGCATCTGTCCTGGGCACTACTGTTCTAGAAGGAATGCAGCGTAATGGTTCCGAGTGGGATTCATATCCCTGGGCGGCCACTTAGAACCTGTGAGACCCTCAGTAAGTCACTTGACCTTTCTATCCTCAGCACCCTGCCAGGTCTGGAAATAGATGGAAATCACCAGAGACTTTATATCCCCCTAACCCTCTCTGCCCTGTGGCTTGGAGGTCTGACAAGGAACACAGGAAGTCTGACAAGGAACATGGGAGGTCTTGGAGGTCTGACAAGGAACAACCATGGGGATGGATGGTGACTTGGAGCCGAAAGATGTGAGGCATCCCCTGCCGCCCCGGCATCCTCATTGTCATACTGGCTATGAGGACTGGGGAGCAGACCCCAATAACCTTTCCTGAGGGGAGTCCTGGCTGCCCTGTTCCCTTCCACTCTCTGACCGCCCCACCTGGAGCACCCCCCTGAAGGGAAGGCATTTGCGGAGAGGCGATGGGCTGGGTCACTCCCCTAAAGGGTCTGATCTCAGCCCCAGCATGACTTGCCACCCGACTTCATAAAAATGTCACTCAAACAGCCCCCATATGGAAATAACGCACAGTGAGTTATTCTTAACGGCGGGTCATCCATAATGGAAAATCAGCCTGAGATGGCCCTGTATTTCTTCCTGCTCCCTAAAGTGTCATAAATTGAGATTTTTAAAGCTCAGCATTTAGATGGCTTGTCAGCAGCAGCCTGGAGCCTGCCCAGTGGAGACTTGGGGCTGCTGAGGTGGGAGGGAGGGTGGTGGGGATTCTGGTCTTGCTCGTCCAGATCCTCCTGGCTTGTGCACCTTCGGGCTTGGCACCCTCCCCTACCCATCCATCTGCTGGGAAGCCTGAAACTGCTCCTTGAGATGGGAGCCGAGGCCCTGCCTCATTCCAGATGTGGGAGCTTGACAGCTCCATTTCCTTTCATTCTCCTGGTCTCTACAATGGAGTTAAAACCCCCTACTTGTTAGGCCATTAAGGGAAGAAAGGGACAGACAGCAGTGACAACTGCCATTACTTTTTTAAAGGGTTTTTTCAGTACCAGGCACGATGCTGAGCATTCCCGATTCCACTCACTCACTCTGCAGGATCATGTAGATCCTATGGTGTGACTCTCCCCATTTTACTGGCAAGAATACTGAGGCTTGAGTTTTCAAGACCCACTGAGAGAGGCCGGTCCTCCAGGTCTGGCTCCATGCCCAGCCTCTGACCCCCACATGTGGTGGGATCTGGCACTCAGTGAGTGTCAGTAAGTGTTGGTTTCCTTCCTCCTTCCTCGGAGGTGAACTCGTTTATTGGGGATGGTGCACGTTTCCTCAGTGCCACCGCATTGACTCCTTGATTCAACCTCCCAGTTCTGTCCCTTGTCTCCGACCGCTCCATCTCACATCCTGCAACCCCAGCCTGGTCCCAGACCTCATGACACTGCCTGGGTGGCTGCCATGATGTCACCAAGCCACCGAGCCAACCATTCACCCTGCAGATAAGCTTTCTCTTCATTGTAATCTGTCCTCCCTGTGTGGCCCAGACCTCCCAGAGACTGGCTATTCAGGAGGCACAGGGGAGCCCAACAGGAAAGAGCTTAGGCTCTGGAGTTGGACCAGCTGGGGTTCTCCACTGACCTGCCGCTTGACCGTGGGCAAGTCCTTTCCCCTCTGCGAGCCCCACTGTCCTCCTGTGTCAGGTGGTCCTCAAAGTGGTCCCTTGCTCCCAAGAGGTCTTGTGGGCCTTTGGTGAAGCAAGATGGAGAGAGCACAGTGTCTTGGAAATGGTCCCCAAACAAAAGTACCAGGTGCAGCTGTTAATGCCAGGACCCATCAGGGTCAAGGTAATCCTGTCGCTAACCCAGAAGGACCTAAGAACACTAACAATCATGTCCTTCTCTGCCCGGGGATGAACTGTCCCCCTCTCTGCTTACTGCAGGGAGATTGGGGAAAGGAAGGAGGATTTCTTAATCATGCATCATACACCACATAGAAAATGGAGATACAAATAGAGCCTTCTCGCTCCAGGGAGGCTCTGGGGACCAGGGCATCATGCTGCCAAAACCCTTAGCCCAAGGAAGGGCTCAGCAGATGGAAAGTGCTGTCTTCATATTTGGCGCCGCACTGTTCGGTTACTGACGGTGCCTCTCGCTTGTCCCTTGGCCCTGAGCCTGGCAGCTTGGCTTGGCAGCGGGGCCCTGTGAGGTGCCTCCTTTCCACTGTTAGTTACCTGACCTCATCTCCCACGATGGCCCACCTGCTCCTGCCTCCACAGACCTTTCCTTCCTGGCATACCCCATAGTGTGTCCTCACTGGCTGCCCTATTTCCAGTCTTGTCCACTAAAACCTATCCTCCCCACAGCAGCCGGCATAGACCATGCTACCCACCTCCTCCTCCATCAGTGGTTTCTCTACAGACTGAAAATGAACCTGCGCTTTGCTCACTAGCCTCACTAATGGGCTGATCAACGTCCCTCCTCCCACCATCCATTCCTTCAGCATCCTCCCCTCTCCCCCTCCCTGTACAGCTGTCCAGCCACACTAGCTACTTTTCTGTCCCTCAGCACCACTTTCACTTTTGTTCTAATTTCTGCCTCAGGGCCTTTGCACCAGCTGCTGCTTCCACTCAGGGCACTGTTTCTTCCTCCTCAGTCTGTACGCGGCTGTCTCCTTGCATCTTTCAAGTCTTAGCTTAGTGAGGCCTCTGGCTGCAGGGAGCCCTCCTTGCCACCTCCTTGCCTTGCCAGAGGCCCTGGGGTCACCTGCGGGAAGATGAAACTATACCTGACTTCTCATTCACCCTGTCCATGGTGCTCTCCTTGCTCCGCATCACTCTCTGTGTGTCCCAGCCCCCACACCGAGGGAAATGGGCCACGCCACGCTGAGCCCGGTGCGGGAATACATTGTTTGTGGGGGCTTGGAGAACGAGGTGGAGGTAGAGTTTATGGTTCTTGGCTGCTGGTAGTGAGGTGGGGCTGGAACTCGGGGCTCGTGTGAGAAAACTGAGGGAGGAGGTTAGGGCCTCGATTTTCCCCATGTGTAAAATGGGGATATTAGCTGTACACACCTCACAGCTCGAAGATGAGGATTACAAGTCAAAACGAAAGCAGAACCTTTTCCGTGGCACTTGACAGGAGATACTCAAATCAGTGGTGACCTCCATTCTCCCCAGCTTCCATTGTCCTGATATTCTGTGGAAGACATTTGCTGCCCAGTGTGGAAGGAGGTGAGAATGATCCCAAGGTGGGCTCGACCCACAGAGCAGCCCCCCACCTTATCTAGTTGTCCTGGTTGGCTTTCGCAGTGGCTCAATTGTTTTCCTTTTATAGATCAATGGAGCCCCCTCACTAGCTTGGTGGCCTCAGGGACCAGAGATTATATGAGTGTCATTTCATGGGGACTCTAGCTTGCCATTTTTTATTTCCTGTCTGGGAGTACCAACTTTATTATTATTAACTATTTTGGAGGCGCAGTGGCCTGGCCCTGAGAGAGTCTGCTGGTTTAGACAACACAAGCAGCTGTCCTTACTCCTTGCAGCTGTGTGACTTCAGGCAAGGCACTATCCCTCTCTGAGCCCCGAGCGTTTTCCTTGGTGATTTCTGAGGCTGTTTTCTGCTCAGAGATTCTAGGGTTTGGAAATCAAGGGGAAACTGCCAATTGTAGAATGGATTTAGGGATTGTGCCCGGATGTGGTTTTCTCCAGCAGGGAACGTCTGTCTTCTGGGGCCGTGTAGGTACTTGGATCTATTAGATAGCCTCACTCTGCTAAGATAGGAGGCTGTCTGTGTGCATGCAGGTGAATGGATGAGAAAGAAAAGGGTGGGAAAAAGAAACTTTGTTTAGGTCAGTGGCTCTTAATCTTCGAGAAAGTGCTCACATGATAAATAGTTTACATACCATTTAAAGGGGGTTTACAACACTGAAACCTGGTTAAGAGATGTCTATGTGGGAGCCTCTGGGTGGCTCAGTCCAACTTTGGCTCAGGTCATGATCTCAGAGTCCTGGGATCGAGCCGGTGTTGGGCTCCCTGTTCCCCGTTCAGATGGGAGTCTGCTTGTCCCTCTCTCTCTTCCCTCTGTCCCTCCCCCAGCTCGTGCTTTCTCTTTCTCAAATAAATAAATAAAATCTTTTAAAAAAAATAAATAGAAAAGAAACGTCTCCTTGGCAAGTTCCCACTGACTTTCGAGCCCCTCCTCCAGGAAGCCTTCCATGACTTCATTCTGTGTTCCTAGTGTCTCCATGCCTTCCTTCCTGTGTTGCTCAGGGAGGCTGTCCCTGCCTGTCTCCCCGTCTCCCATGGGCAGGGGGCAGGTGGGAGAGAGCCGGGGCCAGGCTAACTCTTCCCTGCATGCACTAAGTGGGTGTCAGCAAATATTTGCTGAGCAGAGCCAGAGCCTAGCTCTTGGCACCGAAGTGGACTAGCCTTATTTCATGGGACAGTGCCTGTTCAATTTTGAGTAGCTCAGAACCTGGCTGCCTCAGATGCAAACACAGTCGCTTCCCCACGTTGTGGGTTGATGAATAGTTGTGAAGACGTGGGGATCGTCTGTAAATTATTCTGCCACCTGAGAGGGGCCAGGCTGGAGGGGAAGGGCATTCAAGGAGGCAGCCTAAACGAGGCTCTTCTGTTCTCTTCTCATCTTCCTGCCTGGCGCAGCTGGAGCAGAGTGAAGCCAAGTGTGAGGATGCTTTGAAGACGCAGAAAGCGCTGACTGCGGACCTGGAGAACATGCACAGTGAGCTGGAGAACATGACCCGGAGCAAGAGCCTGGTACCTGTCCCTTCCTGGAGCTGTGGGGCCCCAGGCCAGCACAGGGCTCTGGGGACTAGTGCAGGCCCACTGCATGGTCGGCACTGTAAGAGGGACAAGGGGCATTTACTGGGGACTTCCTGAGAACACAGACATCCTACTGTGAGCTGAGCGTTATAAAGGTATAAGGACATATATGAGTGACAACTATGTGTTCACCTCTGCAAGGGTAGGCCTAATGTGTGCTCAGCACAGTGGGGATGCATTCAGTAGAAGTCTGTTGTTTGTTCAGCACCCTACCTGGGAACAAAAATGTCTATAGTGTGCCCACAGTGTGCTCACCACTGTAAGAGGTTCCCAGGCACCTGTCGTAGTCCTACTGTGTGCTCGCCGCCATTAAAGGGGACTTAGTCATTATAATTAGGCTAGTGTATGTTCATTCTTCTGAGTGGAGACAAGAGTGTCCCTCACAGGCCCACTTAGGCTCACTCCTATAAGGGACCCATCCATCTATTATGAACCTACTATGTGCTTGCTGCTAAATGGGGGGAAATGAACCTATATTATGAATCTAATATACTGGCGAAAATCTGGTGTGTGTTTCTAAGTCACCCCTCTGTACATACAAGGTGGGCTTAAATGTTTACTCCACATGTGAAATCCTAAAGTTTAGGTATAGCCACAGATTTGTAGGCAAAAGCTTATCTTAAGATCCCTTTTGTTCAGATTTTGTTGGCACCAGATTAAGAGGGACTTTCCCACAAACATTCATATGCACACTCGCACACAAATGATTGCACGCCCTCACCTCCAAAATCACCAGACACACAAATAAATGCCCTCCTGGGTAAAATATGCATCTAATTCTATCCATCCACCCAAGACCTATTTCCTGAGCACCTGCTGTAGGCAGGCCTTGTACTAGGGGGGATAGATTGGTGAGCAGAACAAGTCCTGATTATCAGGGAGATACCTGGGGTTTGTACTCACGTGTGTGTCCCAGGCATGAAATGTGAGCCTATGTGGGCTTACACAGACATCTACCCATTCACAGGTACACATGCTGCAGACATACAACCATGTGCATGCCTGCACGTGCACACACACACACACACACACACGCCATGCACGGACACACCCGTGACCATCTTTTCTGGTACATGGTCTCATCTGACACACTCACGGGTGAGCCTACCCACTTGGCTCTTCCTGAGGCTCCTGCTGTCCCCCTCACAGCCACCCTTCTGGCTCCCCCCGACCCTTGTCCTGCCTCCCCCCAGGTGGACGAGCAGCTCTACCGGCTGCAGTTTGAGCGAGCAGACCTGCTGAAGCGTATCGACGAGGACCAGGATGACCTGAATGACCTCATGCAGAAGCACAAGGACCTCATTGCTCAGGTAGCGATGGAGAGTGGAAGGAGGCTTGGTGGTCTTGGGCCGGGCGGGAGAGGGGGGATGTCGAGAAAGGGGATATGGTTGGGCCGCTCTCTGGTCTGAGGACCTGAGAGGGATAGATGCCACAATGACAGATGGGGACGGTGAAATTTCATGTCCTAATGGAAGAGGTGTCACCTTCAGATGGGTGTGCATTCCTGGAAGACACCTCCAGTGAGAAAAAATTTTGATTTATGTATACATATATCTACATGTCCACCCACCAACGTACCCTTCTAACTACCCATCAAAATATTCATCTGTCCACCATTTATCTGCTCATCTGTCCCCCCATTCACCTGTCCTCATTTTTAGCCACCATCGACCCGTCCTTCCACGTACCTCTCCACCCATTTCCCCACCAACCCACCCAGCCACTCACCTGTCCATCCATCTATCCATCCATCCTTCCATCTATTCATCTGCCTCTCCATACATCTCTGTCTATATCCATTCATTTATTTAATATTTACTGTGCCCTGACTATATTCAGATTGAGAAAATCATGCCCCATCTCTGCATTCACGTGTGGTTTCATGGGCTGGGCAGACCTCCTCACATAATCACACAGAACAGAGGGGGTGCTTGCAAAGTGAGCTTAGAGTCCAGAAAGGAAATGAACACGGTTCTACGAATCTTGACCTAGGTTGGAGGTCAGGGAGGGCTTCCCAGAGGAGGTGACTCTCAGATGGAGATCTGAATGAGGCACAGGAGTTAATTAGGTTGGGTGGAATAGTGAGGGTTGTGGGAAGTGTTCCGGGTAGATGGAACAGCACGTGCAAAGGGCCTAAGATGGCCCATTTGAGAGGCTGGAAGGAGGCCAGCGAGGAGAGCATGGCCCAGGGGGAGCTTAGCGCGAAGCCAGTGGAACAGGGCCAGATCAGGGGCTCATAGGCTGAAATGAGTTTGGATTTTATTTTATTTGTGATGGGAATTATTGGCAAGTGTTCTAGGGGCCAGAACAGGAGGGAGAAGGGTCAGCTGGCTTGTACTGGGGAGCGGAGTGGACATGTGTGGGCGGCCAGACCCAGGACACAGTCAGGAGGCACGGTGGCAGGATGGGGTGTGGCAGAGGCTTGGGGTAGAACAGACTGATGAGTGATGGGGATCCCTGGCAGATTTCTGATAATGGGGGGGAAGAGAGCAGCTCCCTCCAAGAGGAGCATCTTCCCCACATTGTACCCCAGAGGGGATCCATGGTACTTTGCCTGCCAGACTTTGAGTGTATCCTACCAAGATGGGATCTGGGGGAATTTCTGCCAAACAAGGAGTAAATATAATAAAAATAACCAATTATATCCTTGACATTAGACTAGCCATCACAGAAATAACCTATGCCCTCTTCTGCCTTTGTGACTCACACTTATTTTGGGTCAAAGGGAAATTTCTGCATTAAATCAATTACAGAAACAGGATACTCATATGTGTGTCATAAATAATTTAAATAATAAAGACAGGTGGGAAATAGAAAGCAAAGGGCCCTCCTGCCCCTTGGAATCCCTCTCTTCAGAGATAATCACACTTAACAGTTTGGTTCTCCTTTTATATTTTTTAATTGATTAACTAACTAATTAATTAATTAATTATTATTTGCCCCAGGGATACAGGTCTGTGAATCATCAGGCTGACACCTTTCACAGCATTCACCGTAGCACAGACCCTCTTGGTTCTCCTTTTTTTAAAGGACCATTATAGTCTCTACTGCCTCATTTCATCTCTGAACAAAGCCCAGGTAGAGGAGCTAAGGAGAGACTCTCAGCCCATTTTACGGATGGGAATACTGAGGGGCAGAGAGGCCAAGGCCAGTATCCAAGTCTAGAATCGCAGTCACCTGACACTTGGGAGTTCCCTTCCCTTCTAATCTGGCCATGGTGCCATGGCCAGCCCATTTCTCTCTGGGCTCTCTAGAGTGTCTGATAGTGTGCTGGCGGTGACCAAAGCCATGGCCTTATATAATGGGAGTGACTCAGCAGACACTGAGATGGATGATGTGGGGAGGATGTGAGCAGTAACTTTTTGGAACGAGCTATTGTCACGGAGGCTCTGAGAGTCTTAGACATCTGGGGGCTGCAGGCGGGGAGAAGGGCTTGCCAGCGGTAGGTCCCCAGTAAAGCCTCAAGGTGACATTTTTTTTTTCTTCCTAGTCTGCTACTGACATTGGACAGATCCAAGAACTGCAGCTACAGCTGGAGGAAGCCAAGAAGGAGAAACACAAACTTCAAGAACAAGTATGTGCTCGGAGCTGCCCTTGTGGTGGGGAGGAAGGGAAGGGGTCTCTCTGGGACTTACCCGCTTGGATCCTGGAAAGCTATCCCTCATCCATCCATCAATCCATCCATCACTCAACTTCAGCTGTGCACCAAATGAACTGAGCGGACACACACACACACACACACACACACACACACACACACACACACTCACACACGCTCTGACTCTTGCTCATGCCAGTTCAATCTCCAGACATGCCCTATCCAGTGAAACTCATCAGCCATTCTGTACAAGATTTTCCTCCTCTGAGAAATGTTTCCAAAGAGAAAGGGATGGTCTGGGCGAGACCTTTCACAAAGGATCCTCGTCCTTTGTGAAATCTTCCTTTGAAGCCATGGTTCCTCCAAACACCCCTGAATTTCACTAATTAGCTAGAGGGTTGCTCTTATCCATGCAGTTCTCAAAGCCCTTCTCAAACTGTTACGTGCACATGCTTAGGGTTTCTGCTGACGTGACGGGGCCTTGAGCAAATGTCCCTAGGCATGAGTGACACCAACAGCACAAAAATAATAGCAGCATGAGGCCTCTGCTGGGTGCTTATTATATACCAGGTATTAACGGCTGTCAACCTTCACATGCACAAAAATGAAAGAAGGCGCTCAAGGAGGGGAACTGGCCTGGCCAGGTGCCTCCTGCTGGAAAGGCATAGAGCCTGGCTTTGAACTCAGATGCATGTGCTTGGTTCCCAAGCCCACTCTTGGTTGCGTCCTGGGATGTAGAACCTTGCTGATTGAAAGTCTTGTGTTGGATGCTGAAGACACATGGGAAACATCACCTCCAGCCTCTGGGACCCAAGTGCAGGGGCTGGTGGAAGGGTACTTACAGTCTGTGCTTGTCCCTTGAAAATGTATCACCAGAGCCAAGAAGAAAGTGGTGTGAATGGGCCTGGAGCTGAGTCCTGCATGTGTTTCAATGCTTGGACTCGGGGCCAGCAGGTGGCCAATGGGCATCTCGTGTTCGCCCCCAGCTGCAGGTGGCTCGGATGCGCATTGAGTACCTGGAGCAGTCCACCGTGGACCGAGCCATTGTCAAGAGGCAGGAGGCGGTCATCTGTGACCTGGAGAACAAGACGGAGTTCCAGAAAGTGCAGATTAAGAGATTTGAGGTATTTGTAAACATGTAAATATTACTCAGGCTGAGAGCAGTGGGGCTTTTGTGTAAGCTCTGCTATCCTCTGACCACGCTCCCATCTGCTCCTGCCTTTCTCTGAATCCGTATACCGCCTCCATCGCCCATCCGTGTTCCCTCTGTCCTTTCTGCCTGCTTTCAACCACATGGTCCCGTAAGTACCTATCCATCCAACCTACCCACCTCCATCTACCTCCTTCCACCTCCTTCCATCATACCCCTTCTGTCTCTTCTTCCTTCCTTTCTCCAGTATCTTCTCTTCCTCTGATCTTTCCCTTTCTTCAGACCTTGACCCCTCTGTCTGTCCATGTTTTTATCCACTGATCCCATTCTGCCCTTCTCCATCCAACTACTCACACACATACACACATAGCACCTGCTTTGAGCAGAAATATATTTTGCTCTTAGTATGTACCAGGCTCTGGTTTAGGCGCATGGGAGGCAGAGGCACAAAAAAGCAGATGCTGCTTTCCAGAAACATAGAGTTTTGTAGGAGATGTGGGTGAAATATGTATATAAATACAGAGAGAGTGGGCTGGGAGGTTTGGGAGATGGCAGTCTTTTCAAGCTGGAGAATCAAGGTGGCCTCCAGGAGGAGATAGCATTGCTGCTGGACCTTGAGAAGGGCAGGTAAGACAGATGGGCTGGGCTGGGGTTCGATGACTACGTTCACCTTTAGCTCTGTGGGCCAGTGACACAAGCCACTGCCCAGTGGACGTCACCACTGTCAAAGCTGTTTCTCATTAGCCTCTCCCCTGGAAATTCATCACAGTCCCGTCGGGGGGAGGTAGGATCACTCCCACCGAATAAACTACAAGATGTCCCCAGTGAGGTCAAGTGACCTGTTCAAGATACAGCTAAGTAGTGTCAGAGACAGGACTAGATTGACAATGGACCTTCACTCCTCCCTGGTCCCAGGCTGTAATTTCTCCATGGTCGGCTGGCTGAACCACAGGACGATGGTGCATCTGGAAATGGGAGGCTGCCTTCCTCACGTGGAAACTTTCTCCCACTCCCCTGTTTGGCATTTCGTCTCTAAGAAGGATGCTTTATATGAAGAACAGAGAAAGAGTCTTCTTTGTCTTGACCCTCAGTGCTTCTCGGAATTGCTCAAGGGATCCCCCAAGGCATAATTGTCTCTGCAGATCACCATGAAACTCTTTGATCTGCTAGATTTTAAGTGTACATAATGTTGGGCTCTATCAGTTTTTTTTTAGCTTGATTCAAGCATAGTCAAATGATAGCAGAGAAGTAAATAAAATTATGATTAAAAAAAACACAAACTTTCAGTGGCAGGTTCTATGTCCAAATTCACTTAACCCCTCTGCCATCATGATTTGAATTTAGTAGAATCCTGGGTCCTTGAGCTGAGGTACCTTGGGGATACCGTTTGAGAACTGATCTTCTTCCTTTTAACCCCCCTGCTGCCCTTTGAAATTGTTGCTAAACTCCACTTGAAAGGCAAAGGGCAATTGAATAGTAAAGCCTTTCTTTTAGACCATTATTCAGTCTCTGATCTGGAGAGGGGCTCAGAGTCATGAGCAAGGGCCTGAAATATTCATGCAGGCTCGGTTTTAGGTCAACACTCGGGTATTTGCCCATCAGAATCGATTGGCTCCGGGCTTGTTGGCCAACTAATGAATTCTGCAGAACAGCACTTGGGTTTGTTTTCTGTAGCAATGGCGATGCCCACAGCTCCCTTCTCTTTACTGTTTCATTGTGTCCTCTTGGCTTCTCCCCCCAGAAAAGGGAAAATGCCATAAAGCGTAAGAGCTGAGGCTCATTCATGGAAGATTATCTGATCAAACCTCCTCGTTTTACAAATTGGGAACACAGAACCCATGCTGGGGAAGGGGTTTTGATTTCCCAAAGTGGTGTGATCCCCCCCCCACAGCTTCATAAAATGATGAGGGCTGCTATAAATATTATTAATTCCCAACCCTTGTCTAGAATGCCCGGTGTGCCAGGCACTGAGCTAAGCCTTCTGCTGAACTTAACGTTTTCAATTCTGACAGCATCCCTGGGACGTGAATCCTATCATCATTCCTGCCTCTCAGAGAGGTTAAATAACCTGCCCAAGGTCACACAGCCAGGAAGAAGTAGTGGTGAGGATTGAACTTAGAGCATATTCAAAACCAGGCTGCTTGTCCATATGCTAGGCTGCCTCTCTGTATAGCAGTTATCACTGGCTAGGTTTTTAAATTCTTCTTTTCAGTATTAGAAATCAGAATTATCATCCTGATGACTTTATACAAATGCACAGAGGCCGAGCACAGGATTTCTCTTCCTGGAGCCCCCGTCTCCTGCCCCTGGCCTCTAATAACAAGATGGGTGTGTGCTTCCGCTCTGACTCCAGGTCCTAGTGATCCGGCTTCGGGACAGCCTGATCAAGATGGGTGAGGAGCTCACGCAGGCAGCCAAATCTGAGTCCCAGCAGCGGGAGAGCAGCCAGTATTACCAGCGGCGCCTGGAGGAGCTGAAGGCGGACATGGAAGAGCTGGTGCAACGCGAGGCGGAGGCCAGCCGCAGGTGCATGGAGCTGGTAGGTGCTGTCCCCAATGCTGGCTCTCAGATGATGGAGGATTTCGGGTGCAGGAGTGCCCTCCTGTCTTCTGTATGGGAGCCACTGCTGGGGCTGGTCCCTGGGGCCTTTGGGAAGTGGTGAGAAACCAGAAGGGGATGGGCAGAGAAACGAAGCTGCCATTGGGTGTGGGCTCTGGGGGCGGGCCCAAGGTGGACTAATGGCATTCACTGCTGCTGGATGGCCACCCAGCACATGTGCGTTTCAGTTTCCAGACTTCCTTTTTCTGCCTCACACTTTCCACTCCAAAGGCAGGGCAGCCTCTTGGGAAGAGGAAGGAACCAAGGTTGATTAAATGTCTCCCTTGCATGGAGTCTTACCAACCATATCATAAAATCCTCCTAACAACCCTGTAAAGTCAGGATATTGTCACCATTTTACAGATGGGCAAACTGAGGCAAAGGCCATCAACATATCAAATTGGGGCTCAGAGTGGTACATTCACTAGTCCGAGGCTACACACTAGTAAGAATTTAAACCCAGGCCTGTCCAGCCCTGTAGTCTGTGTTTTTATTGACTAAGCCATGCTTTGCTCCTGGTGTCGTCCAGGCAACACTTTTCTTCCCATCAGGACAGGAAAAAAGAAAGAAAGAAAGAAAGAAAGTATAAAATAGAAAAATAAAAATCAATAAAATGCAGAGTTTGGTATCTTACTAAATTTCATAGGGAAGAAAAAGGGGGGGGGAGATGAAAATGTGTTTCCTGTCCAGTGAGAAAGTCTCTCCCATCACACACTGTATTTTTCTGAGGAGAGTTTCCTGCAGGGATCACAGGGCCTCTGAGAGAGCTGGATGCTCCTTTTCCCCAAGAGGTCCGCTATACCTAAGACTCCGGGTTTCTGCTTCTGGGACCTGGGAGACAGCTGGCACCCCCTATGCCCACCACCGGAGAGCCATCACTGAGACAACCCAGCATGGGCTGAGGCTTGGCCAGAAGGTCTCTAAATCACAGTCTTTATCTCCTTCCTGCCCTGTCCACTCTGGTTTTGTGACGGGTCTCACCAACTTGTCTGCCTGCAGTAAGTATATTTCTCGGGACACTGCCTGCCACAGCCAGGGCCCCTCTCATCAGCTTAGCCCTTGACAAGCCATCAGCGTGGCTGTCGTATAGGGGGAGGTGAGGCTCTGCACAGAGACCCAGGTTCCCAGTCAAAGTCCAAGAGCCATGACTGGCAGTTCCTCCACCTCCCACGGCCAGGGAGAGAGAAAGGCTCTTTCCTCCAGTTGACAGGATGACTTCCTCATTCACCAGCCCTGTTTCTCATGCAGCTGAAGTCCCCTCCCGCCCGCTCTGGCTGGGAGCGACAGAACATCCCAGCCTGTCTCCTCTGATGTCTTCTTTAGCTGGCCAGACACCCAGGTGTGCTGGCCGGATCAAACAGTGGCTTTCTTCCTCTTTTCTTTGTTCTCCTTTTCTCCTCTCTCCTCTCCTTCCTCCCCTTCTCCTTTTCCTTTCCCTATCCCCACTTCCAAGGACAGGTTAGGATCTTTAAAGGCCCGGAAATACTGAAAATATAGAGCAACCCTCATATATGAATTAAAATAAAAACACAAACAAAAAACTATAAAACACAAAGCTTGTGTGTATGCTGACATGAGATCTGCATTGTTCACTGCTTTGATTGCAAGATGCTGCATAAGTTTACCAAGACTGAAATCTTCCCTTTATTTTGGCCTGTGGCTGGGTGGTGTATTTTCTAGGGCTGCCTTAACAAAGTAGCAGAAACTGGGTGGCTTAAAACAACAGAAATTTATTCTCCCATCAAATAAATTTGACTGAAGATCAAAAGTCTGTAACCAAGATGTGGGCAGTGCCACACTCCCACTGAAGGCTCTGGGGGAGAATTCTTCTCATCCTTACAAATTCAGGTGGTTCCAGGCATTCTTTGGCTTGTGGCCACATCTCTCCAATATCTCCCTTTGTCTTCATATGGTTGTTGTCTCTGAGTCTGTGTGTCTCAAATAACCCTCTGCCTTTTTCTTATAAGGTCAGCTATAATTGAATTTTGGGTTCACCCTGAATCCAGGTGGATTTTATCTTGAGATCCTTACCTTAACTATATCCATAAAGACATTTTTATTTTTTCCCAGATAAGGTTGCATTGATAGGTTCTAGGGGGATTATTGGTTTTAGGGGGCCACCCTTCTACCCACACTGCAAGAAAGGAGGGCACGTTCCTTCCCAGCTGGCGTTCTGCTGTGATTATGTTCCTCTTGTTTCATCAGTGACTCTGTGGATTAGGGAGGCTCAGAGGGGTGATGTCAGGTTGGCCGACCCTTCCTAATGGTGGATATCCCACACTCACCAACCCAGTTGCCTCAAATACACCTCCTACCGATGGGCCTGGGATATTTCCACCGGGAGAAGACAGGACGTCCTCTTTTCTTGTATGATTTATTCACTAATTCATTCAACATGTGTCCGTTCAGCACCAGCTGTGGGCAAGGTGCAGGGGTGGGCATTGGTGGGGAACAGCAAGGATTCATAAAGCTCCTGTTTTGTAGAAGCTCGCAGTGTGGACAAAAAGCTCAGTGGGAGCACCCTGTTTCTGAGACCCCTAATCAGTGTGTCATCCTGGTACTTCCCCAGGCTTCTCCAGGTTCACGTCCATTACACCAATCTGCCCTCCTCCGTCCCCTATAAGACAAGGGGACACCCGCCCCATGCCATGCATTCTCTAATGAATTTTACCAAAAGCCTGCAAGGCAATCAGCATTCTGGTCCTTTCCTTCATGAACTATGCATCCTCAGTTTTTCCCACGGGCCGTGCCCAGTGCTCAGTGTTGGGGATCCAGAAGGGAACAAGACACATCTTTGCCCTCAAGGAGCTCACACCAAATGGAGAGATATTTCAAAGGCCCTTATTCGTGTATTTTATGCATCCCTCTGTGGTGGGCGCTCAGAGTGTTCAGGCAGAGCGAGGTGTCTGTGCAGTGGGACTGGGGGGATTCTTGGATAAGCCAGCTGACCCCATGGCCACTGTCGCCACCAGCCATTTGAGTAAAGCACTGTCCCTTTCACTTTTCATGTTTTAAGTTCAAATCTCCCTGGGAGGGATAGAAAGAATTTTCTAACTTCCCAGTCTAAGCGTGCATGCATGCGTGTGTATATGCATTCATTCTTTCATTCATTAGTTTGTCTGTCTGTCAATCCATCCATTGATCCATCCATCCATCCATCCATCCATCCATCCATCCATCCATCTATCCATTCATCCATCCATCCATCCAATGCTTAGACCCTTTGCAGATGTGGTTTTCTTTCACGTTGATACCAAGCCCAGCTGGAGAATGTGGAGGGGCAGACACATGAGGTGCTTGGCCCAGAGCTACAGCATTGGGTGTGGTAGAGGTGGGATGGGTGTCCCCATGTGTCTAGCTCTAAAGCTGTCACCGTGACCCCACCCTGCCCTTTCGGCCCAATCCTGCTGAACAGTGGCTGTGCCATGGGAGACCCCTGAAAAGATTCCACCCATCGGGCCCTGAGAAGCGGGAATAATGTTGATGGATCTCCCTTTTGTGTTCCCTTCCGCCTGTCCCAGACTGCACCATTTGTCACTGTTGGTGTTGGTTTAAAGGGCTGCGAGTTGTTTCGTGTGAATGATTTACACCCATAGCTGGCGCACCGGCACGTCCAGATCAGGATCAATTACCCCGCCGATGGAACTTCTCTTCCCGGAAAAAAGAAAAATGAGGTTTTGCCATTAATTTTAGTAAATGTACTATTCCTGGCGACTCTAGGAGCCATTATGGAGAAAAAGAATATTCTGGCTCTAAATCATTCAAGTCCCTTTGTCATGGGAGCGATGAGACAGCTCATCAGTGGATTTATGTCCTGTTGTTTTTCAATAGTTACAGAGTCCAGGGGAAACCACCTCAGCCCCAGGACAGGGGAACCGAGGGAGGTCAAGGGCAGCTGCAAGGGCTGATGGTGACAGGAGGGCCTGCCCTCTGCCTGCTTTCCTCCAGACGCACCTGTTTTGGAGGCCACACCTGTTGGGTTTACCCTCTAGCACCTTGGCTTGACTCGCTACCCCCTACTTGGCCCTGAGTTGGGTATCTTTTTCAAAAGCTTCCCAGGCCTTGTAAAACATAGATTGGACTTCTGCTTACTCATAATGCACCACCCAGTGACCCATGCCGGAAATCCCAGTGGCCTATCCCTCTCTGGCTCACACAGATTGATGGCCAGGCCTGCTGTTTTACCCTATTTGGGTATTTTAAAAATCCATCTCCTCCCGTCTTCCTCCCATATTTGCTTCCTCTGTCTTTAATTAAGCCCCATCCCCTCTGGTCTGGGGCTCTGTAGTTACCTTCCAACCAGTCTCCCACATTCCCTCCACTCTGACTCATCCCTGCAGAAGATCTTTCCAGAAGGCACACATCCTACTGGGTTATTCTTCTTGCTAAAAGATCTTCCACGACTCTCCACTGCCTTCAGAACCACATCCTGGCTCCTTCCCTGAGCCTCTGAGATCTAGCCTCTGTAGATCTTTCTGTCTTTGGTTGCCTGCCTCTTATCACCACGCGTGTTCTACTCAAGCATGAAGGGACCCAATGGTGTGTTATTTCTTGACTCACCATCTTTGTTCCCATGCATCCCTCTGCCGGCCTACTCAAACTTCAAACCCAAGTTTGGTCCCACCTCCAGGAAGTCCTTACTGTTATCCCCACCCCATACTAGGTGAAGCACCTCCTTTCTCTTCCCACCTCCCCCTGTGTTCACCCCATCATGCAGACATGCATGGCCCAGGACAGTGACATTGGCTGGCAGCTTTGGGGAGCAGTTGTTCCATCCTGTTCATCGTGGCCTCTTCACACCCGCATTCAGCAAGTGTCTAGTGAATGCCTGCTGTGTGTTAGGCAATGTCTGCATTTCCAGAAGGGCAGGGACACACCACAGACGGGGACATAAACGCCGGCTCTTCACCTCCCCTTCATTTTCTCTCTTTTCCTTCTTCCTCGTTGCAGCTCCTCCACTGAATGCAGCCGCAGAATCCCTTCCTCCCACCCTCCACCTGCTCCCCTCTGCTGCTGACCTCGCTCTTCTTTAGCTCCCACCTGTCCACCACCTGTGTAGGTGCAGACATGTCACCTCTGTCTTTCTCGCTTTCTCTCTCATTCCCCAAATAATTGCTTTGACTTGTGTGTGTGTGTGTGTGGAGCAAGGATGCATAGCTCCTTGGGGCTACAATAACAAATCACCAAAAACTGGTTCAAACAATGTAAATTGATTATTTCATGGTTCTGGAGGCCAGAGTCTGAAATCAAGGTGCTGATCGGGCCCTGGTCCTTCTGAAGGCCCTGGGAGAGAACCCTTTCTTCCTCATACAATTTCTGGGGGCTCCAGGTATTCCTTCTATGTGGCAGCATAACTCTGTGTTCACATGGCCTTCTTTCTCTTCTCTGCCTCTCTGTCCTCTCCTCTTCTTCTAAGAACACTAGTCAATTGGATTTAGGATCCACCCTAATCCCATATGACCTCCTCTTGACTAATTACATCTGAAAAGATCCTGTTTACAACAAAGTCACATTCTGAGGTTCCCAGTGAACATGAATTTTGGGGAGACACTCTTCAGCTCACTTACAGGGCAGTAGAAGGAGCACCGGACTTGGAGTCAGAGAGCTTGGGCAGCTAAGTTAACATGGCAGAACCTCAGTTTCACCATCTCTACAATGGGAGGGGATGGATATAATGCAGCTGATCTCATTGGGTGGCAGTGAAGATCAAAGGAAATGATTTATCTAAAAGTGCCCAATGATAGCACACAGTAGGGACTTAATAGATATCCCACTATTTTCTTTCTCCTTTCATCTCTCACTCCTCCTCTGACTCTGATTCTACTTCTATCTGAACTACATCCTATGAGAAATTTTAAGATCAACTCTCTTAGCAATTTATTTTTTCTCTTAGCAACTTTCAAATATATAATATAGTATTATTAATTATAGTCACCATGATGTACATTATATCCCCAGGACTTACTTGCTTTGTAAGTGGAAGTTTGTGTCATTTGAACCCCTTCACTCGTGTTTCCTGCCCCCACCCCCTGCCTCTGTAAACCCCAAGTCTGTTCTCTGTATCTAAGGGCAGGTATGACTAATTTTTGACCGGCACATCACTTGTTTCTGTACAAACAGTACTGAGATTTGAAAATAATTGATTCTCTAAGGTAAACACACACACACAAAAATAAAAATAAACTATATCCTAAATCTACTGGCCCTACTTCCCCATTCCATCCCATGCTGATGTTGGTTAATGGTAGTGATGTTGGAGGGAGTTAGTGCTGGGATATCACTGTGTGCTGGGCCTTGGGCTAAGCACTTACACGGGTTCTCTCATTCTGTCCTTTTAGAAAATTATCTCCATTTTACCAATAAAGGAACTAAGACCCAGAAGGCCTAAGCACCTTCTCCAGAGTCACATTCCCAGCAAATGGCACAGTCAGAATCTGAACCCAGGTCTGACCAACTCAAACCCATTCTCCTACTGAGTAGGGTTTAGACACAAAATATTTCCACATTTGAGTGTATTTTTTTTAATTGAGTCGTAAGAAGTAATATTGGTTCTCTTTCTGTGGTCTAGGCTTTATTGACTTTTGGGGTTGGATACTTGTCAGGGGGCTGGCCTGTGTCTTGTAGGATATTTCATAGCCTCCCCAACTTCTACCTGCTAGATGCTAGAACTGTCCTCACCCCTCAACTCCAAGTCATCACAATCTGAAATATCTCCAGACGTTGCCAAAGGTGCCCCGAGAAACAAAAGCATCCCCGTTGAGATCACTGCTCTCATGTGACCCTCACAGTAACTCTAAAGGCATGATGATACTCCCCACTTCAGAGATGACCCAACAGGCTTACGGGGGTGACGTGATGAACCCGAGGTCACAGAAAAACCGGAGGAGGGGGTGTGCACATCAGGAGGAGAGGAATTCAAGAACAGGAGGAGAAGGGCAGCTTAACTTCCTACGCTCAAAGGGAAAGGACAGGAGTGATGTCAATAAAACCCAGTCCCAAGTTTAGGCCTGCCCCAGAGGCGACTTCACAGCAGAAGTTAATTCTGAACGGAACGGAAGGCCTTGCTGCAGACTGTGTACTTTTAATAATGTTTAAATAAAACATGGGAGCATGGGTGTGATCTCCTCACCGAGCCTGGCTTGTCAGCCGCCTGGGCAAAATCATAAATAGTTAATAGACATCCACTTAAGGCTCTACTTCTGTTAAATCCAGCATCAATTATTTATGGCCCATGAATTATTTATTGGGTGTTACTTGGGGGTGTATTTTCCACCTTTGGGGTGGGGGGTGCAAAAGGAAAAGAAGGTGAAGCCTGAAACAGGCCTGAAACTAGCCATGAGGGTCTTGGCTCCCTTCTGAAGTGGGAGTGGGGGAGGCTTCCCTACTCCTGGTAAGGACACCTCCCCTTGATGTGATCAGGAGGTTGGAGTGAATTTGGATCTGGGAAGGTGCTCCCAGAAGGAAAGCTTGGGCCGGTCCCAGCTGTGTGCTAGCAAGAGTTTAACAACCAGCTCTCCAGGGCATGTGAGTCCTGGTGTGTAGTGTTCTCAAATGTCCCACCAGGGCTGATTGCAAGCTAACACCATGATGTCTTTGAATGTGGAATTGGGAGGCCACCCACCACATAGGATAGAGACCAAACACTTTAAAAGCACGGATGGTAGTAAAATGGTGCTAAAATAATTAGGAAGCCATGTGTTTTGAGTATGTGGTTACATTTGTTCTTAATATGATTTATTGATTTGGAAGTTTGTACCATTTAATTCTTTATGATAGTTGTGTTGGACAACCAGCCTGCAAAGTTCTGGAAAAGTTAGCAGTTGGCTCAAGGACACTGGTAGGAGCCCCTTCCAGCACACCAGTTTCTTGACGTCTCCTTGGGGTGAAGTCGCCATGCCCCTGTTAGGAGGTTGTGGTGTTGAGTGGAAAGAGGGTAGCTTTGGGGTCCAGAAGCTCTTAAATCAAATCTCATCATCCAGGGAGTCTTTTTTAAGTGAAATGACTTCACTGTCAGAATTCAGTTATCAGAAGGTCTTCTTTGGCCTCATGTATCAAATGGGTATGATCCCATCCACTCTTTTCGAAGTGCTTCACCCTGTGTTTTCGCTCTGTTGGTCATGTGAGCTCCTTCGTCTTTCCCTCTTGTCCGCCTCCTCCTGTCTTCTGAGAATCTGGCCACATCTGGTAAGGGCCTTAGTTTTCATGTTCATTCTCTCTCTCATTGGGTTTTCTTGGCCACCTGAAGACCTATATTTCCAAACTGTAGTGGGGAACACAGCGCCCTCTCACGACTTTGTTGGGGGCATTCACCAAACCCCGAGTTAAGGGTTTCCTTTAAAAAACAAAAACAAGGGGTGCTTGGGTGTCTCAGTCGGTTAAGCGTCTGCCTTCGTCTCAGGTCATGATCCCAGGGTCCTGGGATCGAGCCCCACGTTGGGCTCCCTGCTCTGTGGGGAGTCTGCTTCTCCCTCTCTCTCTGCCACTCCCCCCTGCTTGTGCTCTCTCTCTCTCTCAAATAAATAAATAAAATCTTAAACAACAACAGCAAAAAAAAAAAAAAAAGCCTCTCTGTTTTCCTCCTGCAAATGACTGTGAACTTCAGAGCATAAAGATGAATTATTTTGGCTGGGAACTGAAGTATTTAAAAAGGCATTCCATATGGAGGGCATTTGGGGCCATGAGCAGGGTGTAAATAATACTTTTTATGGCTTTCCTGACGGGGAGACAGCTCTCCTAATTACTGCCCCGTTATCTCAATGTGATCCAAAATGGCCCAACATGTTTATAAATTCCCTGTTCAGACTGCTTCACTTGCCACTCGTCATGGCCTCCTGCATTCTCAGTGAGCTAGCAGGGGGGAGAGTGGGTATTTATCTCACTGCCCCCTTCTGGGCACCACAGGCTCCTGTCTGTCTCCCCACAAAGGTTTCTCTACCAAAGAAACTTGGTCCCAAAAGGAATGTGGACCCCATGCCACTAGCCTCAGACATGTTTCTGGGATGGAATTCTTCCAAGCTATCTTTATCCCAAACGATGAATGTGCTTGTCTCAATTCAAGAGGTAGTAGCGTCTAATGAAATGAGCTTCTTAGTGTCTGCCTCTGAGATGAGATATATTGATAATAAAATCTATTACAGAAAGCCTACCTAGGAATAATTGGGTCTATTACTCCTTGACTTGTGGCTTTGTTTCTGCATTAAGAACTGGCTCTCCTGTAATTAATCAGAATTTAAAGTTGCTAATACCAATTACAAATAATGCACGGAATGTTGAGATGGTGAACAGACGAGTAGATACTAATCTTGTCCCCCGAGACTTCACCAATTGAACTTTTGTCACTTTGGACTTGCTGGAAATTAGAGTAACTTAACTGCGCAAAGTTAATTATTTTAAAAAGAAAAGGGGGGCAGGTATTGATTGAATGTGGCAGGTGTACATTAAATTATTCAAATAGATCCAATTGAAATTGTTTAGATGAGATTATACTTCACTTAATTGCGTGTCAGAGAGGCTCGGGAAGGTTAATCTTCACGATTGAAAGCAGGATCATTGGCATGGTTAGACATCTTCAGAAGATAGTGGTCCCAAGGAAATCAAGGGGACCCCAAATCAGACTCGATGTTCTGATTCCAAACACTGATTCAGTGGGAAGGGTGATTCATCTCTTTTGGACACCCTTTTTTATTTCGACTGAGCTTAAACAAGGAGAAGTCAGAAGGAGACCTCAGAACTTGAGGATAGACCAAGAAGTGGAAAAGAAAATGGTTTTTACAGTATGGAGGTTCTTCAAAAAGTTGAAAATAGAGCCACCCTACGACCTAGCAATTGCACTACTGGGTATTTACCCTAAAGATACAAAGGTAGTGATCCTCAGGGGCACATGCACCCAAATGTTTATAGCAGCAATGTCCACAATAGCCAAACTATGGAAAGAACCTAGATGTCCATCAACAGATGAATGGATAAAGAAGATGTGGTACATATACACAATGGAATACTATGCAGCTATCAAAAGAAATGAAATCTTGCCATTTGCAACGATATGGATGGAACTGGAGGGTATTATGCTGAGCGAAATAAGTCAATCAGAGAAGGACATTATCATATGGTCTTTCTGATATGAGGAACTTGAGGGGGAAGGTGGGGGTTTTGGGGGGTAGGGAGGGAAAAATAATGAAACAAGATGGGATGGGGAAGGAGACAAACCATAAGAGACTCCTAATCTCACAAAACAAACTGAGGGTTACTGGGGGTGGGAGGGTAGGGATAGGGTGGATGGGTTATGGACATTGGGGAGGGTTTGTGCTATGGTGAATGCTGTGAAAGGTGTAAGCCTGATGATTCACAGACCTGTACCCCTGGGGCAAATTAAAAAAAAAGAAAAAAAATGGTTTTTACTGGGAGAATTCGCTGGTTTGGAATTGCAAGTGTAATGTAGCAGGAAAGGATGAGTGAAGTGGTCTAAATTTTGGCGCTTTTGGTTGTAAGTGACAAACAACATTCTAATTGGCTTAAGCGAAAGGGAATGCATGGGTTCATCGAATGGAAAAGTCCAGAGACCTCTGATTTCAGGTCCAGTGGAATTCAGGGGCTCAGATGATGTTCAAGGGCTGAAGGCAGTGTGTTAGGGTCAACTCACACCAGCTTACTGGAGCTAATTGTGCCTATCTTTTCCTAACTGTGTGCTTGAGGATGTCAGTTTGGAAGATTGACATTAGTGATTGAAGGAGAATTTATACCATGGAAATTGGCAAGTGCTCCAAACAGTGCTCCCTCCATCTCCTCCTCCCCCAGCCAGTTTTAAATATTTACCAGGACACCACTGACTGAACCCTCCTTTCCATCCCCATTCTCAGGGAGGCTTTTCCTTCCCAGGGGCAGCAGTCAGGCTGAAAATGATCAGCAAATCAGCCTCAGGGATAAAATGGTCCTTGTACCCAACAACTCAGACAGAAGTCTAGAAATGGAACCTCACTGATTCTGATGGCCATGTTTTGGTGTCCCTGCCCATCCCTAAAGCAAGCACCAGGGCTGGAAGGGTGCAGTCTCTGATTGGATGGTTCTGGGAGATGTGCCCAGCCCTGAATCCTGGGGTAGAGTCAGCACTAGCCTAACCATGCTGATGGAGAGCAGGGAAAGAAGAGCTCCCCCAAGCAAAACTGGAAGGACGGGGAATGGATTCCAGAGAGAAGCTCTTGGAGGCCCACTACAGAGGCCATGTCTGTGTGCCTTGACCCCTTGCTGGCTTTCCTCTGCTCTGCCCCAGGTTCTTTTTTCCCTTCTCTACTTATTCCCTTGGCCCTCCCTCAACTTTTCTCCCCTTTCTGTTTTACATCTTTTCTGTGACTCCTGCTGCTGGGAAGTCCCATAAGTAGGACAGATCGAAGAAAGGGGAGAGGAAGCCAGAAGGGGGCAGCCTGATTTTCCTTTCCTGCTCCCCACGGGAGCAGCTCCTGTCATGGGAGGAGCCTGCCTGGCAGCCAGGGGGCCTGGATTCAGGAGCCCCACGTGTGCCTTTTACTGGCTGTGTGACCTGGGGTCATGCCTCTCCCTGAGTGGGGCTCACTTTCTCTCTCTCTCTGTAAAATGGATCGGATCATCTCTAAGGCTGTTTCTACTGAGACGGTGTGCAAGGCTAGAATTCGGTGGCCATGGAGCTGCGAGCTTTGGGTGGGTCCTAGGGGCAGCCTCTGTTGGTAGGGTCACATCCCTGCACCCGTGACCTTTGCATAGGGTTGCAGCATCTCAAACCGGAAGTTATTTAGGCTCCTTTATCCCACTGAGGCTTCTCCAGCCTCAGACTCAGACCAGTGGAAATTCCACCTCTTGCTGTGAAATGACTCCCTCGACAGGTGACAGAATCCCTGTAGATCTTCTTTCTCTGGTGCCTTCCAGGTGGAGTCTGTACCTGCTGCGGATTCCGATATGGCTTCCAGATGTGTCACCTTATCTCTGGGGAGATGCAGAGAGACACCCTTTTGCTTCTCTCAGTTGGGAGACGGCAAGGAGTTAGCCAGAGAGTACCTTGTTGTTGTTGTTGTTTTTAAATAGCCAACGAACGTCGCACCCCCTTTTAAATCCATAGCTAATGCAGATTTGTGTTAGATCAAAGCAGAGCCCTCCCATCAGGATTCCCCCATTTTTATGCTGGCCCCTGAGGCCACACCACAAAACTCTTGCTATCCCATGATCTAAACCAGAGATCAGCAAACTGCAGTCTGTGGGCTAAATCTGGCCTGTCTTCTGTTTTTGTTTTGTTTTGTAAATAAAGTTTTTTTAGAACATAGTCACAGCTATTTACATATTGTCTATGGCTGTTTTCATACTCCAAAGGCAGAGGTGACTGTGAGAGAGACCACTTAGCCCATAAAATCTCAAATATTAATTATTTGGCCCTTTACAGAAAAAAAAAAAGTGCTCACCTTTCCCCTAGAACATTGCTGGGCACATACAAGGCATGAAAAAAAAATGCATGTTGAATGAAGAAAGAGCTTGACAGAAGGGCAAGATATAAAAGTAAGGAGACCTACACACAAATCTTAGTTCCATCATTTTCCTCCTGTGTGACTTTGGTCAAAACGCTTACCTTCTCTGTGTCTCTGTTCTCTTATAAAATGGGGATAGTCACTGCAATCCCTTCACAACACTGTGGGGAAGATTTAATGAGACAGTGTGTTTAAATGCTTGTCATAGTGGCTGATGCAAAGCAAACTTACTGTCATCATCATTGTCTTAGTCCATTTGGGCTACTATGACAAAATATTACAGATTAGGTGGCATTTAGCCAATAGAAATTTAGTGCTGACAACACTGGAGGCTGGGAAGTTCAAGATTGAGGCATCCGCACGGTTGTGTTTTAGTAAGGGCCCTCTTCCTAGTTTGTAGCTGGCACCTTCTTGTCATGTCCTCATGGGGTGGAAAGGGTTAGGGAGCTCTCTGGAGTCTCTTTTATAAAAGCACTAATTCCACTCGTGAGGGGTCCACCCTCATGGCCTAATCACCTCCTATAAAGCCCCACCTACTAATACCTCCATCTTGGGGGTTAGGCTGTCATCATAAGAATTTGGAGTTGGGGGACATAAACATTCAGACCAGAGAAAGCATCATCACCACTACCATCATCACCATCCACCATCATTATCATCATCATCATCACCACCATCATCATCATCTTCATCACTATCATTATCACTGCCTTCATCACCTCATCTTCATTACCACCATCACTACCATCCCCCTCATTATCATTGACATCACTTCCACCATCATTACCATTACCATCATGACCCTCATCACCCCTACCACCATTGTCATCATGTTCCCAGTCATCATTGCCACTACCATTATCATCATTGCCACCATCATGACCACCACCACCACCATCATGATCACCATCATAATGACCATTACCACCAACACCATCATCATCATGACCACCATCATCATCAACCCACCACCATCATTATCATGACCACCATGACCACCACCATCATCATCACTATCATGATTATCACCATGACCATCACCATGACCATCACCACCACCACCACCATCATCATCACTACCATCATCATCACTACAAGAAAGACTCAGAGCAGACAGCACCTTGGAGCCCCTTTGAGAGCTGGCCAACTCTGAGTTTCAGAGCAGAGGTAAAAGCCTAGGCCAGTGGTTGGATCATTTCCCATTTGATAGTTCTGGGAAACTTGTTCCCCATGTGCCATCCTGCCTTGTGACCTGTGGGTTCATGGATCCCTCCTTATTTGTGTTCAGTGTCCTGGGCACTGGCTTCATTGGAATTCTGCCCTTTCCCCAGGCTTGCCTTGGCTGCATTCCAGGTAAATGATGCGGAGCCCATCCCGCCGCTAGTCACCTCTGCTGCCCACTCAGATAATTAGAATCAACACATCCATTTCCCTAACGGCATTCTCATCTTCCCCCCAAAAAGTTTTCAAATAGAAAAAGAAAGGCAAAAACAAGCTACATCTGTCCTTGTTTAGGCAATTTACAGCTCTCCACAGCTGACATCCACCCAGCTGGACAGCAGAGCTAAGTTTCCCGTATGTTTTTGGTGGGAGATGTCGTGGTTGAAGCTGTTATTAAGTTTGGCAGTGATTTGGAGACAAAGCATCCTGCTGGAGAGAGGCTTATAAACAAATACTCAGGGGGAATCCTTTAGGCTCCAGCCTTTGTGAGCTCATGGCTGGTGGATGGGGAGAAAAAAAGAAGCCTGATGTCACTTCTCAGCAAACAAAAGGAAAGGAATTCAGGAAACAAGATGGCTTTCACCTCTTCCCAAGAGCCTGGCAAAACCTCCCGAGGTTGTGCCCAGGTAGCAATTGGATGCTCTTTGCCAGGGATCAACAAATGTTTTCTGTAAAGGGCCAGGGAATAAATATTTTGGACTTTGCAGCCTATATTCTTTGTCACAAAACTCTGCACATCATTGTGCAGAAGTAGCCATAAACAATACATGAATGAATGGGCATGTGTGTCCCAATAAAACTTTATTTAAAAGAAAACAAACAGTGGGCCAGATTTGGTCCAAAGGCTGTGGTTTGCCGACTCCTGTTCTAAGCTCTATTGGAAGGAAAAGTGGAAGAGGAGACAGAAGGCAGAGTTAGATTTAAATCCTGGCTCTAGCCTTTCCAGACTATGTCTGGGGCTGAGTCTCAGCTTCCTTATCTGTAAAATGGGTTATAAGGAAGTCAGGAGATTAAAGAGGGTCTTGCACATTTTAAAGGGAAATAAATAAGAAGCCTTCCTAGTACCCACTTCCTCACCCCTGGTAAAAATCAGGTGGGAGTAAAGAAGCCTCCTTAAAGGCTTCCCTTTGGCCCCTGCCACGGCGATGGGTTCTGTGACACACATCTTTTTGTAGCTCATTTGAAAGCGTTTCTGCTCTCAGTTTCCCAAGGATGGTCCTGCTGTTGTCCATTTCTACCAGAGCCCTCCCACCCCAAAATGCCTTGGGCTCAGACTACCCCATGTTCATCATAAAACACTGCCTTGGCTGGAAACCCCCAAGTATACAAATCAATAGTCTGTGTACACACTTCTATTGTCAGAGGGAGCAGTTTATGTTGTGGCTTAATGTTGGGCCATCATGAAAGACTACAAGTCAAGGATACTACATTTCAAGTTGGATAATTATGTTTGCATTTTAACTGGTATGATTTCCAGACAGGATCTTCGGGAGAATTCTGATGTTTGTGTGATGATGCTAATAGTTAAGACATACTTAACCGGGGTGGGGTGGGCTTGAGGAGGATTGGTCTTCATAGAACAAGTATAAACAGAACCTTGTTTTGTGATCCCATGGTTTGTTGTTGCTTTTGTTGTTGTTTTTTCCATTACGGATTTTAGCTGGAAGTTGATTTTTTTATGATTTCATTTATTTATTTGAGAGAGAGAGAGCAAGCACGAGCAGAGGGGAGAGGCAGAGGGAAGGGGAGAGGGAGAAGCAGGCTCCCCTCTGAGCAGGGAGCCCAATGCAGGGCTCCATCCCAGGACCCTGGGATCTTGACCTGAGCTATAGGCAGATGCTTAACTGACTGAGTCACCCAGGCACCCCTGGAGGTTGATTTTAAGTTGGGTTGTATATAGTTCATATTTACTTATTGTTGGCTTTTTTACTGTTATTATTTATGTAACATCTTACTGTGTATGGGTTCTGTGACACACATCTTTTTGTAGCTCATTTGAAAGCGTTTCTGCTCTCAGTTTTCCAAGGATGGTCCTGCTGTTGTCCATTTCTACCAGAGCCCTCCCACCCCAAAATGCCTTGGGCTCAGACTACCCCATGTTCATCATAAAACACTGCCTTGGCTGGAAACCCCCAAGTATACAAATCAATAGTCTGTGTACACACTTCTATTGTCAGAGGGAGCAGTTTATGTTGTGGCTTAATGTTGGGCCATCATGAAAGACTACAAGTCAAGGATACTACATTTCAAGTTGGATAATTATGTTTGCATTTTAACTGGTATGATTTCCAGACAGGATCTTCGGGAGAATTCTGATGTTTGTGTGATGATGCTAATAGTTAAGACATACTTAACCGGGGTGGGGTGGGCTTGAGGAGGATTGGTCTTCATAGAACAAGTATAAACAGAACCTTGTTTTGTGATCCCATGGTTTGTTGTTGCTTTTGTTGTTGTTTTTTCCATTACGGATTTTAGCTGGAAGTTGATTTTTTTATGATTTCATTTATTTATTTGAGAGAGAGAGAGCAAGCACGAGCAGAGGGGAGAGGCAGAGGGAAGGGGAGAGGGAGAAGCAGGCTCCCCTCTGAGCAGGGAGCCCAATGCAGGGCTCCATCCCAGGACCCTGGGATCTTGACCTGAGCTATAGGCAGATGCTTAACCGACTGAGTCACCCAGGCACCCCTGGAGGTTGATTTTAAGTTGGGTTGTATATAGTTCATATTTACTTATTGTTGGCTTTTTTACTGTTATTATTTATGTAACATCTTACTGTGTATGCCTTATGCTAGTCAATTCTCGCAAATTTCCTGTGACCTCTCACCTGCTTTTCAAAGCTTGATTCATAGACCAACTATGGCTACAGAGATGCTGACTCCCAGGCCCCACTCTCCATCTTTGAGTCAGGACATACATGTTAGCAAGACCCGAGAAGGATATGTGTGGATGCAGGAGTCCTGATGTAGACACTGCATCATGGCTGCATATTACACATGGGAAGTCAGAGGCTGGGAGAAGTGAGAGACAGCACTTCCTCCCAGCCACACTCTAACCACACAGTTGGCTACCCTGTTTAGCTTATGGCTCCTGCCTCTGTCCGAGGGATGTGGTTACTCTGCTTCTATACCCTTTTCCGCCAGCTGCACCATGTGCTTCCTCCTGTTAGGCATCCCTTTCTTCTTGACTCTGCCATTGTGGAGCCCAAAAGTTAACCACATATCCAGTAGGTGCTAAAATATCTACTGCTCAGTGGAGCTGACTCCACAAATCATTTGCATATGCAAAACTGAGAGCCTGCTATTTTAAAAACTGAGGGTGGAGGCTACCAGTACTAATCAGTAGGGTGTCCTGGGCCCATCTGCCCTTCATTACTTTGAGTCTTTAGAATATAGAATAATAACACCTCTTGGCACATTAGAATCATAGAAACTTTGAACCTAAGGGCTCTTAGTAACTTGGAGTTTCTCTAGTTTTCTCTCCAGCAGTCAGGACAGGTGAAACACAGTGGTTTCCCAGATGTTCAGATTCTTTTCTTTTCTTTTTTTTTATTTTTAATTTTTATAAAAGTAATCTCTACGTCCAATGTAGGACTTGAACTCCTGATCCCGAGATCAAGAGTTGTGTGCTCCACTGACTGAGCCAGCCAGGTGCCCCTAGATTATTTTCTATCTCACTACAATGTATATGAATCCCCTGGAGTGGCGGTGTCCAATGTGGTAGCCCCTGCCTCGTGGAGCTATATAAATTCAAGTTAATTAAAATTAAGTGCAATTAGGAATTCAGCTGCTCACTTTGCACTGGCCACCTAGCAAATGCTCAATAACCACCTGTGGACTGCACGTGTAATCTCATGACAACATAACCATTTGATGGGTAATCTGAATTCTTCCCCTTTGTTCCCATCTTATTTCTCAGTCCCTCCCAGGCTTCTTCCCCAGGGTGGACCCACCCAGGTCACATGCCACTTCCTCTCTGATTCCCTTTTTATGCACGTATGGCTCTTTTCATTGCCATGAGGAGAGGGAGTATAGTACATGCCTCATAGCGTCTGGGGGCTGTTGCTAATATGCTTCCCCAGCATGGGGAGAGAGTCAAAGAGCTACGTGCCTGCACTGACAAGGATCAGAGAGGCCTGTCTTCCAGTGCTCGCAGCCCCCATGAGCCAAGACCCTTGAGAAGCTCCAGCTGACCCTGAGAGCCGGGGAGGGTAGGGTGGATGGAGCTGGCAAGAGCCAGTGGGCCCCAGCTGCGAGGTGGATTTGATAAGCCTGTTCATCCGAGAGGCACATGCCGCTGGGCCATAACCTTGAGATGTGGAGGGCACAAGAGAGAGTGCACACTGCCTAGTTGTTTTTCTTTCCTGCTGAGTCAATAAATTAATAAATGGACCATGAGTGGCCAAGTGGCTGATATAATTTTAGACTCCATCAAAAGGAAGATCACAAAAGTGTATGGAGGGAGCTTCCCTGTCTCTATGTTCCCCTGCTGGGAGCCCAGGCTTCCTAATGTTCTACTCTGGGAGGCAACTCAAAGGAGGAGGGGGCAGTCTGGAAACATTTACTGCCTGTTGGCTACAGGGCCGACACGGACCAAAGTGCTTTCTGTGTCCTCCACGATTTGTCTAATTAAAGCTGCACTTCCAACCTTAGGAGCAAGGTAGTATTTTTTCCTCTATTTTACACAATTTTTAAAAAAAGGCTTAGAGGGATAAAGTGACTTCCCCAAGTCCAAAGAAGTAGGAAAGATTAGCACTGGGACATGTAATCAGTCTCCTATGTAAGCTCCCGATCACGATGTGGGTATTTCTCCAATGAACATCACATGCACACATATCACTGGGGATGAGGTTCAAATGCAGATCCTGTGTTAGCAGATCTGGGACATGCCCCAAGCATCTGCATTCTTACCCAGCTAGCCAAGTGATGCTGCCGGCCGGAGTACCTCCCTCAGGGAGGCTGGCACTGTATTGTACTCTCTCCTTATTCCAGATCCCCTGAACCCATGGAAGGGGGAGTTTGATTTTTTAAGATGAGATCACGCAGCAGGAAGTAGTTTGTTCAGTACTCAGATTCACATCTGTCTCATACGGAGTCTGTTTCTTTTCTAAAATGAGGTCTCCTGCCTGCCCTTCTGCCTTTAGCTTGACTTTCAGCTGCATTGGCTTTTGCCACTCTGGGAATATTTTACAATATCTGAAGACAGTTCTGATGGGCACAACTTGGGGACAGGGGTACTGCTGGTGTCTACTGGGTCAAGGCCAAGGATGCTGCTTTTCATCCTGAAATGCATAGAACAGCCACCTTCCCGGAACCCCGAGCAAAGAATGATCTCCCTCCCCATGTTCATGGCAACTGTCAATGGATGTCAATATGTCAATATTGTCAGTAATATTTCTTTCTAGCAGAGTCTTCTTGGTCTAGAAAATAAAAATCCACCCAGCACCCCTATCTGGAGGCCACATCATGCCCTTGACTTAGAGGAGTCAGTGAACGCTTGAAACTATCCCCCTCCCCCAAAAGTAGCACAAATCAATGAGAGTCACAACAACCAAAAAAAAAAAAAAAAAAAAAGCCGATTTCCCAGTCAATAAGTGTAACTTTCCACTGCTTCAAGATGAGGCCAGAGTGTTGGCATCTCTGGAACATCCTCTTGCCTCAGCAGATGGAAGCCAGTCAAGTCTGGAAATCATTGTCTTAATCTCTGGTCATTATCACGTCTGGCTGCACGCTGTTTATCGGCATCTTTAGCTGTTAATGTTGCATGCACTGTTTTCTCTAACAACAGCTCCTACCTCCACCGATTTCGCAGCCAGACGGCCTTGACCGTGGTCCAAGCGCGGGGGAAGGGCTGGGATCTGGCTTTGATCGCCAGTCCCCGTAGCTCTGGTCCGCACCCTGTCTGATCACTTCTTGGGCTGGGGGGAAGCCTCTAGGAATGCAAGACTGTACTAATGAAGGTTGATGTCCTTGGGAGGGTTTGTTTCTGTTTACTTGAGTTCACGCGGGATGGTTCTTTGGCTTGTTGGGGACGCCGGCTGGGGCTTCCGTCCTTACGAAGCGATTAGACGTGCCTGAAGAGAAGTGGATCTCTGGAGAGGGGAAGAGGCCGTGTGATAAATAATGATCTCGTGTGCATGAAGCTCTTCACAGTTTACAAAGCACATGGACATGATCAGGGACTCACAACGGTTTTGACTGCAGACAGGGCAGGATTTGATGCCTGCTGCAGAGTGGAGAGGGGCGGACGCTAGCATGGGTTCCTGGCTGCTGGGGAGTCAGGGCGAGGGGGGGACCCGTGTCCATCTCTCGCGTATGGTGTGTTTCTCAGTCTTACCGCTGGGCTGCCTCTCCCTGACTGGGTGCATCGATTAGGATTCAATCATTTCAGTCACTGCTGGCCTGGATGACTTTATTTGGGGGTGGGGGTGGAGGTGGCTGTGTTTCTGAACTCCTAGGCAGTGTCTGCAATCCTGAGCCAAGCCTCCTGGGATGCTCTGGATACGTAAAGATGCTAACACGGACAAGACTTAACCTGATAGTAGGCAGGCTGGGGGTTAGCATGTTGGCAATAATGATTTTATCTGATTTGGGGGCCTGTTTACATGACTCATGAGCTGATGGTGAGGAAGTGGGACAAAGAGGAGCATGTTTTTGTGGAGAAGAGGACAGGGAGGATTTGGGGAACCAGGTCTGGGGCTTTAAATTGGTACGACTAGTGGGGTGCAGGGTTAAGTGGCCTGGAAGCCTGAATGAGGAACACGAGAGGGCCAGGGAAGGTGGGGGGAATGTGAGAGAGCATCACAATAGAGGAGCCCCTGTCAACCTGTCACACTTCACAGGCTGTCACCCGGTCGTTCTGGGAACGAGAAAGAGGGCTGATGTTTATGGAGTACCTGCTACATTGTATGCAGTGTGGCAAGCACCTTCCACCTGTGAGCCCCCAGCTAGCCCCACAGCACAGTCATGTTGAAGTCATTCCCACTTTATAGATGAGGAAACTGAGGGTAGGGTAGGTGGGGTTAAGACTGGCCTGGGGTCAGACTAAAGGTGATGGAGAAGGCATCATGGAGGAAGTGACTATGAAATGGGTCTTGAAGGATGAGTAGGAGTTCACTTGTGAGCAGGGAAGAGCATTCCAGGTGGAGGAACAGTAGGTGCAAAGGCACAGAGGCAGGAAGGAACACAGGATGTTTGGGAGCTCTGAAGACCATGAGAGTTCCCAAGAAGTGGGATGCAGAGTGCGGACAGTAGAAAGAAAGAGAAAGACCTCGGAAGATGGGCTAGGAGACTATGAAGGGCTCTCTAGGCTTAACCACACAGCTTGGACTATGAGAAGGAGGAGGAACAGGGGCCTTTTAAGCAGAAAAAGACATCAGATTACAGATAGTTTCCCTTGGGTGATTTCTGGGATACAGCACGGACAGGTGGCTGGGTGGAAGAGAGGGACGACAGTTTAAGACAGCAAGAGAATGCTTAGGGGATGAAAATGGACACCATCTCTATGATCATGAACATAGAGCAGGAGAAAGATGCAAGAGATTAGCCCATTGTACTGATGAGCTACTTGAGGCCCAGAGTAGGGACCTAAGGGTATGGAATAAATTGTTCTCACACTACCCTCTTTGGGTACAGAACAGTGGACACTTGAGAAATTTCAAAGTCCAGCTTCCCAATTTCTGCAATCACATGGACTAGTGGGCTGAGGAGACATATGAGCTTCATTTCCATTTAAATTGAAATAAGACATGTCAAAGGTGGCTTGGTAATTACTGCCTGGAACAATGGTCCTCTGATGCAGGAAGTATAGTGTCGGTGTATGTAGTACAGATAATTTTTGCATTGGAGACTTAATTATGTTGATATAATTATTCCTCTGTCAGGAAAATTGGGTGGCACAGATATGTCATATTTGCATTTGAGCAGAAAAATGAAATGCCTTCCTTCTTCTTCTTCTTTTTTTTTCAAGAAGCCATTGGGTGGGTGACTCTGGGGAGTCAGGAGTAGGGTGTCTGGAAGTTCACTCCAGGTTGGGATGTTGGTCTGCAGCCGGTGAGGCTTTATGAAGGCCCTGTAGGTGTCAACCTTGAGAGGGATGGACAGTCCTTCTTTGCCCCATTCTGGAGATGCTGCATCAGAAGTCCCAGCCTGGAGGGCCAGTTTTAGGGTTGGGAAAGCTATGGGCTCTTGATAGCTAGAGCTGTCAGGAAATTGAGAGTTAGGTTTATTTTATTTTACTTTATTCTATTCTATTCTGTTCTATTTAAATTTGAATTTAATTTAATTTAACTTGCAAACCTTGTGACTCACTCAGAGCAAGTTGCACCCTCCTGCCTCAAAGCCCGATCACCTGCCTCCCCCTGGCTGTCCCCGCCCCATTGATCTGAGAGAACCTCAACCATGTTCTTTGCACAAGGGTCTAGGGCCTGCCCTGGGAGTCTGTGCCCCCTGCTACTCCTCACCCACTGGGGGGAAACTCAGGACCCCAAGAATCAAATACAAAGCCCCCTCCTCATCATTAAAATCCCAGACCTTGGCACCAGTATTGCCCAAGTAGTGCGGGCTGATGTTTAGGCAAAAAATGGCTCATGATCCAACATGTATGAAAGAGAAATGGTAGAGAGAGGAGCTCGCTTTCTAACAGAGAGAGGATCTAGGTTCTGGTTCTGCCTCAGCCTCCCAGGGAGTGGCCTAGCAACCTTCCAGGAGGCCTCCCACTCTGGCCTGGTACACGGTGTGGGGTGCGCAAGTGCATGGCAAGTACGCGCAGCTGAGACCTTCTGCGGGCCACATCTTCCATTAGCTCGATGTCAAACAGCCCAAGCTGCCTAAAATGTTCATTTTCCAGAATGCTGTAAGAGCCTTCAGGTGATAGCTGGGGGCATTTTAAAACAATTAGGAAAACGAGCAGGGAGAAGGAGGGCTATAAGCAGGTGTCTGGAGCCCCAACCTCTTCTGTCTCAAGATAATGGGCAATCCTGGGCAAGCCAGAGCGGTGGGGTGGGGGTCCCGGGGTTCCCTGCTTGTCTGCATGGCTAATTCCATTCTGCCTTTAACATAAGACCATTTTACCTGAGTGGGTATTAAAAAGATGTATCCAGACACAGGTGTGGAAACGAACACAGGATGGAAATACGCCAACTTGGTCATTAAATGGAGTTGTCCCCAAGTAACAGACTTAAGGGCAATTTTTAATGTTTTTTTTTTTTGCCACTTTATTTTCTAAATTCTCTATAGGGAACCCTGCTGGAACTAGAAAAGAAAAAAAATGGTATTTCAAAGAAAAAGAATAGATTGCGTGGTGTTCTATCAGTGTGCTAGGGGCTGGCAGAGTGAAGTGCCCCACACTGAGTGGCTTAGAAAAACAGAAATGTCCCCCAACTCTGGAGGCCAGAAGTCTGAAATCAGGGTGTTGGCAGAGCCGTGCTCCCCCGTAAGTGCTGGAGAAGGAAGGGCTCTGTGCATCTCTCTTAGCTTCTGGTGGTTTGGTGACCATCTGTGATGTTCTTTGGCTTGGAGATGCATCATTGCAATCTCCTCTCCACACGTGGCAACCCTCCCTGTGTGTCTTCACGTGGTTTTCCCTCTGCGTCTCTGTGTCTTTTTCTAAATTCCTCTCCTTTTCATAAGGACACTGGTCATATTGGCTTGGGGCCTGCTGATGAACTCATTTTGACTTGATTACTTCTGTAAAGATGCTGTCTCCAAATACAGTAACATTCTGGGGTATTGGGGATTAGGATTTCAACCTGTTTTGAGAGGTGGGGGAGGGGAACACAATTCAACCTATAAACAGATGTGTTTCTAGAACCTCAACCATATTCTTTGCACAAGGGTCTAGGGCCATTTCTAGAAATGGGAGGAAGTTCAGGATGGCTATGGTGTTTTCCTGTGTGGATAGTAGAGTCCACTGAGACGGGGTCTATATGTGAAGAACGTCCAATGTTACTGTGTTCATCAGCTTCCGAGATGGTGCCTGATGACTTCCTACCTCTCACGTTCACCTCCCTGCATGGCCTCCTCCCATATTGTTACCAGAGTTGGTCTGTGTGACCAATAGATGGTCAGTAGTGATGATAAATCACTCCCGAGGCCAGGTTATCGAAGTCGTTTGGCATTTGCCCTACTCTGTCTTGGATCATATGCTCCAGGAGAGCTGGCTGCCATGTCATGAGGACACTCTAGGAGTTCATTGGAGTCCCTTATGGCAGAGAACTGAAGCCTCTGGCCAATAGCCATGTCAGTGAGCCTTCTTGGAAGGGACCCTCCAGCTTAATCAAGCCTTCAGACCGCCAATGCCCTGGCTGCTGTCACCACTGTAACATCAGGACAGATCCTGCATGAGTTGTCCTTTGGTGCTACAATAAGTTACCACAAACGTGGTAGCTTAAAATAACACAATTTAATCTTCCATTGGTTTGGAAGTCAGAAGTTTAAAAATACACCTTAAGGGGTTAAAATCAAGGCGCAGGCAGGGCAGGAACAACCCATGCCTTGCCTCTTCCCGCTTGTAGATGCAGCCAGAACTTCTTGGCTCCTGGCTGCCTCCCTCCAGAGTGACCTCACCATGCCATTATTACTGCCTTCTTCCCCACTGAACTCCCCTCCCCCACCCCCTCTCTTGCAAGGACCCTTCTGATTGCATTTAGGGCCCACCAGGATAATCCAGGATAATCTCCCCATCTCAAAATCCTTAATTTAGTCACACCTGCAAAATCCCTCTTGCCGCATGAGTTAACATATTCCCATGTGGTAGAGATTCAGATGTGGACATCTTTGGGGCTGTTATCTGTTCTACCCGGATAGAACAGAGCCACCCAGATATGCCACTCCTGAATTCCTGACCCATGAAAACCATGAGAGATAATGAATGATATTGGATGTTTCAAACACTGGGTGTTGAGGCAATATGTTATGTAGCAATAAATAACTAATATATACTAGGGGTTTGTAGTCCAGCATTTGATGCTGTAACACCTGAAAATTGTAATTCTGGATTTCTTATAACTTTTTCCTTGAAGTATACATACGCACATGCACGCACATGCACACACACACACACACACACATGTACATATCTCTGTATATACATCTGTATAAATTATAAATGCTTATATAGATATAGATGGATGGGAAAGTATGCAGATCTTTACAGTTTGATGAATTAAACCTGAGTTGAACCTGGATGTGTCTGTGCTCTGTGCCAGTGATTCTCCTCGTTCCTCTTAGCTTACATTCCTGCCCCTTCTCTGCTCTACTCTAAATTGTAGGAAACTAGGCTTTCTAGTTTTCTCGTCTTTGGTAGTGTCAGGCAGTGATAGGCGGTGATGACCAATTGAAGGACAGGGGAAAGAGAGAAGCCAGGGTATTGTTCCCTCTTTATCACTGCCTTGGGGATCATCCCCAGAAGAAGCTGAGACTCTAATTCCAGATCCCATTAGGGAACGCCCCTCTTCCATGAAGTCACCTTCCACCAGCAGCCTTCCATTGGATGACCCAATGTCCTAATTCTTCCTTCTGGCCCGAGGTTGGCAGTGCCTTCCTGCAATTGCTAACCTATCCTGGCGTCTCATCTTTTCTATCATCTGAATAACCAATTCCCTGTATTAAATTCCTTTATTTGAATGATCTAGAGCAATTTCCATTTTCCTGATGGATACAGGCTCCTCCGAGGTACTGTGTTAAATCCTTCCAGCTTCAACAACAACTACAAAAAAATAAGGTCTATAGACTTCATTTTCTGAAAAATGAGGCTGTCCTTGCTACACAGTACCTGCAGGCTTCATACATTCTGAGTCTTTACTTGGAAAAAAGGACATGTGTTAGGTATCAAGTGTGTGCCCACATATTAGGTATACCAGATGTACACAGTTAGACATCATTTTGTTTGTTCCAGGCAATACTCTTTTGTAAGGAAATAATGCTGGCCTGTTACAGGATGAGAATCTGAAAGTAAGGAAGGTTTGAGAACTCTTCAAAATTCACATAGGTGTTTCACTTGTCTTCTTCTTCCCATATTGTTGGTAGCTTGCATCTCCTCCTTCTCCCCATCAGGATCTCTCCCTAAGCATGGTGGGCTTCCACTTCCCTCAGTCCACAGAGAGCTTCCCAAGGGCAGGAGGGGTTGTCAGATATTGGTTGACCCTCTGGAAACAAGCAGGCCTGAGCTTGCATCTGTGTGTCACTTTCTAGCTCTGTGACTTTGGGATCTTTGATGAGTCTCTCTGTGTCCCTTACCGCATGATAAACATAGAATCAAACAATTAATTTGCAGGAGAATTATGAAGAAAGGACCTTGCATAGTAATGGCTACCTTCTCCCTAGTCCCTCTTTTTGCTAAAGGTTGGGCTCTTTCGCAATCTTAAATAAGAGAATCTAATGCATAATCTTGGGTTTTCTACTGGGTGCACCAAGTCTTTCCTTTCCCAGATTGGGATTGAATACTCGTGTTACTGCTCTCCCCATTGTCAATATGGCCTTGAACTCTGGCCAGAACACAGTTCATACGGCTTTTTATTCCGCCACAACCTCATTTCACCCAGGCAAATAACCCTGCAACAATTTGAATGAAACAGTGGCAGTTCCTCATCATCTCCTCATTTCTTTCTGGGCAGACTGCCCCCACTTCTGGAGACAGGAGCATCCTTGGATAAAGCAGGAGAGATTAGAGGCAAAGTACAAAAGAGCTGTGGGTTGGGGTCAGGACACCTGGATCCTGCTGCAGATCACTGTGTCTTGACTGCACAACCCTGGGCAAGTGATTTAACCTTTCTGAGGCTCAGCCTGTTCATCTGTAAAATAGGGATAATGAGGCTGCCATCAGAGACACTGAGCAGGTGGTCCAGGGGATTGTTCCTCGCAGCATAGACAGAAAAAAGTCCTATATTTTTTAACTTTCTGATCAGAAAAGTCATTCACATCCTTTGCAGAAGGTCTAGAGAAGTATAAAAGGGGAAACAAAAATCACCTGATAATCTCACCACTCAGATAATAACACTGCTCTTACTTTGTTGTAATGTTCTCAAGTTATTTTTTATGTTTTTGTATTGCACTTGACTCTGAGGGTTTATAAAAATCATGTGAGATGAGACATTTCATACATTTAGCAGAGGACCTGCCCATGTGAGAAAATAGAAATAAATATATTCATGTAATAATTTAACAAATATTAAGTATATGTGTGTGTTAGACTGGGAATGTTCATGCATATGTATCTGAATAGAGACCTGTGCACATATGTTCGTGTGTATTTATATGTATTTATAATAGCATATGTATTTGTGTGTAAGGTTTCTTCAGTGCTGCACTCTGTAACATGAAGTTTCTATTTGTTTTTAGTGAATCAGAAGAAGATGACAAAGTGAGTTTTCATAGGGTTTCAGGGGTGTTTCAGATCATCTCATCTATAATATAAACTACATGAAATTAATTTTCTTGGGGTACACTTGGAAAGGACAGAGAGGCAACATCCAAGGTGCAGAAACTGATGTGAGAGTCCTGTGGATTTGCAGACAAGACCACGTCCCCTAAAGATGCCCTAGGCAAAGAAAACAAACAGCAGTTTTAAATATTAGCCTCTAATTGAACATCACAAAAGGAGATGATTTTAATTGCAGCCACTAATTATCATATGAACGACCTCCCACATGGGCAGCTCTCTGTGGCATACTCCAGGGGGAGTAGCTTGGGAGTTTAACAAGGGTTAATGATTTTCTTAGGCTGTGCTGGGGAGGTCAGAAGTACACACACTACTTTCACTGTATTTATCTCTGTATGCATGGGGTGTATCATGTATGCATTAGTGAGTGTAATACCCAGGCTCCTCCTTCATTCACCATTTATAGTCATGCAGTGACACCATTCATTCAACCCCCAAATACAAATTGAGTGCCCACTAAACACCAGCAATACAGAGAGATTAGGTCCCTGCAGGAATGTAAGCTCCAGAGAAGTTAGGACTGTATCTACATCACCTGTGTGTTGGTCAGTACTGGCACATTGTATGTGCTCAATAGATGTTTACTGAGTGAGTGAAGGACATGAATATATGTCTACATGTAATGAATATATAATATATATAGTAATATGTTGTGTGTCATTACAATGTGTATATCACTATTACTGTAGTTATAGATTAACATGGGCATATGATACGTTTATTGGTGGGTTTCTGCTGTATACGTCTTACTATCTGAATCATTTCATATCCTAATTTCTCCCCTAACTTCTTCATGCTTCAACTCTCTAAAGAGAGAGAATAACAGAAGAGACCAGCTTCACATTTGGCCTCCAAACACAACCCTGTTTGCTTATGGCTGTCCCTATTCAAACCCAAGCATTGTTAGCCACATGTCTTGAGGGTGGAAGAAGGCCCCAGACTCCCAGACAGGAGAGCAGGAGCCTCCTTTTTGCCCCTTTCTCCTTGTGGACCTCCTCTGTGTCTCCTGAGCAGGCTCTGGCCGGGGCCTTATTTGGTCTCCCCCAGGGACAGTCTGGGGCACTGTGTGCATTCCCCTAATGACTCAGTCTCTGCAATCAGCAGACTCTGTTTGCTTTTCAAGTTGAAGCAGAGAAGGTTAGCTGATTGCTGATTGCACAGACTCTGGATTCCCCCAGTCCGTTTCCTTGGGGTGTTCCCATTGGACCTGATCTGAGTCTCCTGGGTCCCATCCTTGGTCCATATACCTTCATCTATGGATGGTTTTCTTGTCACCGCTCTTCTCCCTCTGACTAATTAACTCATCCCCTACACTGCCCTTGGTTGCATCTGCAACTTTCCTATGCAGAGCACTGAAAAACCTTTGGAGCCAGAGTCCTTTTAAGCCTGTGACCTTGGCAAAAACCTCAGGGATGCACTGCTCCTCGCCCTAGTTGCTCCTCATTCTCGTCTGAAAAAATGACATGGTAGCAATGTTGGCCAAGCCTTTCCTCTCTGGAGGTCAGAGAAGTTGAGTAACTTGCTACACGGGTCACACAGCCAGTAAGGGGAAGGGCTGGGATTTGATCCCTGGCATCCTGGCTCTAGAGGCTCTTTTGTCTTTCATGATATTATGGATTTGACTCCTCTCAGCTCCCCCTTTCCTCTGCCCCTCTGCTTCATCCCAGCCCAGAGCCATCCATCCCTGAGACACAGTGCCTGTCCCCGGTGGTCCTGTCCTTTGCCCACCAGGAGGCTCCATGAGGGTTAAGACTTTAGGCCTTTGTTGCTGCCCGTACATGACATTGCATGGGCAGATCTCCTGCAGGCACAACTGGGAGGGGACGTCGGTGCTCTTTTCTCATCCCTGGGCTCAGGAGGCATAAAGAGCTGTCAACCAAGAACCCAAGACCTGGGCGTGCATCCGAGCTCCGTACTTTCCTGGCGCATGACCTCACACAGGCCATTCTGTCACTCCACTCTCACTTTCCTCAGCTCCAAAATAAACATTCACCCCATGGCTAAGACAGCCCCGGACATGGACTTTGCCTACCATGTCCGCGTCTTACAAAGACACAGGCGCCCCGTCTCCCAGGAGCCTGTGGTCCATTCCGTCGCCCTAGGTGGGAGCTGAGGTCAGACAGTTGTCCCTCTAAGCTGCCAGGGACCTTGCACCCGGCCATTTTTCTAGGTGTCTTTAGGAGCTGACATGCCAGCGTCCGGAGGCAAGCACCTCCCCAGCCATCCCCCCAGTCTGTGTTATTTCCTGTGACAGTCCACTGGCCTCCTGCCCGGGGGCCCCTGCCTCAGACCGGCTCTCACCTTGTCAGCACCAAGATGGGGATTTCACAGCTGGCAACTTCAATCACCTCCAGTGCACTGCCAGCTCCTTGTCACCCCTCCCACCACCTCTCTCCACGCTGCTGCTTCTCAGCTTCACTCAGCCCCGAGCCTTCTCAGTCTTTGCTCTCACTCTTTCTCTCTCTCATTAAAATTGGAAAACCTCAAAATCAGATGAAAGGCACAGAGCCACCATAGCACGAAGAGACCAGCCGCTCTGCAAAGGAGAGCTGCCTGTGTCCCCGTAATGGGGAGCAGCCCTGGTCCTCCCTTTCAGTTGGGGAGGGGGTGTGCACACGTAACCCCAGAAAGATCACTGGCAAGACCCATGTTTAAATGCAGGCTCTGCATGTTACTGCCCCAAATGACTTCTGACTCTGCTGGCCTCCACTTCTTCATCTGCAACAGAAGGAAAACAATCGAAGGCTCAGAGAGGGGCTATAAACCATTCCAGGTGGCACAGCTAGCGAGTTAAATGGGCAGCTGGGAACAGTGCTTAGATCTGACCCTAAATCTTTATATTTCCACCCTTCCATGCTCTCAGTAGTTGGTACATGTGTGTTCCTTAAAGCAGCAGTCAACAGGGGCGTCTGGGTGGCTCAGTCCATTAAGAGCCCAACTTTCGATCTCAGCCCTGGTCCTGATCTCAGGGTTGTGAATTCAAGTCCCATGTTGGGTTCCATGCTGAGCGTGGAGCTCACTTTAAAAACAAAATAATAAAAATAAATAAAACAAGAGTCAACGGTAATCCTTACATAATTAGAACGGCTTAAAAGAAAAATTTTATCTATAATCCCCCTTCCTCCTCATCTATAAATATCACCAGCTTCCTAAGTGTTTTTCCGATTGTATGGTTGTTATTTGCAGATAGATAGGGGCGTGATATTCCCTGTTCTATTCTGTTTGCTTAACATTATCCCACAGAAGCATTCCACGCTGCCACAATCCTTATTTCAAATGTTAATGTGTGGCTAATGGCATCAAAGAGACACACTGTGATCCCCCATTCCAAGTTGTTGGAGGATGAGGCTGCTTCCAGCTTCTCCGTGTCCTCAGTTCCACTGTTCCAAGCATCCTCTGGGACAGATCTTACTCTGCCTTTTGATTGATTCCCTGTAGGATTAATCCTCTGTAGGTTTAAGCCAAGGTTTCTCAGACTAGGCACTATGGAAGTTTGGGTGAGGCCATTCTCGGTGGAAGGGGCTGTCTTGTGCATTGTAGGGTGTCGGGCAGTATCCCTGTTTCTACCTCCTGATGCCAGTAGCACGCCCCCTCCCCAACAAACTATGGCAACAAAAATGTGTATACGCATTGCGCAGTGTCCCCTGGGCTGGGGACGGGGGAGGGGGGCTGGCAGGAGCATCCTCAGTTGATAATCATTGTGATAAAGGCGTGGATGACATAGGCTGCAAATGGAAACCAGAGCTTTTCCAGAGTCTGGACAGAATGTAATTAAGGCAGGGTCAGAGGGGAGAAGGATAAACCCTCTGAGGCACTACTCAGGGGCACCAAGCTGGAGTGCCATGCTTCCCCAGGCCTCAGTTTTCATCTGCAAAATGGAAGCAAAAATAGTCACTCATCTGCTAGGCTTTTGAGCCATGAGGGAGGTCATCAGGGTAAGGTGCTTGACACAGTGCCAGGCACAAAAGGATCTCAGTAAATGGCAGTGGTGTCTGCTTGCTCCAGGAGGAACCCCTCTGGCTTGTCCATCGTTGCCCTTGCTGCCTCTGAGGATGAAGATTTGGGGGAGTCAGCATGACAGAGTTAAAAGGGAACCATTCTTGTCTGCCTCCCTGCCACCCAACTGATCTCCCACTCCAGATCCATCCCTAAGGCAAACGCAGCTTCTAGAACCAGCCTCTGTGAGTGTTCTGGGAAACAGTAATTGGCCCATACATTCACTCATCTGTCCAAGGTGTCCTGCCTGGCACAAAGTGGGTGGTGTAGGTTCCGAGCCTGGCTCTGGGGTCAGACACACTGGGCTGAGACCTCCCAGTGTGGGTGAGTAAGCTCTGTCTGCGGGCCATACCCTTGTGGTCCCCGAAACATCCACGTCTTCTATAAAATTCAAAGCATCTGTCTGAGGGTCCATAAGCCCATCTGTATGGAGAGGGGGTGTCCCTTACACAGTAGGTGCTCGGTGAACACTAGGTGCACCCTGGGGTGTGTCTCCTCCCCAGAAGCTCTGGCAGATGCATGGGTTCTTGTCCAAGGCCAACATGTGCTTGTGGTCTCTGCCTCCAGGAGAAGTACGTGGAGGAGCTCGCAGCAGTGAGACAGACCCTCCAGACAGACCTGGAGACATCCATCCGGCGGATTGCCGACCTGCAGGCAGCCTTAGAGGAGGTGGCGTCCAGCGACAGTGACACAGAGAGGTAACCTCTGGGGGCCAGATGTGGCTGAGTGCAGCAGGAGGATTCTGCCCTGGAGCATTCTAGGGTCTTTGGTAGACAGAACTCCCACTTTCGGGTCTGGGAGCCACATCTGTGGGGAGACCCGGATGCATTTAGTGGTAGGACGGATAACTGGTTGGCTTGCATGAGGAAGGACAGGACGTTTGCTTCCCCTCCGGTGTTAGCATCTCCTTGTCACCACTAAAAGCACCTAGACTAGGTCTCCAAGCTCGCCTGCGGGAGGCGATCAGGGGAGTGCTTGCAAAGTGGACCACAGACTGTGATTGTGGGCAAATTCCATGCCCAGTCTGGGCCCAATTCCCTCACCTGCAAAGTGGACATAATACTTTGGACCAACCACTCCAATTGCTCTATTATGACTACCTTGGATGCACCCATTGACCTTTCATGGGCTCAACCCACTGCCTACCTCGTAGGGTTGTCAGTGAGAGTCAAATGAGGTACCAGATGGACACCACTTAGAACAGTGCTGGGAGTGCACACGGGCTGTCAGGGTGTAAGCTATGTTTGTGCACGTAAAGGGCATCTCTTTACAGAGGCAACAGCAGATTCAGAGATGCAAGATTAGACAGCTGGTAATGGGCCAGACCACTCAAATTCAATGTCAGGGCTTCGCTCCTTTCTCAGAAGACAGGTTGCTTCCGACCATCTCCACTCAAATCTTGAGCTGCCATGCGTGGGCTGCTTACCTGGAGGGAGTTCAAGGTGTCCCAGGTGGGCACGTAGGCCCAGGCTGTCCAGCCCCTGTAGGTGACCCATAGCGCCCTATTCCCCAGAGCTGCCTTTGTAACGTTGGCATATTACTTCTCTGGAAACCACAGCTGTCTGCCTGGCTGCAGCTTCCCTGAACCCATCTGGCCTCTGCCACAAAGCCTGGGCAGCAGGAAGAGGCATTTTCTTTGCATTGCTCTGGGTGCCTTAACCTAACCTTCAGATGTAGCTCCCTCCCTACACATACCTGCATAAGCTGCGTCAGCCACCATTCCATCTTGGTCTTTGCCTCTGTGTGGCATGATTCCTGTTGCAGCCAGAACAATCCAATATTAGACCATGAGTGCAATCATCTCCACTTCCACCAGGAACCTGAGAGAGGTTCAAGGTCACACAGCAAATTAGCATCATGCACCAGGTGAGAACCCAGGGCTACTGAGTGTCCTACCCTAGACCTTTACCTGTCACACCCCTTAATAGGGTGAAGGGGCCAGCTGCTGACCTCCAGGAGGTGTGGGTGGGAGATGGGCAGTGAGGGAAATAGTGTTGCAAGTCAGCCATGGGTTAGCCAGTGGGAAGAACAGGTGGAGCTGAGCATGCCTGGTCAAGGAAGAAAACCTGGAAGGGAACACATCAACATTCTAATACTGATGGAGGCATTACTGCTGACCTGTATTTTTGTTTTCTTCAGGCTCACCTGTATATTCTAAAATTTCTGCAATGAACAAACACACACACAGCCCTAGCTATACTAAGGTCCTCTTTAGGAGATTTTGCTTATATAAGTTATGGACTTTATTTTTTTTTATTTTTTAAAGATTATTTATTTATTTTAGAGAGAGAGAAAAAGCAGGGTGAAGGGGCAGGGGGAGAAGGAGAGAGAGAGTCCTAAGCAGACTCTGCACTAAGGGTGGAGCCCAATGGGGGGTTCGATCTCATGATCCCAAGATCATAACCTGAGCTGAAGCTGGAGTCAGTCACTTAACTAACTGAGCCACCCAGGTGCCCCTAAGTTAGGGACTTTACACATCTGATTTTAGAATGTGAACACATCCTTTCGTTGGTGTGGTTCTGGGCTGGTCATAAGCTGCTCAGAGATGTGCAATCTCAAACTTTTCCGTAAAGATGTTCATGCTCAGAACCAGTCAGATGGAGACCCAGGGGGCTCTTCATGTCCTTGCCTCTAAATAAAGGGCTTCATTTGAGAAATCTCAGTTTGTGCAAAAATGGCTTCCGTGTAAAATTCTGAGTATTGCCACCAAGCACTGATAATCTGCACAGCTTCCAAACTTGGGTGAAATGGCCAACACCACTGTCGCACCTGCTTCCTGGCCCATGATTACATTTAGGATGTCCTAGGCACCACCTCCCCGCGGTCTTATTAGTGTCCTGGCAGAACTCATGTCTGTAATTACAAACCCTCTTGTCAATATTAACCACTTGATGCTGGGGCTGGCTCTTCGATTAATAAACACATTAGTGCTTTTGCATTAATTATAATGAGAATTAATGGTTGTATATACTAGTATTTTTTTTAACCAATGAGCAAAACTTTGGAACCATTTTCACTTGCATAGCCAGAGATTGCTTTTCTTTCTTCTTCTCCTTCTTCTCCTCCTCCTCTTCTCTTCCTCCTCTCCTCCTCCTCCTTCTCCTCCTCTTCTCCCCCTCCTCTCCTCCACCTCCTTCTCTTCCTTCTTCTTCTTTTTTTAAGAGAGTGAGCACAAGCTGGGGGGGGCAGTGACCGAGGGAGAGGGAGAGAGAGAAACTTAAACATGCTCCATGCTCAGCACAGAGCCTTATGTGGGGTTCAGTCCCACGACCCTGAGATCATGACCTCAGCCGAAACCAAGAGTCGGATACTTAACTGACCGAGCCACCCAGGCACCCAGCTTTTCTTTCTCTCTCTCTTTCTTTCTCTCTTTCTTTCNCTTTCTTTCTTTTTCTTCCTTCCTTCCTTCCTTCCTTCCTTCCTTCCTTCCTTCTTTCTTTCTCTCTCTCTTTCTTTCTTTCTTTCTTTCTTTTTTTCTTTCTTTTTCCTCCTTCCTTCCTTCCTTCCTTCTTTCTTTCTTTCTTTCTTTCTTTCTTTCTTTCTTTCTCTTTCTTTTATTTTCAAGTTTTTATTTTAATTCCAGTACAGTTAACACACAGTGTTGTATTAGTTTCCTGTGTACAATACAGTGATTGAATGATTCTACACATTATTCAGTGCTTGTCATGATAAGTGTACCCTTAATCTCTATTTCACTAATCTCCCCCTCCCCCGCCTACCTCCCCACTGACAGCCATCCATTTGTTCTCTAGAGGTAAGAGTCAGTTTCTTGGCATGCCTCTCCCTCTTCTTTTTTCCCTTTGCTCATTTTTTTTTCAGTTGTACATATGAGTGAGATCATGTGGTATTTGTCTTTCTCTGACTGACTTATTTCACTTAGCACAATACTTTCTAGCTCTGTCCATGTCATCACAAATGGCAAGATTCCATTCTTTTTGACAGCTGAGTAATATTCCCTGTGTGTGTGTGTGTGTGTGTGTGTGTGTGTGTGTGTGTGTGTGTAACACCTTCTTTATCCATTATCTATTGATGGAAATGAAAATGGTTACTTCTAAAATTTGACTTCCAAAAAAACTATTGTTTTTGTTGCAACAGGTGTGAGGTGAGAGTTCATTGCGGTCTTGATTTGCATTTCCTGATGATGAGTGATGTTGAGCATCTTTCCATGTGTCTGTTGGCCATTGATATGTCTTCTTTGGAGAAATGTCCGTTCCTATCTTCTACCCACTTTTAAATGGATTCTTTGATTTTTGGGGTGTTCAGGTTGCTTTTTTAATATATGAAAGTTATCAATGAAATAAATGGAAGTTATCAAAATAGCAAAATAGGAAAGAGGCAGAGGACCTGTGCTTGGAGGTGTGGGTAGAGGATGAACAGAAAGTGTGGCAGAAGCAGGGACCATATTCTCTCCTGGGGAGTGAGACCCCAGTGTTGGGGTCGGAGAAGGTCACAGGCATCACTCTAGTCTTAGCTTATAGGGACTCCTCTCGAAACTTAAAGGATCCCTGTCCTCATGTTTACCTTGAGAGGAGGTACCTTTATCTCTTTCCGCTCATGCATACCCATCCAGCTTTTCTGAGCTGGGTCCCTGGGAATCCCCTCTGAACCGCAGCCTCCTGTCTGCATTTCCACAATCTTCTGTCTCAGTAGAACTTGGTCCTGACTCTCTGCCCTCTAACTTGGATTTGAAACAGATGTAGAGCTGAAATTCCCCCATAGCATGGGAATGGGGAGAGACTGGGGCAGGGGGACAATTGCCCACAAAGAAGTCTCGACACATTTCGAAAAATTAATATACACAAACTTTGTTCCTTTTATCACATTGCAATTAAACTGATTCTCAGCAATGATAGGAAATACATGCCTTGCTAAGCCATAGAGGCCCCGTCTAGAGCAGAGCCCCAGCTCCTACCCTCAGTACCAGCCTGTCCTCCTCCCCATCCTGACGCCTCCGTGCTGTACTTCCTGCTTAATTGTCTCATCAGCTGGGGTACGTCCGCGGGTTGGATGGGAGCCGGAGGGATTCAGCGAGGTACCTCTCCAAACTGAGCTCTCAATTAGGATGCGCACCCACCCTGGGGGGAGAGAGAGAGACTGTGTGTGTGGTGTTTCTGCTGGAGGTAAGGCTCTTTAAGAGACTTGTTCAAATTATGAAAAGTCACATTTCCCCATGTTGGGAATTAGATCCGAGCGTAAGAGGCCTTCCAGGCTGGAAACTCGGTGACGTGCTCAGAAAGCCAGGTGGCCCGTGTGGCGGCATTTAAACACGTGTCATCCTGCACTGGGGCTCTGTGTTGTGCCTTAGATCTTGGCGTCAACCCTCGCAGATTAATGGGGAAATGCTTTAGGCTGGTCCCCCGGGGCCCGGAGCACGCTCATTACTCATGGAAGGAGGGATGCGTCAGGGGACAGCCCCATCTATTCCTGGGCCAGGGCCTGCACTGCTCTGTCACCTTTCTGGGGGTTTGGGGTGCAGGGGGGAGGCGCATGAAGAAGTCAACGGACAACCTCTGACTCCTAGGTCAGCTAAGAATGCATCAATTCCAACTGGCCTGGTCAAAGACGAATGCTCTAGAAAGGTGTCTTCTGTCGCTGTGTTGCATGTAAGTTGTATGTTTCTCAACATACAGCCGTTTAACTGGGCTTTTAACTGCAGCCTTTTAAAATTAGGCTGCAGTCGGATAAGTAGGAAGGTGTAGGTCTCGCTATTGGTGGCTGCTGCCACTGAAGGCATCATTCTGAGTTGATTTATTTATCAGTGGGACAGACTCTGGCCAGACGGTAAAGCTTCCTGCTAACTAGGAGGGCAGGCTTTGAAACTGCTCACATTCCTTTTCCTAAAACTCCCTTACCTTCTAATTTGAACCTTCTGAACTCCACCCCTCCCCTTGAGTAATAAGTATGCCCAAGGCCTGGGGGAACAGCTTAAAGCATCTCTCCATTATTCTGAGAAGGTTGATACCCCATGTGCAATGACAACACGGAACTCTGGTGGAGGATAGCACATGTTTAAATGATGTTCCAGAAGCCATCTGGCTTTCCAAGTGTCCTTCCAGCTTTGGAGGCCTGGATCCCCAGCTACTGGGGTTCACAGGGAGTCAGGGCTCCAAGCTAGTTTATCACTCCTGCCTTATGAGAAGTGATGGTTATTGGGATGAGAGGTATTCTTGAGGACTGACTTGGTGCAAGGCTATGCACCAGACATGGTTCTCACGACTTTTGAAGTTGGTGCTTATTTTGTGGACAAGGCGTTAGAGTCAGAGAAGTCAAGGAGCTGGCTTGGGCTCACCCAGCAAGTGATGGGGTCACGATGGTCTACAGGACAACTTCACCTCCCATGCTTCCAGGGAGCAGGCTCTGCTGTCATGTCCCACGTACTCCTTTTTCCCCCCTTTCTCTTGTCAAGGTCTTTGTTCTCCGCTAAGTAACTTGCCAGTCACACTGGTTCACGTGTGTCTGTCACTGTGACAGGGGGCCAGTGCCTTCTTGTGTTACTTCCCAGGCAACGTGTGCTTTTAGACTGGAATTGTCTGACAAGGACTCATGCTAAAAGAATACAACAGAAGACATCTAATTAATTACCTTGCCTATCAGCAAGCCCCTGTCCACCAATGCCCGGTACAAGTTCTTTCAAAGCCACATGCACCAAAGGTGAGAGAAAGAACCACTAATAGGTCAGGAGATAGGGTTCTGTCCTTGCTGCACCACCGAATATCTTTGGACCAGGTCACATGTCCTTCCTGGGCTTTTGCCGGCCCAACCAACACATTAACGTCCTCATCATCGGCATCATGACCATCAATATTCACCTTCCATGTTTTGTTTTTATTTATTAATTTGAGAGAGAGAGAACAAAAGTGGGGTGAGGGGCAGAGAGAGAAGCAGGCTCCCTACTGAGCTGGGAGCCTGATGTGGGGCTTGATCCCGGGACTCTGGGATCATGAGCTAAAGGCAGATGCTTAACAGACTGAGCCACCCAGATGCCCCTTCACCTTCCATGTTAAGACAGGAGGTAACAGTAAGAAGTAAGCAAACATGGAGCTTGTATCCCAGAGATTCTTTCTTCATAGGGTAAAAGGGTCAGTGGATTTCAAATTCTGTCTTAAGTGGAACCCTCCCCCTATTTTTTTACACCATTGTAAACCCCTATAGAAAATTCTAGCTTAGCGTGGAGTACAGAGATGAAGGTTTAGGGTCAAACCTCCGTACTTGGGCTCTTTCCCTGACCCCTTGGAAGCCCCTGTAAGGTCTCCCAGAACACAAAGCCTCCGTGGACTGTGGTGCACAAACTTCAGTATCTACCAGGACTAATAATAATCCGTGACTTGTAAACAGTCACTCTGGCGGGGATTTCTACCCATCTGGTTCAATGAGTTTTAGGATGATGCAGAACAAAACTCCTGCTTCTGCCTGTGAGCTTTTCCCCTCCCCCTACCTCCAAGCTGTAGACCACCACAGGGTAAAGCCTTTAAGTGCCTTCTGCAATTTCTCAGACCGTAAGGTGTGATGTGGTTTCCAGAAGCCCTCCTCAACCTGGCCTTTTTATTCTAAACATTCTCTGTTTTGTTGAGACCTTCTAAGATGGCGGGTGGTATGGGGCATGGGGCGACACCACCCTCGCCTGGATGGTAATTGATCAGAAGTTGATAAGCAGACCTCAACTTTAACCTCAGCAGTTCTGTGAAAATTCAGTGACATGGGTTCACAGGCAAAAGCAACTGGTTCACAGGTTAAAATGTCTATAAAAATGTAGGATTATTTTTGAGAAGCATCCATACCGATATCTTTTTATTCCTCATGGCTGGTTCTCTTCCAGAGTCACGGGCTTGGAAGGAATTTAAAAGGATTGCTGATAATCTTATGCTCTTACAAGATTGCTTCTTTAGATTCTTCACCATTTTTTCCCCACATGGTGATAAAGGGTTTAATCGTTGTTGATACAGCAGTGATGGGTCACGCCAGCTGCCTGCTTATTTCTCTTATTTCTCACTATACACCCTCTCTCTCTCTCTCTCTCTCTCTCTCTCTCTCTCTCTCTCTCTCTCTCTCTCTCTCTCTCAGAAAACCCAGTGCTTTCAGTGAAGGCAGAAACCAGCACTGAGATTAGCTATTGCAACAGTCAGAGTCTGGCAGGAACCCCAGACACATCCCAAAGGAGGGGTCTAATAAAGGGACTATTTGCGAAGGTATGGGCCCTACACAGGGAAGCACCAAGGATGGTACAGCACTCAGGGGTTCGTAGTCACGCCTGGGACCATCCAAAAGGGCTGCCGGGCAGGGGGAGCTCTGGGCTTTGGCTGAGTGCTAAAGCCAACACCAGGAGAAGCAGTAGGGAGAATTCTTTTTTTATTTATTATTATTATTATTATTTTTTAAAGATTTTATTAATTTATTTGACACACAGAGAGATCACAAGTAGGCAGACAGGCAGGCAGAGGGAGAGGGGGAAGCAGGCTTCCTGCTTAGCAAAGAGCCTGATGCAGGGTTCGATCCCAGGACCCTGAGATCATGACCTGAGCTGAAGGCAGAGGCTTAACCCACTGAGCCACCCAGGTGCCCCAGTAGGGAGAAACCTAAGTGAATAAATACTCCAGCTTCCTCTCTTCCTTCCTCCCTTCCAGTGGCCATCTGAATTCCCTACCGGCCACAGCCAAGGGGATGCCCTATGGATGTGGCCTATAGAGATCAGCCTCCGGGGCACATAGCAAGGTGGACAACAGGAAGTGGGTGGGAAGGAACAGGGAGAAGACGTCTTGAAGTGAATGCCTCTTTTGTCTGGGGTGAGGGAAGAGCCCTTTCAGAAGGGGATACATTTAAATGCTGACTTCAGCCGTGGGACTCACATGCATGGAATTGGCCAGGGTGATGAGTGGTCATGAATTAACACCAGCACATGCTTTGATTAGTGATCTTCTCCTATAAAGACTTTCCTGGGCTGGATTGGATTGAAGATGGTTGTTCAGTCAAATGAAGTGTGTCAGAGAGAGCTTGGCTCCTGCAGAGCTCAAGGCAAGCTGCCTTAGGATTATGAAGATGTTAGGTGGCCTGGACACCTACTAGGACCTGTGAGCACAGCCTCTTTCAATCCAGAGTCCTGGAATCCTGGAGTGGGAAATGGGCTTGAAGCACCCCCCCACACACAACATACCCCAAATCCCACCCCTACTGCCGCCTGCCTTTGCCCACTCTCCCAGCCTGTGGCCACAAGGAAACTTGTTCTGGGTATAACTAAGCCTCTCTATTATGACACACCATTTACAATGCAATGGGTTGGGCCACAGTTGTCTTCAGGTGTTGTTTTTTTTTTCTTTCCATCAACATTCTAGAGGATTGAACCCTATTCATTGGAACCCCTCTGCTTCCCAGGGGCCTTGTCTACCACATCCTTAGCTTCTCTGGCCAGCTGGATACAGTGTCCTTAGCCTGGGGTCTGTGCACTGGGAGTTCAAACAAGGGGTGTCCAGACATGACGTCTAGATGAGACCGTGAACTCTCAGGTATTGGACTAAAATTTGAGTCAGTGTGCATTCAGAGAAGCAGAAGTGGACATTCCATAGTCCTCATAAAAGAGTCTCAGAAAGAAGCCCCAACACTCCTGCTTTAATGACAAGTGCACCCTTTCCAGGGTATATAATCATCAAGCCTCTAAGCTGGATGAGGGTTCAGCTCACTGGCTCAAACTCCTTTAGTTCACAGATGGGGAAACTGAGATCCAGGCAGGGAATGAGGGAGGGCAGGGCCACCCAGCGAGGCCTCTAGGATTTGGTTGTCTTTTCTCTCCATCTCTTATTCTGTCCACAACCCTCGCCCAGCAGAGCCATAGAAAGACTCAGGTCTCGAGCAGGATCAGAGTTTGATCTACTCCCATGGATGGCTTCAGTTCACAAAGTGGTGTTTTTAAGTAGGTGGTAGAAGCTGCATCAATACTTTGTATATAGATCCCTGAGAAGATTCGAGGTCACTCAACAAAGACACTTTTGTCCTATTGTGGGGCTTTTATTTTTTATTTTTTGGCCCCATAGCAAATTGTCATAAACTTAGTGTCTTAAACCAACACAGATTTTATTACCTTATAGTTCTGTTGATTAGAAGCCCAAGGAGGATCTCCCTGGCCTAATCAAGGCCTCAGAAGGGCATGTTCCTTCTGGAGACTCTAGGGGGAGAATGCATTTCCTTCTCTTTTCCAGTTGGTAGAGAATACTAACACACCTTGGCTTGTGATACTTCCATCATCAGAGACAGCTACAGGAGCCTAAGGATCTTGGGATCGAGGATTAGGACTTTGACATCTCTGGGGGTCATTATTCTTCCTCTCCTAGAGTCATTCACAAAAGCTTTTGTGACACTGGAGAGGTCACAGCAAACTTTTCTTTAAAAGGCTAGATAGTATGTTAGGCTTTGGGGGCCCTGTGATCTTTCTTGCAACTACTCCACTACTGTAGAGCAAAAGCAGTCATGGGCAAAATGGAAATGAATCAGTGTGGCTGTGTTTTAATAAAACTTTATTTATAAAGACATCTGTAGGTTGGATTTGGCCCATGGCTAAAGTTCATTGAATTCGCAGAGCATTATCTGAGAGATCTTCTGGTCTGGCCTGAGCCCTGGGGCCAAAGGAATGAATAAGACATGTTCTTGGTTCATGAGGGCCTCTTGCAGTCCTGGTGGGGACAGACAGGTGTGAATAGAAGTCCTGAGACTGAACAGCCCTTGAGGGTAGGGACCAAGGGGCCACATGTACATCTCTCAAGGAAGTGACCAGGTTTTCTAAGGAAGGAATTCCCTAGATTCCACACAAAGAATAAATCTGGGAGGCCCTGGCCTGTGAACCTAGGATTCAAATGAGGTCTCAGGCATCTGAGGTCGCGGTTTGGCAGTCTACACCCGCACACTGGGCAACCACCTTCTGGTTAAGAGCATGAGATAATAGCTTTTAGAGGCCTGGGATTCAATGCTGTGTGACCTTGAACAAGGGAGCCAGTTTCCTTGTTCCCTAAATGGACCTAGGTGGGATGGTTGGATGAGATCTTGTGGAAAGCATATTTGTTGAATGAAGGGATGTTCCCTCCAAAATAGCTACTCCTGTAATTAGTCTCAGAGTTTCCCAGAATGCCCTGGAAAGCTGGACTCCTACCCCTCTTGTCTGATTCACTAGTCCTTGCAAAGAACATAAGGCAAACACATTGCTCATTGACAGTAATGACGCTGTTAATGATAGCAGTACCGGTTGTCCTAAAGCAAGAGCAGAGATAATGGTTGTTGCCTTTTAAGCAACACTATTTATTTGTCAAGAACCATGCTGAGATCTTGATAGGGGTTATCTCGCTTCACAGGAAGCGTCTACTCCACTGCTCAGCCCCATTCCTAACCATATTTTACAAAGGAGCATGGAAGTGTCGGAGAAGGTGAGCGACTTGCCTGAGATCACACAGCAGCGAAGGTTGGAAGTGGGACTCAAACCCAAGTTGGTCTGACACCAAAGACCATGGTCTTCACTGGCAGCACAAGGATGACAGGCTTTTTCTTGTGTCTCCTTCTAGTGTCCAGACGGCAGTGGACTGTAGCAGTGGCAGAAAAGAGATGTAAGTTAACCCTGAGGAGAACTGAACAGTTGACATCGAAACAAAGAACCAGCCCCTGGCTCTCTGTGTCCAGTCTGCAGAGGGAACATCAAGGCCCACTTGGAGAATTACTAGCAATGCCCATGATAGCTCAGACTTCATGGTCATAACATATGGCGCTGGGGACATGTTATTGAATGGTGCAACTTCTTTTAGACAGAGAGGAGCCCATGACATATCCTGCCACTGTCCCCATCAAATACCTTTGATGGCTCCCTATTGTCTCGGAATAGACTTTTTAGACTAACATTTGAGACCCACACATATTTGACCCTTAATTCCCTCTCTATCTGGGACTCCTACTTTCCATATCATCCATGCCCTGCCCCTTTCCAACCTCCATACCTATGTGTATGCTGTTCCTTCCATCTCAAATTCCATTCTCCAGGCCCTTCATGGTCAAGACCCAGACTTCAGACAAGTTGTGACTCAACTATCATTAATTAATGCCTTCCCTTATGTCTCCAAGTAGCAAAGCAATTCTCCTTCCTTATGAGAATAAGAAATACTATAAGAATAAGGAATACTCTATGTCCCTCTTTACGGTATTGATAATTTTCACCTTTATTTTGTGCTTATTTCTATAGGTGTGTACTCTGCTAAGATGGAGTCTTGAGGACAGGGTCAATGTTGGGTTCATGTTTATAGCTCCTTCCCCTGGTGCCCCGCATAGAGTACTCTATAAACAAGCAAATGAATTTATAGATAGACACAAGTATAGATAAAGATAACAACATAGATATCAATATCAATATCAACATCAGTAGATACTTATTGAGTGAGTACGTAAACCAGAAAATAAAATAATCATTGAGTACCCACATCTATGACAGGCCCACATAAGGCCTAATTTCAGAATTAGGGGACATAAAAGTAAAGTCTCTGTATACAAAGACATTCTGGTTAGGGCAGGCAGAGAGTTAAGACCTTTACACTTGACATATTCCACAGACATATCATCTGGTATAAAATTCGGTGCCAAATTTTACTCCAAAATCAGCGTTGTCTCAACATCTGTACCAGAGTATTTACCTCCCCAAAGAAGAGCAATAGTAGCATCACGGGCATTGGAATCACAGAGACAAAGGGTTTGCATCCCAACTTGACTAAGTGGGTGACCTTGGCAAGAACCAAGTTGGCCTCTTGGAATCACATCAGTCTCACCAATGTAGTGGGGACAGCACTGGCTCCCATCACTCAGGGATGGTACTGTGGGTACGGATTGAGGTTATGCATATACAGCACTTAGCACACGCCTGGCTGATGCTTAGGGGTGAATATCTAGTTATTACTGTTACTGTGGTTGTCATCGTGATGATGGCATCCTGTCTTCTCATTCTAGAGATAACGTCTCCGTCCTCAGCTCCCAGCCAGAGAGCAGTCTGCAGTCCTGGTTGAGTTGTACTCTGTCCCTGGCCACAGATACCATGAGGATGCCCTCTCGACAGTCAGCCAGCAGCAGCCCCATCCTCAGCTCCAGGTAAGAGTATGTCCCTGCTGCCTCTGGATGGCTGGTAGCTTGAAGAATCTCATACTTTGAAGGTCGTTGTTCACGTCTTCCATCTTCTTCAGCTAAGGCAAGGACAAGCATGGCCAGGGACAGTGTGAGCCATGACCCTGCCACTTCTTAGCTGAACAGCTTTAGGCAGGTTAATTATCTTCTCTGAGCCTTCGTTACCTTATCTGGACAGCAGGAAATATAATTCTGTTTACTGCTCTGAACAGTTGAAATGATGAGAATCTAATGCAGCCCTCCCTAAAGCATGGTTCTCCAGATGATTTTTAAATAGCATGTGGTAAACATTTTTTAAATAACTGTGGATTTATTATAGGTGCCTTCTATCTAAGGCAAGTCCTACTTGTCTTCAATTTATAGATTGTTCTGGATTTAAAGTTTTCTTTTGTAAACCTATTCACTTAAGCATTTCTGTACTTGGATTTTTTTTTTTATGGCGAATCAGTATTGAGACAGTTAGGTTGTATGATTTCTCCCTCAGAGATTTTAGCTTTGTTCTGAATGTCAAGGTTTTATATCTTCCCCACCACAGCGGGAGATGGATTCAGTTATGGCCTGAGATGAAACTCTTGCAAATCTGTAGGATTGCCAACAATTGTTTCCTCTGACAACTGGGCCTTGGGATCCACTCTTAGTTTAGGACTCAAATCCATCTTTGCTCTTCTTTTTCTGCCAGCTTCATTTCTCTCAGCTCATTTGGCTTTCCTTTTCAAGGGCGGCCCTCTTGTAATTAGGAGCTAATGGCCATAAATCAGAAATTATGGATTAAGCAGATGCATAATTAAGATGAAATACATACTGCTTTTGTGATAATAGAAGAACCAATGTGATAAAGGAGAGAGAAAAGTCCCAGACTCAAGGAGCAAATGCAGACAGCCCCTTCCTGACTTGAAATGTGTTTGTTCTGAAGGAGGTGGGGGGACCATCTCTACAAAAAGAAGGGGGTGGAAGTTCACGCTAACCTTTTGGGCATATTCAGCAAATGGCAAATGTCTGACGCATGCCTGCAGATAATCTTAGGCTGAAAAATTTGATGTCAAAAATATCAAAGAGAGGCTCCAAGAGGGGGACTGCATCTGGGGAGTTAATTAAAGCAAGATTATCTGATTACTGGTCTTAATTAAAAACAAAGGCCTGTGTGGAGAAAGAGCCACCTCTTCTGTTAAGCCCAAAGGATGAGGACTTTTTCTCTCTCTCGGTACATACATACCCCTGTTTTTCCCCATCAGCCAGAGTAGAAGGCACCAGAAACAGCCCTGGGGGCGGCCATAACAGGATGGGAATACTCATTAACATAATATCCGAGTTTTGTGATTAACAATTGGACAGGCATACTTCGCTGTATTGTGTTTGCGGTATTGTGTGGTCAGATATTGTGTTTCTGACAAACTGGAGGTTTGTCAAGCAAGTCGATCGGTATCATTTATCCAACAGCATTTGCTCTGTCTCTCTGTGTCACATTTTGGTAATTCTTGCACGATTTCAAACTTTCTCCTTATTATTGTATGTGTTATGATGATCTGTGATCAACGATCTTTGATGTTACTGTTGTAATTATTCTGGGGCACCACTGATAACCCGTCCATATAAGATGGTGAACTTAATCAGTAAATGTTGTGTGTGTTGTGGTTGCTCTGCTGACCAGCCATTTGCCTCATCTGTCTCCCACTCCTCGGGCCTCCGTATTCCCTGAGATGTAACCGTATTGAAATTAGACCCACTAATAGCCCTACAGGGCCCTCTTAAGTGTCCAAGGGAAAGGAAAAAAAAATCACACATCTCTCACTTTAAAACAAAAGCTAGAAATGATTCAGCGTAGTGAGGAAGACACGTCAGAAGTTCCGAGGGGCTAAAAGCTGGGCCTCTTGTGCCAAGTACTTGGGCACATGGTGGACACAAAGGAAGAGATCTTGAAGGAAATGGCAAGCGCTACTCCAGGGAACACACAAATGATAAGGAAAGAAAACAGCCTTCTTGCTGATCTGGAGAAAACATGCGTGGTCTGGACAGAAGATCACACCTGGCACAACACTCCCTGAAGCCAGAGCCAAACCCAGAGCAAGGCCCTGACTCTCTTCCATTCTCTGGAGGCTGAGAGAGGTGAGGGGGCTTCAGAAGGAAAGTCTGAAGCTAGACGAGGTGGGTTCACAAGGTTTAGGGGAAGACGCCATCTCCATAACACAGAAGCACAAGGTGAAGCAGCAGGTGCTCATGTAGAAACTGCAGCAAGCTTTCCAGAAGCTCTAGCTGAGATCATGCTTGAAGGTGCCTACACTCAACAACATATTTTCAGTGTTGTTGTAAGAGTCTACTATCTTTCATAGCTACAGAAGACAAGTCAGTGCCTGACTTCAAAGGTTCGAAGGACAGGCTGACTCTCTTTTGAGGGGTTAGTGCAGCTGGTATCTCTGAGCAGAAGCAACTGACCATTCTGAAAATCCTAGAACCCTGAAGCATGATCTACTCTGTCCGTGCTCTGTAAATGGAACAGCAAAACCTGGATGACAGCCCCTTGTTTACAACACAGTTTACTGAATATCTTCGGACCACTGTTGAGACCTTCTGCTCAGGAAAAAAAAGAAATGCCTTTCAGAATATCACTGCTCATTGGCAGTGCACCTGGTCACTCAGGAACTTGGATGGAGTGAAGATGCACCCAGATTAATGTTGTTTTCATGCCTGGTAACACAACATCCATTCCTACAGCCTGTGGACTAAGGGGTCATTTCATCTCTCAGGTCTTATTATTTAAGAAATACATTTGAAAAGCTAGAGCTGCTATAGATAGTGTGTCCTCTGATGGGTCTGGGCAAAGCAAACTGGAAACCTTCTGGAAAGGGTTCACCATTCTAGATAATATGAAGGACATTCCTGATTCATTGGGGAGGTCAAAACAGCAGTGTTAACAGAGTATGGAAGAAGATGACTCCAAGCTTCATGGAGGTCTTGGTGGGGTTCAAGACTTCAGTGGAAGAAGTAGCTACAGATGGAGTGGAAACAGCAAGAGAGCTAGGATTAGACATGGAGCCTGAAGATGGGATTGAAACTCTTAATAAATCTTGAAGTGATGAAGAGTTGCTTCTTGTGGATGAGCAAGGGTGGTGGTGTCTGGAGATCAGCATCCTGGTGAGGATGCTGGGAAGACTGTTGACATGACAACAAAGCATTCGGAATGTTCCGCACACTCAGTCAATGAAGCAGGGCTTGAGAGGACGGGCTCCAATTTTGGAAGAAGTTCAGGTGTGGGTAAAACGCTGTCCAGCACCATCACCTGCTATAGAGAAATCTTTCGTGAAAGGAAGGGTGAATTGACATGGCACAAGTTGTGTTGTCTTATTTTAAGGAACTTCCACAGCCTCCCCCAGCTTTCAGCGACCACCCCCTGATCAGTCAGCAGCCATCAGCCTGGATGCAAGACCCTCCACCAGCAAAAACAAGATGACCCACTGAAAGCTCAGATGATAGTTAGCATTGTTAGCAACGGAGTATTTTTTCATTAAGGTATGTACTTAATTATGCTTTTTTAAGACAATACTGTTGCACATTTAATAGACAACAGGATAGTGCAAACAGAACTTCAGTGTGCACTGGAAAGCCCAGAAATGAATTTGACTCACTTTTTTGAGATACTTCATTGTGGTGGTCTGGAACGGAACCCGAATACCTCAGAGGCATGCCTGTGGTAGCATGCATAAGGATCCTGAGCCCTTCGATTACGTCCTAAGTTGCTCATTATCCATTTGAGTGGGGAATGGGAGGCCACAGGAGTTTGAGTACATGGGCTGAGCTCACAGCAGTGGATTCCTCCCCTCCATTTGCTCCCTTTTAGGAGTGATATTTGGGAAGAGATTTCTTAACTTCTCTGTCCGTGTTTCTTTGTGAATAAACCTGAGTTGTTGGCACATTAATGAGATGACGCACAAATGTGTCTTCATTTGGAGCCCCTGGCACCTAGAAAGAGTTCAAGAAAATTCACTTTATTGGTGTTGGTATCTACCTGATGCCCAGAGGAACCCCAGGAGATGGACATTACCCCCGTGTGACAGAAGAGGGATCTAAGGTCCATGGCCTTACCCTACTGCTATAGCTGTGCCTCAAGCAGAGCCTATCCTCAGCATCCCCAGGCAGCCCTGTCCAGAGCCTAGTCTCCCTTTCCTTCCTTTCTCCCTTTCCGAGTCCTCAGGCTTGGCCCAGCACACCTCAGAGCAGTGATGCCTGCGCCAACTACAGTGATGGGGCTAGAGGCAAGGAGGGACCATAAGCTCCTTGTCTATTTTCTTTAGGTCTGCTTCCCTGGGACTGGCATACAGTTGGTGCTCAATAAATGTCTATTGAGGGGGCACCTGGGGGGCTCAGTAGGTAAAGTGTCCGAATTGATTTTGGCTCAGGTCTTGATCTCAGGGTTGTGAGATGAAGCCCTGCATTGGGTTCCTGGTTGTGGAGCCCCCTTGAGGGTCTCTCTCTCCTCCTCCCTCTGCCCCCCCATTCACATGTGCACAATCTCTCTCTCTCTCACTCTCAAAATAAAAATAGTAATTGATTGTCAAGTGAATAACCATCACATCAAGGCTGAAGCAGAAGTATTAACCCTACTTGGTCATATCTCAGTATGGACTCTGACTCATGGAAGGTCAGTAATCAATCAGGGTCCCATAGCAGGTGAAGAGAAGAGCCAGTTTTCAAATCCAGATTCAAATCCCTCCAAAGCCTGTATTTGTATTTCCTATACTACCATGGCTCTGTGACATTTATCCTGTAAAATTTACTGGCAGACACAGTCCTTAATATTAAAACTGCATGAGGATTATCATTCAACACTCAGCATTGATCCAGAAGATGCCTACTGAGCGCCAGATCCCATGGCAGGAAGCCCTGAAATTTTTGAGCACTGTCCTTGGAACATGTTTACAATTTAAAGATCTGTGAATTTCTGAGTTGGAAGGAACCACTGGGATTATCTGACCCACTTTGCTCATTATGCAGATGGGGAGCACAGAGGTCTGCGGAGGGAAGTATCTTACCCAAATTTATAGTAAGGTCTGGGCTTACAGCTCAGGTGACTTCCAGCTCTTTCTAACTGCACAAGGCATCTATGAATTCTTCCTTCCTTCAAGAACTTAAAATATAACAGAAAAGACTAAAGTCCTCTTTTTTTTGGAGAGAGAGAGTGCACACGCATGCAAGTGGGGGGCAGAGAGGGGTGAGGGGCAGAGAGGGAGGGAGAGAGAATCTTAAGCAGACTCCATGCCCAGCACCAAGCCTGACGGGGGCTCAATCTCACTACTCTGAGATCATGATGTGAGCAGAAATCAAGAGCCAGTCACTTAACCAACTGAGTCACCCAGGTGCCCCTAAAACTAAAATCCCCTTAACCACGCCCCCAATCTCAGCTCCCTTTCCCAAAGCTATCTACCACCCTCATTTTGATGTGCCCCCTTCCACATTTTTCCCTGTGGATTTTTAAACATATATGTACCTGTAGTAATTTGTTCTATAATACCTATATTCTAGAATATTGGAAGTATTTGTGGGCTTTTAAAAGACATAAATGATAGGATGCTCTGTGGTGTACCTTATGTGCTACATAAATTCTTATTATGTGCTTCTTTCCCTCCACAATATATTTCAGCAATCTTTCCTTATCAGTACACTTAGGCCTGTCTCGTTTTTTTCCAGTCCTGCCAAAGATCTTCAAGTCATGCCACAGTTTATTTCATTAAAGTTTTCTTCTTTCGCTTTCAGCCTTTTCTGGCTATTTGCTCTGAGCCTGTAAGCCTTTAAAACACACACACGTTCGTATACACGTGGGTGCATCATTTGGTGGGTCCAAGGGCATTTGCATGTTAACTTGACTGGATGCTACCAGATCGTCCCAGTGTCCTTTCTGATAGGAGACTGGACAGTAGGAGAAGTTGACACTCCTATATCCTCAACTCCATGCTACCTGGCACCTTGTAGGGCTCAATAAATGAGTCTCGTGGTCATTTTGAATTTGACTGAGAAAGAAGGTCACTTTAAAAACAGAAGAGAGCGAGAAAGCAGTCTTCTGCCAAAAAAAATAATGCATTCCCTGCATTATTTATAAGGGGCCGTCAACCCAGGAGAAATACACCTAAAGCCTTATGATTTACAGTCCAGGAGCCATGCAGCTGCTGCTGATGAATGCAAGAGCTTCTGGAGATGGAGACACTAAATTACCTTCGTGGCCCCCAGAGAGAAAGTTTATGGGCTTGGTGGTGGCAGTCATACTTGGCTTAGGATTCTCTCTTAACCTCTGGCTGCAGGTGGTGCTAGGGCTGTCCGGGGATGGGTCCGCTCACCTTGGCCCCCACCATGTGCCTGACCTCTCCTGCCTCTGCCCTTGCTGGAAGGGTGTGAAAGTGGGGGGCCTCTCCCCCCTTCCTTCTTGTCACATCAGGCTTTCCTTCCTTCACTCTAGACCCTCTTCCTCAGCCTGCAGTCCCACTATGGTCTTCCTTTCCCTCCCTTTTGGAACAAGCCTTCTCCAAAGTGGGGTTCCACATGCACTGTCTGCACTCACACACACCCCCATTTCTGCCACCCAGAGCCTGGCCCCCACCACTCGTTGAAACTTTCCTCACCATGTCAGCGGCTTCCGAAGGGACAAATTGGGGGACGTTCTCCAATCTTGATCTTTTTCTGGACTGAGAAGTTGGCAAACCATTGAACACTTCCCTCTTCATGCAGCCTAGTAGATGTTTCTGCTCCTTGGGGCTCCTCAAACCTCTTTTTTCTGGACTTTTCCTTCCCACCCCCAGCCCCCAAATGTGGAGGTTCGTGGAGTAATGCCCTCACCTGGCTGTTGTGTTTTCTACCTGATCCTAGATGATCCTTGTGTGATTTTACCTCTCCTACTGTAAATGGGCAACCCCCAAATCTAAACCTTCAGCTCTTAAGTCCCCCAAGGTTTTAAATGGAGACATCATATCTAATTGTCTACACTGAGAAGATGACCTCTCCCTGGTATCTTTTTTTTTTTTTAAGATTTTATTTATTTATTTGACACAGAGAGAGAGAGATCACAAGTAGGCAGCGGGGCAGGCAGAGAGACAGGGAGAGGAGGAAGCAGGCTCCCTGCTGAGCAGAGAGCCCGATGCGGCCTCGATCCCAGGATGCTGAGATCATGACCTGAGCCGAAAGCAGAGGCTTTAACCCACTGAGCCACCCAGGCGCCCTCTCCCTGGTGTCTTAACTCAGTATATCCACGAGGAAGCTTCTGCCTCCCTGTCCACTCTGTGTTATCAGTATCATTTGGTGGTTCTATTGTTCATAAAGCCACCCAAATTGGGTCCTTCCAGATTTCCATCCCCTCTTCTTCACCCTCATATTCAACAGATCCCTAGATCTTATTTATTCTCCACGCCCCCTCCCCAACGCTCTTGGCTCCTCTGCTCCTGTCCATCCTCACTGCCAACACCTGTAAGTCAGGCAGCCATCATTTCTGTCCTAGATGCTGACAAACAGCTTCCAATACCATCCTCCCTTAATCTACTCTCTACACTTCAGCCAGTCTGATCCCTTTAAAGTGAAAGTCTGGCTACAGTGGCTTCCCATCTCCTACCGCAAGTCAGCAGACTCCTGCCTACAGGCCAAATCTGGCCCTTGACTTGTTTTTCTAAATAAAGTTTTATTGGATCCCAGCCATGGCCACATTTTTGTTTTTGAATTTACATATTAATTTTGATTGTTTCTGCACTGTGATAGCAGAACTGAGTAGTTTCAATGGAGACCAGATGGCCTCTAGGCCAAAAATTGTTTGCCATCTGCCCTTTACAGGAAAACTTTGGTGACCCCTGCCCTCCAGGATAGAACAGGCTGGAATTCAAGCACCTTGACAGTGCCCTATGTAATCTGGCTTTTGCCTGCCTTTCTGGTCTCATTCCCTCCATCTCTTCTTCATACTTGGAGCCACATATGGATTACATAGCCCTCCCTCATACACTACGCTCTTGCCCCCCTCCTTGATCTGTTGTCCATGATATCCCCTCTGACTAGACACCCTTCTCCTGTGTTTTCACTTAGCAAACTCTTACTCATCCTCCAAAACTCAGCTCCTGGATTCCTTGCCTTAGAAGCCTTCCCTGATGCCCTGCCTGGGTCAAGAGGTGACTACCATGGTCCTACAGACCCCATAGTGCTCACCATATTATGCTGAGATTATCTGCTCAGGCGTCTTTCTCCCTCATTAGGTTGTGAGCCTTTTAAGGAAACAAACCTTATCTTTTTCTTCTTGTACCTCAACACCTAGCACAGTGCCTGATACTCAATAAATATTCATGGAGCAAATGAATGATAGTGGACAGAAGTTAGATGGCCCCTCACTAGCGTGATTTGAAGGATGATGCTGATATCAACACCACCGGTAGATTTGCCAGACTGTTCAACTCTCTCCAACATTGATGGAATAGAATGGCTGGTGGAATCCCTGACACCAACTTGGTGTTTAATAAGAAAGAGTTCCCTTTTACCCTCCTTCCTTCCTCTCTGGCCAGGCTGGGGTCTGCTGCTCTGGAAGGCAGGATTAGGGAAACCTATAGCTGGGTTATAATAATCTCATGTGCCAGAGACTATGGAAGTGAGCCAGACTTGCAACAGAAAACCATGAGCACAACAGAGCATCCCTTGCCAATGAAAGTGGAGTTTCAGTGAATGGTTTTACATATGTTGAACTTGATGTGTTTGAGAATGTTCAAGTGGAATCGTCCAGAGGTTTTGAACTCTGGGCTGGATCCATGGAGATTCCAGGACTTCTCTGCATAACATAATTGTTGGGATTTCCTGGGGGAGGGGTATAGATGACATAAAACCCAACTCAACCTGTCTTGTACAAAATGAAAACTAGTATTATGCCATGCAGCCTAGAAACCAAAGGTAGATCTAGCTTCGGGCATTATTGGATCCAGGGATTCAGAAATGATCATGGGGACTTGATCCCTCAGCAACCTCTCTGCCCTATTCTTCTCTACATTGACTTTTTTGTGAGGTAGCAAAATGGCAGCCAAGATCTTATAGCTCATGCCTGTACCACTCAGAGTGCAAAAGTAAAGAGGTCTTCTCTCTTCTAAACAGTTCCACAAAAATCCTAAGCTTGACTTAAATTGGCCCAAAGGGAGTCACATGTCTGTTCTGAATCAGTAAGGATGGATAAGGAGAACAAAGGAGTCTCTTACCCTAGGCTCAAGTTGGTGTTCTGGAGATGGGATCATTCCTGCCCAAGCTACAGGAACACTGGGGGAGGAAGAGTTTCGCCAAAGGATAAGGGGGTGCCTTACCTGAAGCAGAATAATAGTGAGTAGATAAAAAACAAATAAGCAAAGCAAATGTTTTCAACCGAGGGGAAGTTTGAATTATGGGAGTGGACAAAATTATGCATACAGAGTAGAGGGATTGGGGGAGTGGTGAAGAAGGAAAGGAAAGGACAGTAAGGAAAGAAAAAACATATTCAAGTGTTTGAGGTCCCCACTGAGTAGCCTTGGGAAGCCCAAATAAAATTGTGTGTGTCCTGGTCAGAGACTTTATTTATCCCCAAATTTCAATGACCAATCTATCACCACATAATTAGTGATGCTGTGATTTGAATTTATTACCAAACATGGCTCTCCGCTGTTGCTATTGGACTTGTACCATATTGCAATGTGAGCATGGAGATTATTGTATAAATTATTCTCACTCACATAATCATCGTGATTTTAATTACTGTGTAATCTTCGCTAATTACTGTTGTATGTATCATTGCTTTGGTGCCGATTTAACACAACCGCTGTTCGTTTGGCTAAACGATGGCATTACAACTTTTCCTTTTTCTGGGGGAAAATTTGCTTTCTGTAAACATTTGCAGCCCCATACTCTCAGCTTGCCGTTCTTGGTTTAGAAAAGAACAAGATTTAGACATCAACTTCCTTTCGCCCCCGTTGATTTTTATGTGGGATGAGGCTGGCTTGAATTAGTAAAAAGGTCTAAATTACAGGGTATTGTTTTTAAAATAAAGTTGTATTCCTTTCAGGAAAGTGCAATTAGTCTACTACAGAAGCGAAGGCAAGCATGGGTCACATGAGGCCTGCTCAAATGATTAGATAAGAAGCGTTTGTAATTAGTTCATTAATTATGTAAATGTGAATGGATGGTACTTAGCACTATAAACAGGTCGTTTTCAAAGTAGGTTAAGCATTCACTGCTAATCTTATTTCAATAGTACATTTATTTACTGGTCTCTGCATTCTTAGAACCAGAGCTCAGGATCATTTCAATCCATTCTGAAGGTACTTAATGAACAGGGCTCTCATGAATATGGTTTTATGTCTTCCTGGGACAAAGGGGTGTTATTCAGTTTTATCAGTCTTAGGAAGATTAGTGGAAACTGAAAGCATGGAAATGTCAGTGCAAACACATTTACCACAGAACAGGCCTGAGCAAGTGGAACCAGAAGTCTGGCTCTGTCCAGGATTCAGCCTTGGAGCCAATATGACTCCTGGATGGGTTTTCATGGGAAGGAAGGCTGTTTTCTACCTAAAACTCCAGGTCTTGGATGGTAGATCTTTGGATCTCTCAGGAATTTTGAGGCTCATCTAATTTAGTTGCAAGTTTGTGTAAAAACCATTTGGATTAAACGTGGATGGTTCAGAACATTCTTTTAATATCTGTGGCTCTCTGATTGAGCTCTATTTTGGTGACATAGACCTATCATTGAAATACACATCCAGGAAATTGCATCTTTAAGAAATTTTAAATACTGCCCCTTCCCATTTAATTAATACCAAAGCAAAACCAGATCATCGCAGGTTCCCCTAAAACCTTCTTGTGCCTGTTCAGGTTATGACCTCATCTTTCCTCAAAGGTAGCCACCATCCTGACTTTTAATGCTATGCTATATAAGAATTTATATAGAATTTATATAAGAATTATATAAGAGTACTACTGTAGCCAAAGAGTATTACTCTTTGGCATCTGTCTTCTTTCTTTTAATATTATGTGGGGTTTTTTTAAAAAAGATTTTTATTTTTATTTATTTGATACAGAGAGAGAGATCACAAGTAGGCACAGAGACAGGCAGAGAGAGAGGAGGAAGCAGGCTCCCTGCCGAGCAGAGAGCCCGATGCGGGCCTCGATCCCAGGACCCTGAGATCATGACCTGAGCCGAAGGCAGAGGCTTCAACCCACTGAGCCACCCAGGCGCCCCAATATTATGTGGGTTTTTAAAAAAGATGTATTTACTGTATTTTAGAGAGGAGGGGCAGAGGGAGAAGAAGAAAGATTCCCAAGCAGACTCCATGCTGAACTTAGATCAGGTCACAGAGCTGAGATCACTACTTGAGCCGAGACCAAGAGTCAGGCGCTTAACCGACTGCACCACTCAGGTGCCCCATTTAATGTTATGTTTATGAGCTTCATTCACATTGTTTTGTTAGGGATAATTCCCTTGTTTTCTTTGCTTTATAGTTCATAACTGTGGTTTTCAATTGAGGGCAATTTTGCTCCCCTCTCTCTGCAAGGAGATAATATAATGTGTGGAGACATTTTGGTCATCATAACAGAGACAGGTGCTGCTGAAGACCAGGATGCTGCTATACATCCTACAATGCACAGAACTGGCCACACAAAATTATCTGGTCCAAAATGTCAATTAAGCCATTGAGAAAATCTGGTCTATAATGCTCCATTGTAGGAATATATAATAATGATTTATTCATTCTGTTTATAATAGTCATTTAGGTTGTTTCTAGGTTTTTTTTTTAAAAAAAGATTTATTTATTTATTTGAGAGAGAGAGAGAGTGGGGTAGTGGGGCCAGGGGCAGAGAGAGAGAATCTTCAAGCAGACTCCTAACTGAACACTGAGCCCAATGCGGGGCTCAATCTCACAACCTATGAGGTCACAAGTCAGTTGCTTAACCGACTGAGCCACCCAGGCACCCCTAGGTTTTTTCTAGTTTAACACTATTATGGTTGACACTACTATGGGCCATCTTGTCCACATCTTTTGCTGCTTGGATTTAGATTTCCGTTGGGTGTATGCCCAGGAGTAAAATTCCTGGGCCAAAATGTGTATTTGCATCTGTAGTAAATATTATCAAGACAGTGGTACTAATTTACATTCCCACCAGCAGTGAATGGGGATTCCAGTTGTTCTGCATTTTTGCTAACACTTGGTTTTGTCTTTTTTAAAAAACTGTTAGCTATTCTGGTGGATACTGGTAGGGTCACATTTTTGGCTTCAACTTCCACGTTCCCAATGAAGAAACCTTTTCATGTGCTTATATTCTCATTGGGATATCCTTTTCGGTGCAATGTCTGATCAAGTCTTTTGGCCATTACGTTTTTTCTTCTGGGTGGTTTCTCTTTTTTTATTAATTTGCAGGAGTCCTTAATGTATTCTAGATATAAGTCCTTTCTTGAGTATGTGGAGCCACTCCATTTGATGGAATGTCTTTTTCACTCTCTTGTGGCTGATTTTGACAAACAGAAGTTCTTAATTTTAATGTAACTGAGCTTAGAATATTTTCCCTTTATGGATGGTATTTTTTCTATTCCACTAAAGATTTATTTGCCTACTCCCAAATTATGAACACATCCCATATTTTCTTACAAATACTGTATTGATTTAACTTTTATATCTAGATATACAATTCATCAGGAATTCCTATTTATGGTGTGAGGTAGGGGTTAAGATTCATCGGTATGTAAATATACAACTAGCCTTGTGTATGTATTTTAAAAGAAGTCATATTTTTCACATTTTACGACTGTCATCTTCTATTACATCAAGTGATTTTATGTATATTCTAGACCCTGTTCTATTCCATTTTTCTACTTGCCCATCTTTGAGCTGATTTAACACTGCCTTAATTAATGTAGTTTTGTATGTAAGTCTTGATATCTGAGTGTATATCTTCCTTGGATTAATTATTCTTCCTCAAGATCAAGTGACTCCAGAGGAAAAATGCCACAGTACCAGGGTTACCTCAGCATACTCCCCTCTTTCCAAAATTTGACCCTTCAAGTTCTGGCTGCTTTGGTGCCCTCCAATGCCTATGAATTTAAACTTAGCTTTTCTAGCTTTGCTTAGTGGAGATTTTCTCTGGGACATCTAGTCTATCATATCCAGAAAAGCTAATCTCTCATAGCCAGAAATTGAATGCTAAGCTAGCCTTTTTATTCCCTTTGCTAAGTAAACATTTTTCCTTATTTTTCATGCCTAAGAGAATATGAAGTTTCACTCAAATTTCCTTCCAGTCATAACTTGGTGAATCTACTTTCCATTTCAGACTTTAAGCTTCTGTATTGCAAGGGCTATTGATCTTTATATTGATGGCATCTGGGATCGTGGATTCAGTAAATGACTCTGGATGGATGTAAGGAGGGGTGGCTGGATGGTTGGTTGGATAATTTCCATTCACTTAAAACTGCATTTTCATGAGGAACTGGGTACTTTTATGACTACATCGGAGATTTTTTTATGGTTATTTTCATTGTACCATGTTCCACTGAGGCAACATCTGTGAAAAGTGAAGGAATGCATTGAAAATTTATTTAAATATGTTGAACCCAAGTTGAATCTCCAATCCAATTAGAGATTTTAATCCTTTTTATACATCCAGTTTTTTCTCTCAAAACACTGTGGAAATTGTATCAGAAAGTAAAGAAGTATAGGAGCACCTGGGTGGCTCATTCAGTTAAGCATCTGACTCATGATTTCAGCTCAGGTCATGATCTCAGGGCTGTGAGATCGAGCCCCATGTTGGGCTCTGTGCTCAGGTGGGGGTCTGCTTGAGATTCTCTCTCTAAAAAAAAAAAAAAAGAAGAAGAAGAAAAAGAAAAAAAAGAAAGTAAAGAAGTATAAAACCAGTATTTTCACTGTGTCATCAGAATATGACCTGAGAGATTTTCTTTCCTTCACTGTTGTTCTAGGTGTAGAATGAGGTGCTCAAGCCAGCTGGGGTGTCAGCTCCCTTTCCATTCTGATATTCTAGAAGTTGACAGAATTCTGTAGCAATGAAACCAGGCTTTTGGCTTGGGTTTGGACATGAAGCATTCACTCCACATCGTATGCCGGAAGTTGGCTTGGGATCTATTGTTTTTAAGCTCAGAGACGTGGGATTGGCTGGCTAAGAAGCAGGGCTGCTGAGGTCTGAATGAACCAGCCAGAGGAGTTGGATGGAGCCCTTTTGTTCATTCTTTCTGTTTCCACAGCCCCCATCCCTACCCCTCCATCCCTTCATTCTTTCCATCCCATAAACTTTCCTTCTAGATACTGGAGATTCATAGGAGAACAATCCAATTTAGTTCATAGCAATCTTGTTGGGAGTTACAAATAAGCCAACAAGCAAGATCCCAGGGGCTATGGAAGCCAAAGGAGACACCCCGCCCAGTCTGGGAGGTGAGGGAAGGCTTTCTGACGGAGGCAACAGTTGGGCTGAGCATTGAAGAATGAGTAATTATGTTTGATTTTTTTTTTTTTTGGTAATATAGAACAGTGGTTCTTCCAGATCACCTGTAAGTGTCACTTTCTTTCTCCCTCTGTCCTTTCTCCCTTCTTTCTTCTTCTTGTATTTTTCTAACTCAGAAGTATCTGGGCACCATCCATTCTATTAGCCTCCACCTTAATTCAACAATGACCAGCGTTTTGTGTATCAACTTCATTTCTGTCTTTAGCTCCTTTTCTTCTTCTATCCACATTGAAACAGTTTTCTGAACAATGTGAAAGTAAGTTGAAAACATCATAACAGTTTTCCTTAAAATAGTTTTCCAGCTTTCTCCTAAGAAGAAGGACATTTCCTAACTACCATAGCACTTGCGCACCAAAGAAAATTAACACACCCATAAGATCATCCAAGATCCCAACATCTGTATTACCCCCAATATCCTAAAATTGTCTGTATCACTGTATCCTCTTAAGGATGTTCATTGCATTTGGTTGTTTTTGTTTCTTTAATCTCTTTGAAAAAATTAGTAGAGTTTATTTTGGAGGAAAGTTTTTAGAAGGATTACAGAAAAATTAAGCAGAAAGTACCCATATACCCTCTCTTTTTCCACACACAGTTTTCCCTTTTTTATTCACATCTTTGGTTAGCCTTTATTCCCTTTGAAAGTAGAATGGTCCCCTCACCTCCCCCTCATCACACTAAATGGATGTGTGTGTGTCTCTGTGTGTGTGTGTGTGTGTTTAATAGAGTTTCAGGGGTGGTTCTGATGGGCAACTTCATTCAAAAACTGCTGGTCCTGGGCGCCTGGGTGGCTCAGTGGGTTAAAGCCTCTGCCTTCGGCTCAGGTCATGATCTCAGGATCCTGAGATCGAGGCCCGCATCGGGCTCCCTGCTCAGCAGGGAGCCTGCTTCCTCCTCTCTGTCTGCCTCTCTGCCTACCTGTGATCTCTCTCTCTGTGTCAAATAAATAAAATCTTAAAAAAAAAACCGCTGGTCCTAGTACCTAGTACCTAGAACCCAGTACCTAGTACCTAGCACCCAGTAGAATGTATGGGTGAGGCCAAGGGAAAGTCTGCTGATGCACAGAAGGTTGGCGGACAGGCGTCTACTGAAGGTAGATCACTGGTTTTGCCCAAGTGTCAAGGACTCAGCACCCACTTAAGATCAGAGCAAATAGCAAGGAACACTTGGGAGTTATCTTGTCTCACAGAAACCATAATATATCAAGAATATAGCATATTTACAGAGTCTGTTTCCTGACTCAAGTCTTTGTACTTTCTGGCCAGGAATAACAAGGCTCACTGTGGTTGAGCATGCTTCCTCGGTTATCCCACCCCATGGCTTCCTCCTTGTTTCGAGTCTTCCAGCTGGATGGCCTTTCTCAGCCTTGGTTTCCTTGCCCGAGAGATTTGAATTGTCAGCCCTTGCTTGCCAAGGGTTTAGATATTGAATAAGCTCATAACTGGTGGGCGGGGTGGGCGGGGAACAGGGATCTCCTCCCGGTGCTTGGTGTGTCTTCCTCAACATCCCTGCCCAAACCTTATCCCCCTTCCAGAAGTCTCACTCAGCCCCACCGTCATCCTCCAGAAAGACCAAGACCCCAGGTTCTCCCTTGCCAACCTCCTGTTGCACTTAGTCTGGGCTCAACTTACCCGGAACTTTTTGCCCTGCTGACCCTTCTTCATGGGTTTATCCAGTTTCCACTCCTACTGTGTGCTCTCCAGGAGGGTAAGGCAGCAGCACATCTGCTCCCTGGAGCTCAGCCTGCCATCGTATATGGCCAGATCGAGAGGACAGCCTCATGTTCTCCGTCCATGTTCTCCCATTGATTAAAAGGCAAATTACCTATCCTTCTGAGCCTCATTAGTGAAATGGGAAGATTATGATAGTGGATTATAATAGAGGACTATGGTGAAGATAAAATCAAGGAGTGTCTGCAAAGCCTAAAGGCACAGTCCTCGGCAGTGATTATGCAGAATTCAGTGCACCCTGTAGGGGCCTAATAAATGTCTCACATTCCTACCACATTACACAGTCTGGGGCACCATATCAATGTTTATTACAGATTATCCATTGTTGTGTTGGCCTTGGTCACAAAACCTTCAGGTCATCTTAAAAGCACATCTGGTTTCCCATCCCGGGCCTCACCAGTATTAGAACATCCATACATTTTTAATTTCCTCTTGAATTTCAGGGTGCAGATGAAGAATGGGGGCGACAGCACATCTCAGGGGATGATTCATGGCATCATTAAGTCTGCGTCGAGTTCCCTGTAGCCACAGTAGGCCCAGGCGCTGCCCAGACTCAGACTTGAGAATTATTTTTGCTGTGCAGTTATGTTGAATGCCAGTGAATCCCATGTCTCTCCTTGACTTGGACCTCACCTTTTTGGTTCATTATGTCTCAGTGGATGTTGAAATATATAGACAAGTAGATAGGAGTTCAACCTGTTGAGGTTTCCACTCACCTTTCTACCTGGAGGATGTGGGATGTTGTGGAAGGGAAAGGCATGATGTGAGATCTGGCCCACCAGGGTTCAAATCCAGGCTCTGCTACTTAGCAGTGTGACCTTGAGTGAATGATTTCTCATGAGTGAGACTCAGTTTTCTCATTCATAATGTGGGGTGAGGATTCTGATCCTGATGAGATCCCACATACAGATTGAACTGAATGAGTATAGAGGTGCCTTTTTCATTCTCCGCCTGATATTCGTGGAGCATCTACTCATGTGGTAAAATGACAGAGTCTTGTGCACAGGACAGCCTGGCAGGGGAGGGGTATGGCCCACGCCGAGACACATATCTCAGCAGCTGGCTCATTCTACTGCCCAACAGACCTTTTCGATATCATTGTCCTTTTCATGTGCTGCTCAGAGCAGGGTCATATGTAGCAACTGCTTATTCTTGAACCTCTACCCTCCGTCTGGGGCCTTCTCTAGCCATGATGGTCAGGGCCATTAAAAAAACAATCAAACAAGCATTAAGATTTTTAAACATGCATCTGCTAGGAGCAGCATTTTGAACAGAATAAGTAATACATGCTCATTGAAGCGCACCACCCTTCGCCTTGCATGAAGTGCTGGGGGCAGGTGGAGGTGGATCTAGGCAACATTAGCAGGAATTGACTATACTGATCACATACACCCTCTCTAATTCCTCACGGAGCCCCATGAAATGGGGCCTTATCATCCCCACTCCTCCAGCTGAGCAAGTTCCATCTCCACAAGGGACTTGGCTGGGCCCACACAGAGCCGGGATTTGAACCTGGACTTGTCTGCCTCGGAAGCCTGTTTTCCTAGCCTGGGAGGTTAGAAGGTGCAAATTCCTGTATTTCTGGATATTCATATCCTGAGCTCCCTAAAAAATCTCCAGAAGGTTAAGCCACCAATACTTGGAGTATTTTCATGTCTATTCTCTTCTTCATCAATTCGCTTAATAAACATCAACTGGGTACCTACAGGGTGGCAGGCACTAGAGCTTCACTCACTCATCTGACACACACTAATTGTGTACCCACAAGGTGCCACAGCACTGAAACTTCATTCATTCATTGAGGACATGTTTGTGGAGCAGCTACTATGTGCTGGGATGCTGTTCTTGGCTCCAGAGTATGGCAGTGAATACGACAGACAAAACCCCTGCCCCTTGGAGCTCTTATCTCCACAACTTCGCAAGGTTGACCTAGTTTCCCCCCATTTCACAGCTGAGGATGACTGAGGCAAAGAGACAGGTGACTGTCCCAAGGCCATGGGGCTGGTGAACGGCAGAAGCAGACCAATCTTCAAGTGACAAATGTTATCTGGACAAGGTGACATAGGAAATACTATTAATTCTGTATCACATTGCCGGGCTCAAAGGAAGTCTACAGAGGATGGTGCTGTTGGCTGCAGGGTCAGCTCCCCTGGGATTGGGACCCCACCTCTGTTATTTCCACTCCTGTGTGCTTGCTAGAGTCTCTCCTTAGAGAAGCAGGGCATCCCCGCCTAGCTTTTGTGCATACCTGTCTCCCAGTGACTCAGGGAAAATTCTATCCATTTGCGCTTTCCCTGGCCAAGGTTCTGGGAGGCAGACACAGTGATATCTTGATTATCTCTCAGCCATCCTTCATGCGCTGCTGATGGAGGAGAGTTCCATCTGAGTCAAGCTGTCCAGTAAGGAGAGCTGGGGGGAAAAATGAGTCTTCCCAGGTCCCTGGATGAAAACAGCAGGCTGGTGTGAAATGTCCAAAGCCAGGTCAGAAACAGAGATCGTGTGACTCAAAGGGCAGACCTGGGACCCTCCCCCAGAAGCCTGCAAGAGAGTGTCTGCATTCACATGAAATTCTGTGGTCTGCACCCAGAAAGGAGTGGATGCAACTACCTTCCTGCTTGGGTTGGAAATGCCAGCATCACAGAGGTGTGGGTGGATTTCTGAATGGCAAATCCAGGAGCCGGTACTCAGCCACAACTCCTTTGGTTCTCTCCTGCTGTCCTGCCCCTCCCTATCCTACGTCTCCTGCTTCCCTTCTCCCTCTGCCCCCTCCTCCTTCTCCTCCTCATATGTCCTGTCTGGCCCCCTAGGGTCTACACAGCTTGGCGTATGTTTGTGTTTCAAACACAAACACAGCTTCCCACCAGCTGAGGCTCTGAACACAGCAGACAACTCTGGGAAGGTGCAACCAAGCCCATCTCCCCATCCCCCTGCCCCCAGAACATCAGGCCCTTGGCCCCCCAGCAGAGCTCAGTGACCCTCAGGCTGGGACATTTTGGCTTGCACCCCTCATGGAAGGTGCTGCTCCTGGCGGGCCTCTGGGAAGGCAGTCAGATCTGTCAGGTCTGGTAGAGACAGGGTTCCCCATGGTTTGGTCCCAGTGAGCCTGTGCCTTGTGTCCTGGACACCAACTCTCACCACCTGGCACCTCCAGACCTCCACTCCTGGGATGCTGACAGCCTCCTGTGCCCCAGGCCCTCCCACCTTGCATCAAAGATGGGGAGATCCTGCACTGCCAGCCTGAGCCCCTTCCGTGCCACCCCCTCTCCCTGCCTCTGCCCCCAGACACCCTCCTCCTTCCCCTCTCCATCAGCCTCTCTTCCCCCTCCTTTCCAGCCCCTCATCCCTTCACGCTGCAGCTGCTCACTTGCCGGCTTCCTCTTTTTTCCCCCCGCTTCCCTCTGTCCCTCCTCCCCTTCCCTGGTTCTTCTAGGTCCTCTTCCTTGTGAACCTATTTCCAAGCTAGACTTGACTCAGTTCAACAAAATTTACTGAGCAGCTGCTGTGTGCTGGGCTTGTTGCCAAGTCAGACGGTGCAAGGATGACAGCCTGCATGGTCTCGACAGCAGGGCTGGGGGGAAGGGGTTCCCCCCACCTCCTCTCCTTCTGCCTTTTTCTACTTCCTCTTCCTCTCCTCCTCCCCTTCCTCCCCCCCCCCTTCCTCCTCCTCCCCTTCCTCCCCCTTCCTCCTCTTCCCTTTCCTCCTCCTCCTCTCCACCTTCCTCCTTTCTGCCTTCCTCCATCTCCCTTTTTCCTCCTCCTAACTTCTCTTCCCTCCCTCTCCCCACGCCCTGTCCCAGCATCCACAGCCAGCAGTGGAGATGGGAGCTGGGGTGTGTGGAATGGCAGCATCCCAGGAAATTCAGTGACAGGAGCCCTGACGCCATCATCCCCCACATGGCAGTCAATGGATGCGACTGAGCACCTGAGACACATTCATCATGCCCACCTCCCTTTGGGGCCAAGACAGGGTAGAAATGACTTTTGCCAGCTCTGGCAGCAGCCCACTGCCCCTGGCGGCTCTGAGCTGTTTATTTAAAAAAACAAAAAACAAAACAAAAACAAAAACCAAAGAGCAAGAAGGCCGCCTTGCCGTGTGCTCGGGATGGGATTCCAAGACAATGACATTGACAACACACCTCAAGGTCCTCATAAAGGGGGCACTCCAGCCCATGTCCAGGGGTGACAGAGATGGAAGGTGACAGTCAAGAAACAAGAAAGGAGGCAGAGGCTCTGGGCAAATTGTGTGACTGCTGTCTTGGAGCAATGGAGTGAAAATGGAGACCAAGCTTTCTCTAGAAGGATGAGCTGCCAGGTCACCTTCTCACTCATTCCTCTGCTCATCCTTAGAGCTTGACCTGAGGCTTTCGTGGAGTCCAGCAGTGGGTTAGGCTCCAGATGCTGAGATTCCTAGGAGTATTCAGGATCACCACGAACTGTGTTGGTTATTAACGATGCACAACCATTAGTTAATATTGGTTCTTAATTCTTCATCTCACTACCATTACTTGAGAAGCTAGGGGCCAGGCACGTGCCCCAGGCTTTTCTTTCATTTCTGTGACTTCCCCACATGCCAGCACCATGACTGCGTGCTTCTTTTCCACACCAGAAGCTGGAAGAGTGTGGCACCAGAAAACCGGGCTGGCTGGAGCACAGTGAGCAAGAGGGAAACTCAAGTCAGGAGGCTGGGAAAGGGGTGGGGAGCTTGCCCCCACAAAAGAAGAACTGAGGTTGGGGAAGAGAGTGGGTGATGGAGGTAGCTCACCTATACCACCACCTCCCTCTGTGCCTGTGGTCCTGCCACTACCACCACCCCCACCATGACCCTCCACCTAGCTGATCAAGGGAAGCAGAACCGGATGAACACAGCCAGCCCTGTGCCTACCACTCAGGGAACCCTTTAACAGATCATCATTTTCATGGTGACCTCCCACAGATCCAGGGTCTGGGGAGACTCCTGCCAACCCCAGAAGACAGAGGCATATGGGATGGCTGAAGCTTTGACCTCAGGACCTCAGGAAGGCAGGGTCTGGGTCCCTATGCATATTCTTAGAAAAAACCCTGATTCCTGCTCCTCTGCCTGTATCTTCCTCCCCCTCTGGGTATCTCCTTCGAAGGCCATTGACTTGGCTTCCATAACAGATTCAAAAGCCCCTTAGGTCATTATGGTCCTCTCTTTTCCTTCTAAACTGTCCCTTGTGGTCAGAGTGGAAATGGTGATATCAGACAGCATTGAGCAAGAAGCTTTCCTTGGAGTCTTGTACCAGAATCCCAACCCACCCCCTCATATGTAAAGGGGGCTGAATCCCATTGTCACAGTTGGAGCAACAGTGTAGAGAAACAGAATAAACACTAGAAACCTGCATACACGTGGCCCTTGGCCCTATTCAGGCTCCATCCCCCTGTTTTTTCATAAATTATAACTTTGCCATGGGTGGGTGGGGGTCCTTTCTCTGAGCGGGAGGACAAATAGATTTAATTTCTTAAAGGGATGGTTGGTGGACTCCAGTCTCTCTCCTGTAAAGATGCCCTTTATTTTATAGTCTATAATTTTGCCTTCTTGCGAGGCTCCTAGTTTTCAGAGGGGGAGTGTTTTTGGCTCAGCTGTTTCAAGATGCCTCTGTATGAAAGCCAAGCCTGGTATAGTCCCGGAATAGAAACCGTCTGTCCTCTTGTGTTTAGACTTGGTTTTGTATCGATGTCATGAAAATCTTTCCCTTTGGGCGGGGGGCGGGGTGGGGGGACCGTGTTCTTACCTGTACCCCATAAACCAATTGAGGGTGCCAAAGAGCATCCCACTGAGACATATTTGGGTCACTGACTCTCAGAAGCCCTACTTGGTGGTACTCTCCTCTGGGCTTGGCCCTGAATAAATGAATAACCCGCCGTGGGTCCCCCTCAAGTCTCCAAGAAGCAAACAACTTATTTCGCAGCAGGCTCTGGGATGGTAGGTCCTATCATGTCAGATATGACGGCTCATAAATCTAAGTCAGCCGTCCTAACTGCAGTTTTAATCCACTCACACATACTTAGCTGGGTTTAATTATAGGCAGAAATTGCATTTCGGAAAGCAACAAGAAATCATTTACATGGCTCGAATTTGCCCATTAAATCTTTCGGTTCATTTGAGAGTATGGGGTCGGGATGGTGTGTCTAAAGAAAAACAGCGTTCGTGCCTGTGCTTGGCGGCTCTCACACCAACGGCACAGACGGTGTGAATGGCATGGTCTCTCCTGACCGCGTGTGTTTTCTTGGCGCAGGATGAAGGATGAGACCAGAGACGCAGAGAGGTCCCAGCCGGCGTCGTCCCTGAGCAGAGCCCGGACCGTGCAGAGCCAGACCTCGGGGGACAAGTCTGTTTCTCCCCGCTGCCTCCGACGGCAAAAGTACTACCATCTGGGCGACGGGGATGAGCACGGCGGGCAAAGAAAACCCACGCAGAGACTGGGGGCGCCGTCTTCTTCCCCGGCTTCTCGGAGTACAGACGCCTCCCCAGCGTCCAGGGAGAAGCTCCCCAGCCCCTCCGCGGCCCTGTCGGAGTTTGTGGAAGGTCTCCGGAGGAGGAGAGCTCAGAGGGGCCAGGGGTCTCCGCTGAGCCTGGAGGACTGGCCCACCCTCCCCATTTACCAGACCACTGGGGCTTCCGCGCTGCGGAGGGCCAGGGCAGGCAGCGACGAGGGACACCTTTCGCTGGGGTTTGGGGCGAAGTCAGCCCTGGAACCAGAGGGCGCCTCCGGGACGTCGGCCGGGCTCCTGCGGTCCACCAGCCTCAAATGCATCTCCTCCCAGACCTCCGAAGGCACCACCCAGACGCCGGAAAAGCTGAAGACCCGGTTCAGCTCCTGTGAGTCCCTCTTCGAATCGGGGCAGAGCTTCGGGAGAAGACTGAGCTCCCCAAGCTCATCCAGGTCCCTGCTCTTGTCACCCACGCTGCGGCCTCGCAGGCGCTGTCTGGAGTCCTCCCTCGACGACGCCGGCTGTCCAGACCTTGGGAAGGAGCCCCTAGTCTTCCAGAACCGCCAGTTTGCCCACCTCATGGAAGAACCCCTAGACAGCGATCCATTCGCCTGGAAGGTTCCAAGCCTCAACTACGAACGCAAGACCAAAGTGGATTTCGATGACTTCCTCCCAGCCATCCGGAAGCCTGAGTCTCCCGTGTCCTTGGCCAGAGTGGCCAAAGAGGGTCAAGACAGTTCGAGGCATTCACGCATCCACTTTGAGACGGAGGAGGCTGACCGGACCTTTCTCTCAGGGATCAAGACCATTTTGAAAAAGAGTCCAGAGTCCAAGGAGGACAGCGCTCACCTCTCTGACTCGTCCTCCTCCTCCAGCTCCATTGTGTCCTTCAAAAGCGCCGACAGCATCAAGAGCCGACCTCGAATCCCGCGGCTGGAGGGTGACGGTGGTGAGCAGACGTCCCCCGAGCACAGAGAGCCGGGGGCAGGCAGCAAAGACGAGGATGTTGAGAGCATAATGAAGAAGTATCTGCAGAAGTAGGAGCCAGTGCAGGTAAAAGCAGGAGGTGGGGCCTGTTCTTGGGGAATGAAAACCAAACAGCCCGCCCAGGTCTAGCAGCCTGGAGAAAACCTGTTGCTCCCGTTGCCTTCCACGCTGTGAGTGATTTCTCTAGAGACCATGGTTTTAGAGGTTTTTGCGGAAACAAGGTGTTGCCAGATGCAAAGCTCACTGCTAGGTGCCACTGGTTCCTTAGCATTTTAAAATACGGAACCATCGGAAAGCCAGAGGGTCCTGCATGATGGTGCCAGCGAAGGTGCTGGGCTTTCTGTCTTTCCAGGGCTCCCTTCCATCTGGAGCTAGAGGATCCGTGGTGGCCTTCTGTCCACGTAACGATGGCAGATCTTGGGTAGGCTCAGGCTGGGGCAGAAGGGGCTTTGGGAAGAGTGGGGTCCAACTCTTGAGTTAAATATCCAGAGAGAAACAGAGGCCCCTTGTAGGGTGGGGGATGGCAGAGAGCAAGTGCAAAGGTCCCAGAGCAGCAATAGGAGAAGAGAAGTAGGGCTTCGCTCTGCCCTCTCTCCTACCCCAGAGCTAAGCCTGGACTTCTCCAGACTAAAGGTAGGAAGAGGAATCCATTGCTCATAATGGCTTCCATCTGTTGGGCATACACATCCAACAAGTCACTATCCACAGGGACTCCAAAAGGCGGTTAGGATGATTGATTCCCATTTTACAGGTTGGCAAACAGAGTCGAAGTGGTTAAGTCCCTCGTTTGATGACATCACTCAGGCAGAATGGCATTCAAAACTCTAGAATCCCCACTGGTGTCTGTAACACTTCTCCCTGGGTACCTATTCTGAGCACGCACAGAAATAAACTCAGAGCATCCTCTGTGATGGAGCTGGATCTTTAAAGAGGTGGCCTCCCTCGGCATCCCATAGTGAGGTTGGCATCCAGACCATCTCTACTTACAGGGATGTTGGAACTCCCCAACTCCAACTTCACTGGTAAAACGAATGAGGGAACCCTCAAGATCAAGGCCCCCCTGGGGGGGTCGGCCGCTGACCCAGTCACCGTGACTCCCAGTTTGGTGGTCTTTGCCCTGAGGCAGGGCTGGCTCTTCAAAACCCCTCCCAGAGCACACTTGAAGGCTTAGGGCCCCGAGCATTCCACTCCGTGACTCCCCTGACTCCCCGCTGAAAGGTAAAGCCAGTTAGGGGAGGCTGGGCGTCAGCGGAGGAGGTAGAAGCCCCTCCCTCCAGGTTCAGACACAAGGCAGCCCCCTGCCCAGTAATAACAGCACATGGCCTCCGTGAACCTCTTAGCCACTGAACTTGAAGCAGCTCCAGGCTCTGGCACAGTGGGACAGCCACAGACAGGTGCACAGCGGGGACCTCGCTTCGGTCCCAGCCCTCCTTTCAGAGGCTTCCTAGACCCACACAAGCCACGCGGCCCCCATGTCCAGAGACTTGCTACTTCGAGAGGTACCCTCAGCCCATCAAAAAGCGATTGCCCCTTCTGAGGAGATGGGCTCGGACTGTATCAGAGCAAATTAATTTGACTTAACATGGCCTTCTCTCTGCTCTCAATTACCAGGAAGAGATGTGATATTCATTTACATTATTATGCTCTCGGGGACACAGAAAGCAGTTTCAAAGGCCAAGTAAAGGGCACACGTCCATAAGGAGAACAGTTCTTAGCAGAAGTCATCACAGAACATCTTGTCTCTGCCATTTTTTTTTAAATTCAAGTCCTTCCCCCACCCAGTAGCGCTCACCGTGGTAACAGAGGATCTGCCAAAAAAAATATCCTCCACTTTGACATCCATGCTGGAGGCTTGAACTGAATCATACAGCCACACACCCCGCCATGAGGCAAATGCATTAGGGGATTCAGAACCAAGTGAGCACCCCCTGAAGCTAGCTCCTTCCGTGTAATTGGCCAGGAGACCTGGGGCAAGTCATGGGACTTGGCCAAGCCACTGTGTCCGCAGCTCAGAAGCGGGGCTGGTACTACCACCCCACAGAGTAACACTGTGAGTTTGCTGTGAATGCCAGAGATCTCCAGCTCAGGGCCGCGCACCTGCTGCAGGCGGTAAGCATCAGGTTGCTGGGCGCTTGGCTCTTCGGTCCTTCAGGACCTCCGTCCCAAGCATCTCTCGACTCACTCCCCTTCTGCTGCCTACGCTCCTTCATTCCTCTGGGTGGTGTCTCTGTAGGAATATCCCCCTGCCCTGGAGATATGGGACGTTAGGGCCACTGCCCCCCAAATGTACTTCCTGCATACCTTTGATCCATTCTGACCTACGTTTGTTTCCAGACTCCTGAGATGTACTGTCCTTGAAGACTTCCCGACTCCACTACTGTCTGGAGAAAGAGAGATGGGCCAGGCCTCGCCGGGGGCCCTCAGCCCAGAGCCTGCCAGCGTGGCTGTGCTTGACTGGCCAGAGGGGTCCGGCAGGAGGCATATCCCTCGGGCATGGGGATCCCAGCATGCTTGGTCTGTACAAAATAAAGCAATGGCTCCTTGCCCTCCGTGCTTCCTCTCTGTTCTGTGATCACGGGACCCTGGAGGTTTGCTGGGGGCAGCCAGGGAGAAGAGTTCCAAAGAATGTCATCAACCCAAAATGTTTGTAGTTTCAAGTATACCCTGTTGTCTCCTACATAACTCCACAGAAGGACCTTGCTCCTCTTCATTTGGCCTCATCAACTCAAGTGCCACCTCCTCCGGGAAGTCCTCCCTGATACGTCGGATGGAAATAAATGCTTGCTCTCCATTCTCCCTTAATTCCCATATTTACCTCTACCCTACTTCCCTTGCCTGCCTACTTATCTACATTGTGCACATATGTGTAAGCAAGCCTTTGAGAAATTTGGATGGACGGATAATTGAACAAGCCCCTGAAAAAGTTAATGAACCTACATTCCTTGGATGCATGTGACACACTGATGCAAAGGCATCCCCACCCAGGTGCTCCCAGATCAATATTCAAGCACCTGTGAACATCTGCTCACAGCCACCCCCCCATACACCTGCTCACATACACGACCTTGCCATGCCCACACCAATATGTACATGTAGCACAAACTCCATGGCCTAGGCACGTCTGTAGCTTGGATACCCGCTTCTCCAAACACCCTTGAAGTATTAGTCATACTAAAACTGTAGGCTATGGTTTATTATTCACATGCTACGTTGGACACCTTGCTAAGCACTGCACATGAAGTGTCACACCACAACTTCAGAAAAAGCCCTGAGAGATAAATGCACTTATTTTTCCCTATTTACAAAGGCCATACTATCTCATGGCTTCATGGGGGATGGCAAAGCTACTCCTATTTATATTCCCACCGGCATAGACTATGTCTTGCCCCAAACATGCATCTATTCCCAGGGCTCCTCCAGGATAGCCAATCAGAGCTCCCTCTGTATGTTAGCTTGCCAGGGCTGCTGTAACAAATCAACACAAACGGGTGGGGGGCATGTTTAAACCCCAAAATATTGCCTTATGGTTCTGGGGTCTAGAAGTCCAAGACCGAGGAGGTGTCGGTAGGCCTGGTTTCTTTGGAGGTCTCTCCTTGGCTCATAGATGTCTGCCTTCTCCCTGGGCATTCCTGTGCCCTTTCCTCTCTGCATGCATCCCTGCTCATCTCCCTGTGTGTCCAAATTTCCTCTTCTTATAAGGACACAGGTCAGGTTGGATCGGGGCAATCCAAAAGGATTAGCTTTAACATAATTGTCCCTTTAAAGACCCCATCTGCAAATACAGTTGTATTTGGAAGTAGTGGGCTTTAGGGTTTCCCTTTTGTAGGGACCACAATTCAGCTCATAACACATGCTACACAAAAGTAGGTCATAATTTAATTTGCTAATCATGAGGATTATTCATGTACTGATCAGGTAAATATGTCCCGAGCTCCCAGCTTGGTCCCCGAATGAAAGCAGTTACAGAACTCGAGAGAAGATTCCCACTGCCTTCCTGGTGTTGGAGATTTGCAGACATTTTTAGGGCCTGGAACCTGTGAGTTTCCAGGAGCTTCTCTTCCTGTGCCAGCAGGATTCCTCATTCAGCCAATATTTGTGGAGCACCTGCTAAGCGTCAGGCACTGTTCCCCACATGGGGGATCCACGGCGAGCTGGTGGAACCCCTCTTGCTTTTCAGGAGGGATCATCCTACCTGGGGAGACAGACAGTAAGCAAGAAAATAAATATGGTATCATAAGGAAAAATAAAGATGAGATTATCTTGTGAGTTCCCTGTTCAAAATTTACTGGGCATTTATTTTATGAAGTACATTGTGCTAAAGGAGAAACCTGTCATTGTTCTTCAATGATGTGCAAAGCAGCACATCCATAAAGGTTAAAGTCAAGTAATAACAGCAAAGCTTCCCTCACTGTTGTGCAGGACACAGAAACACTGAAGATACTAGAAATCAGTTTAATATCCCGGAAGATGACACCTGTCCCCTTGCCCCTCAGATCCCCCAACTCAGCACAACCTGATGCAGAAGGTACTTTGACCCAGCATGGCCCTCCTCCTTGCAAGCCAACTGCAGAAATCCCCAGGGGGACCCTGGGGTCCCATCAGCTTCTTGCCCAGCCCGGGACCCAGGACAATAAGCTTCACCCAAACTACCCCTTCTGCTACACGAGTATCAAGTTATCTCAAACCCTGGGCTCTGCCATCCTCTCCCTGTGTGACCTCAGCCAGTTTCCTTCCTTCTGGGACCTCCTTCCCTCTTCTGTGCAATGGGTCTGGGACTCATACTAGCCTCTCGTGAGGTCCACACTCTCCCAAAGTGCTGAGCACAGTGCCTGGCACATAGCTCAGAGTCAACATCGGCTCGGTTGATCTCTGGGCTCAGAAGCCTGGCTCCCTGGGCGCCTGGGTGGCTCAGTGGGTTAAAGCCTCTGCTTTCAGCTCAGGTCATGATCTCAGCGTCCTGGGATCGAGGCCTGCCTCGGGCTCTCTGCTCGGCAGGGAGCCTGCTTCCTCCTCTCCCTGTCTCTCTGCCGGCCTCTCTGCCTACTTGTAATCTCTCTCTCTCTGTCAAATAAATAAATAAATAAATAAATCTTAAAAAAATAAAGAAGCCTGGCTCCCGGATGCCCAAGGCTGAGGCTTCATCTGTACCACCCTGCCCGTCAGTGGCTTCCCTGACAGCAGAACCAAAGTTATTTGAGAGGTGAGAATATTGGAAGTTATAGATCCAAGCGGGTTAAATGGTCATCCCAAGTGTCTCCTCCTGTTCCTGGGCCCCGAGGCCATTTTTAACAGCTTGCCCGGGTCTTAAAAGAACCCTAGAGTCCCAGGAGGAGAAGAAAGATGTGGGGCAATTTTACAGGAAAGGAAAATGAGACTCAGAGAGGGACAAGATGTCCAAAGGCAATAGGAGTTTAAGACCCAGTTAATATTTTTTCATTCAATAAATAATTATGGGCCCTCCCACCACCCCATGTGGTGGGGCCTGTTTGCAGCCGAGGCTGGGGTGGGTGGAGGGCTGCCTTTGTGAAGCTTATGGCTTACAAGAGAAGACAGGTAAAAACTTGGAGTTACGCTCCATGGGCCATGCCTGTGTCACCTGTGATGGATCATCCTTGTGTGTCTATACCATCCCATCCCTGCCTGGACCCTCGGCAGGACACCAGAGACCCAGCTCTGTCCCAAGGCCCCTGGCCGACTGCACAGTTCAGGGCTGAGGAATGGAGGATTTGCATTCATTCCAGATCCCAAGGATCGTTAGGTGGGAAGAACAAAGAAGACATTGCAACGGGGAGAGGCAGATGCCGGAGGATGTCGGATATAGCCATGAAAGGCTCTAGACTTGATTAATGGCTTAGCCAAGCTCCTGCTGTTGTCTTCAGGAGATGATGGGCAGCCGAGGCTCTGTTCCCACCCCTCCGAGTCCCGGTTGCTTATTCACCTGTCAGTGTGGGCAGCTACCTTCAGAGCGCAGTGACAGATGCTAAGCATTGGCCCTGGGGACAAGCTGAGGTGATGACCTTGTCACCCTCTCTTAAGAACCACCAATAGCTCTCACTCTTCATCTGTCGGCAAGGGGCCAGGTGCTCTGTTCGGTGATATTTAAGCATCATTTCTAAGAGACAGGTGTTGGGGGTCCACTGCCCTATCAATCACCCTGCCCTTTCTATACATGCAAGAAAAAATAAAAAATGACTCAGAGGCTGCTTTATGACTAGCTGCATGAAGGCCCAGTAGCCCCCTTCTGGGCTCTGATAAAATCATGCTCATACCACATGCCTTCAGCTTGTAGAGCTCAGTGGAATGACTTATGTCAACCTTCCCATCTCCCATCTCCCATAAGTGAAAGTTTGTGGTCTTCCTGCTCAGGCTGGCCACAAAGGGTAGGGGGAGATGCAGCTGTGTTTGCCAAAAGCCCTTGGCCTCACCTTGTCCCCAGCTGTCCTTAGGAGGTCCATAGCAGGAGGTGGAAGGTTGCTGGGCTCAGTAGGCTTGCCCTTCAAAAAACTGAGTCCAGAGACTATGGCTGGCTCTCACAGACTAAATAAGCAACTGTTCTTCATTGCTCAGTGCGTGGGGAGAGGGAAAGGAGCAAGGGGTCTAGCAGAAGGTGAAAAATCAGAGGAGAGGGTTTGAGGGTTCTCTTCCCAAATCAGACATTGAGGTTCATAAACGTGAGAATGGACAAGGGAAGCTGTGATTTGAACCCAAGGCGTTGACTCCTAAGCCCGGCATTCTGGGTAATCATAACCCGGGATGAGCTTGGCAGTGTAAACAGTGCATTCCTACAAAGTTAGCTGGTAGATACCTTCCTCCATCTCTCTCTGGCTAAATTCAGCCCTGCCTGCTCCGTCTGGAGGTCATGCACCCAGTCACTAGGAACGGGTTTGCCGTAGGAACGTCTTTGCCATTTTTTGAGTTGGGACCTCAAGCAGTTTACTAAACCTCTCAAAGATTTGAAACAGTGGGAGAGGAAACCCCAGTTCTGGAGTTTGACTGGTCCACTGGAGCACCAGCACAAGGATCACTGAGCCCATTTTACTGAAGACAAAACTGAGGCTCAGGAAGCCGGAGTGACTGATAGAGTTAGCAGCGAAGGACCTGGGATCAGAGTTCAGAGCTCCCTTGCTCGATGCTCCCTGACCTCCTCCCAGTCTCATGGCCTGGTCATCTGGCCCATGTGGGGAGAGGCTGAAAGCATGTTCTGTGGCTCTGACCCAGGCAGAGACCCTCTAAGTGAGGGCCCAGTGTGAGCAGCCGTTCATCCCTATTGTCAGTTCTGATCTCAAGCACCTCCCTGGAAGGTGGTGTGGGATGGGGGGATGGCTCCACGGGCCCCCCCACCCGATCCTTCTGACTTGGAAGGAATCCAGTTTGATGCCTAATGGGTGGAGTGACTTATCCCAAATTGCCACAGCAGGAGAAGCCTCCATATAGATTTAAAGGTGTCTTTTCCAGAAGAGAGAGGGAATGGAAATCATTCCTGCTGCTGGTGGCTCATTAGCTTCCCTAGTTGGAGTGAGGTGGGTGCTGCGGTTCATGGTCCCTGGACTGCTGTCCACCATAGCTATGCCTCGAAGTCCCCGAGAGGAGTTTGCCTGGCGTGGGGCAGGGGAGGTGAGGGGGGAGGGGCATGCAGGGATATTCTCTGTATGCAGAGCAGGTGCTGCAGGCAGGCCACCGTCTTCTTGCCCTTCTTCCTCCCATTCTCAGCCTTCCCTGACTTCCAGGCGGGCGGGGAGTGGGGGGGATCTCCCACAGGCTCACACACCTTTGGAGTCTCCTTTTGCCATTACAGCCCGACTCGCACCTAACTGGGAGCTTGGGGACCCAACTCATGGATGATGCTAAGGCTGTTCATTCACTCAACCAGGACTCATAAAACATGTGCTGTGTGTTGATTTATAAATCACTGTTCTAGCCCCAGAGATACAGCTGGGACAAAAGTGGAAACACATTCGTGCCCTCATGGAATTTACATTCTAGTCAGGTGTCGGGGCAAATGGTAGACAAGAGAAGAAAGTAACATATGTAACATGTCAGATAATAAAAAGTGTGGGGAAGAAAAAAAATGAAGCAGGGGAGAGGTCTGGGAGGCATTGAGAGGGATGTAGAGAATATTTTAGAAAGAATGAACAGAGCAGAGTAAGTCTCCTTGAGAAAGACATATTGGAGCAAAGACCTGACAGGAGGAAGAAGCCAATCACCAGATGGGGAAGAACATTCTAGGCAGAAGAAACAGCCAGTGCAAAGGCCCCGGGGTGGCAGCAAGAAAGCAAGGAGGCCTGTATGGCTGAGGTGGGGTGAGCAAGCCTTTCCAGGCATGGTGGACAAGGTCAGAGAGGTGATGGGGACCAGGTGATAGAGGACTTTGTGAACATGTTGGCTTTAACTCAGAAAGATCTGGAAGCCATTAGGGTGATCAACCATCCCACTTGGCCCAGGACTGAGAGGGCTCCCAGCACACTGGACTTTTGGTGCTCCAACCAGGAAAGTCCTGGGCACACCAGGACGAGGTGGTCACCTTAGAGCCACTCCAGTGTTTGGAGCTGCGACATGATCTGACCTCGGGTTCATCAGGATTGTCCCAGTTGCTGAGTAAAGAATAGACTTCAGAAGAAAAGAGCAGAATCAGGGTCACCAGTGTGGAGGCTGCTAACCCACATGAGGGATTGCAGGTGCCTCAGACCTGAGTGGTGGCCTTGGAGGTGGTACAGAGTGAGGATCTTCTAAATAGATTGAGAAGGACAGTGCCAGCTGAAGAAGTTTGAAGGAGAAGAACCCGTTCTGTGCAGTGACCTCCCAGCAGGTGACACGCCCAGTCCCCTGGCGGGGAGAATTAGAAGCAGGTGCATTTCTGCCTTCCCTGGGGGTCTGCTCAGCCTCACCTCTTCCTAGATGGGAGGGCAAGGCATGGACCCCTTTCAACAGATGAAGAAATCGAAGCTCAGAGAGCACCATGACCTGGACACCCAGCAATCGAGAGTCAGAGTTAGGTGTCCAGCCCCAGCAAGGACCAGGCAGGAGTAGGTTTCAATGCCAATCCCATCAGAGCGTAACTCACCTGGGACACCTCTGAGCCTCCATGTTCTCATCTGTGAAATGGAGAGAGTGACCCTTGTTGGCTTCATCATCATGAGGAGTAAAGGAGACAATGTGTGGCGACACGTAGCAGGCCCTCAATGCTGCCAGCTTCTCTTTCTTTCCTAGAATCCTTCTCCCAGTCTCCAGAGTGAATCAAAGGACATTCTTGCAGACTGTTTTTGGGAGTCCAGCGGAGCCATTCTGTTCAGCCGAGTGGGGAATATTTACATCTTCTTTTCTAAAGGCAAATGATTTCCTCGAGATGCTGAATTAGTTCCCAAGCAGCCTCCAGGCTGTCTTGTAAAAACATAGATATGAGTGTTAACGGAGCCCCCAATTGTCCAGCAAACCAGAACAGAGAGGCTGGAGGGCTGTAAATATCAGAAACTGTTTCTCCCAGCTCTGCTTTCCAAAGCCAGAAATTCCTTCCACTATTGCTTTCTCCCTTTGCAAACACTTGCTCACTTGTTCATTCATGAATTTATTCAACAGATATTCACTGAGCATCTACTGGGTGCCAGGCACTGTGCTGGGCACTGGTGAGCCAAGCAGGAGCAAGCAGGACAGGGTCCTGCCCTCATTGACTACAAGACAAGATGTCCATGTGTCTGTCGATCAAGGTGCCTGGTGCAGAGAAAAGTAATAATGAAAATAATATTAATGGTAACTCATATTTCTCTTTTTAAAAGATTTTAAAAATTTATTTGACAAAGAGAGAGAGAAAGGGAATACAAGCAGGGGGAGTGGGAGAGGGAGAAGGAGGCTTCCCACCTAGCAGAGAGCCTGATGTGGGACATGATCCCAGGACCTGAGCCGAAGGCAGATGCCCAATGACTGAGCCACCCAGGCAGCCCAATAACCCATATTTCTCATTTTTAAAGATTTTATTTACTTGAGATAGAGAGAGAGCAAAACCCGGGATGGGAAGGGGCGGGGTGGGGCAGAGGCAGAGGGAGAAGCTGGCTCTCTGCCGGGCAGGGAGCCCGACATGGGGCTTGATCCCAAGACCCCAGGATCATGACCTGAGCCAAAAGCAGACTCTAGACTGACTGAGCCATCCAGGCACCTGGATAATTCATATTTCTTATCTAATTGAGATTGACTTTACATACAGAGAAATGCTCAGATCTAAAGTATCTTTTTTAGTCTGTTTTGAGGAATTCCTATCAAAAGGAGACATTTAGTCATTCCAGAGAGTTCCCTCATGCCCCTTCCTGATTAAATCTCCCCCTCCCCCACCCCAGCCCCCAAACAAGCACTGCCCTGATTTCTGTCATCACAGGGTCAGTTTTGCCTATCCTTGAATTTCGTATAAATGAAGTCATGCAAAAGAGACTTTTTTGTGCTTGGATTTCTTTTCCTTAGCAAGCCATTTTTGGGATTCAGCTATGTTATGGAATGAATCAGTCATTTATGGGCCTTTTTTTTCTGAGTAATATTTAATTGTCTAAATATGCCACAATTTTTTTAATCTATTTTCCCGTAGGTGAATATTTAGGCTGTTTCCCTTTAGGGAACGCTTATGAAAAGAGCCACTGTGAACATTTGTCTTCAAAGCTTTTCCTGGACATTTGTTTTCATTTCTCTGGGATAGATGCCTCGGAAAGGGATTGGTGGGTCCCAGGGTGAGTTGTATATGTAACTTCTTGTGAAATTGCCAAAATGTTTCCAGAGCAATCATGCCATTTCACGCTCCTGCCTGCTGTGAGGGAGGGTCCCAGCTCCCTCATACTCTGACCTGCATTCGGTGTTGCTGGCCCTTTAATTTCAGCCACTCTAGTGGGCGTGTAGCAGTACCTCATTATGATTTTAACTGGCATGTTTCTAATGACTAATGATGGTGAGCACTTCTTCATGTGCCTCTTGGCCATTTGCATATTTTCTCGTAGGAAGTGTCTGTTCACATTTTTGTTTAATTGAATCACTCGTCTTCATATTATCAGGTTGTACAAATTCTTAATATATTCTAGATGCAAGTTCTTTGTCAGATATATGTTTTGCAGTCTTTCCTTCCAGTCTGCGGCTTGCTTATTTATATTCTTAAAGGTGTATTTTTGATAAGCAGGAATTTAAATTTTGGTGGAGCTCAGTTTTTTTTTCCTTTTTGTGATTCATATTTTCTAAACCATTTCAGAAAAACCTTTGCCTGCTGAAAAGGTCATCAAGATATTCTCCTACTTTTTTTTTCCCCTACTAGCGGCTTTTTGTCTTAGCTCTTACATTTAGGGCTGTGATCACTCATAATATACCAGAGATGTGTCAAGTGCTTAACATGGAGTATCTTATTTAATTCTACTTAGCAATTCCATGCATTAGGCAGAAACATTGTTTCCATTTTCACACGGAAGACTCTTATTTAGGTCTCTTGTATTTCACTCATTATTCAGTGGTTTCACAAACATTTATCTGAGGTTCATTTTGGACCCAGGAAGACCTGCTTTGAATATGCATTTGACTTGTACATTGAAGACTTTCAATTTCTGCCCAGAGAGAGTCCAGGCAACACAGGACACAGCGACTGTGACCAGGAAGGTCTTCACAGAAGAAGAGGGTTCGCAATAGACTTTGGAGTTTGGATAAGAGGCAAAGGTTCAAGTACAAGAAGAAAAGACATCAAGAGGGGAAATTCATGGGCAAAGGCTCAAGGCTGACATCCTTCTTCCTGGGATGGTTTGTCCAATGGTAATGAGTCTGGTGCATTGTACCGATGGCCTCACTTCTTCATTTCTTTCTATTCCCTTGCTTCATCAACCTCAGAGTTCCTTCCCTCCCCACAAAGTCCTTCTTTCCCCATGTGACATTTTTTAGGCATTTGAATGAGGTGGAAGTTACAGTGCACCTGTTCCAAGACTAAATCCCAAGAAGTGTCTTAGCTAGTGCTGCCCTTGCAAAATATCACAGTCTGGGTGACTTAATAGTAAAAATTGATTTCTCATGGTCCTAGAGGCTGAAGTCCAATGTCAAAGTGGTGGTGACATTCTGGGGCTTCTTCTGTTGGCCTGTAGGTGGCTACCATCTCTTCTTGTGTGTGCACAGAGAGAAGAGCTCTCTGGTGTCTCTTCCTATAAGGACGTGAATCTTATCAGATCAGGGCCTTACCCACATGATCTCGTTTAATCTGAATTATTTCTGTAAAGTTCCCATCTCCAAATACAGTCACATCAGGATTAAGGCTTCAACATAAGAACTTTGAGGGAACATGGACATTCAGTCCATAGTAGGAGGTCTTGCGTGTTTCTGCTTGCTCTCTTGTGTCTCTGTCATTGTCATGGGCACACACCCAGACTGAGACACTCATGGATGAGAGACACTTGGAACAGGCCCACTCACCCCAGCCATCCTAGCTAAGGCCATCCAACACCAGCCTACAGCCAGCCAGCCAGCCCCCAGCTTGTCACCTGAGTCATATAGGAAGCAGATGCGTAAAATGAGTTCAGAGTACAAGGTGTTTCTTCAGGGGTGTCACTTGTGAAATGTAAAAAGAGAAGGAAGCAGTATTGGTCAGAGAGTCTCAGATCATGATACACATCTTACAAAGTCCCAACCAACCTCAAAGGGAACTCTGAAGCAAAGGTTTCCCTTTATGGATTTTAGCATTGGGCAGAAATAGCCAGGCTCTACTGTGTTCAGTCATTATCTAAAGGTGTCCTGGATGTATGTGGCCTCGGCTTCAAAGCCAAGGGAGATCCCAAAGGTCCCAGCAGGTGGAGGTTGTCACATAATGGCACTCCTTGTGGCTGAACCTAAGATTCTTCTAGAGGCCAGATATAAGCAGTGCACCCCAGGAACTGCCGTACAGAGACTGGTGAGAGACTCCAGCCATGACCTGCAGAGCAGAGCCACCTAGCCAACCACCGAGGCACTAAGCAATAAGCACTCACTGTTGTAGATCACTGGGTTTCTGTGGATGCTTGTTATGCAACATTATAGTGGCAGTAGGCAACTGATACGATGAATTAGTTCTGCTCTCAATGGCTGTGTACTTCATTTCTCCCTGGGGAAAGAGGAAGACTCTGTTCTAACCAAATAAATAAATAAATAAGATTTAAAAGTGCTTGGTCACCGTGAGTGTGCCTGACTCTGCCAGGCAGCGCATTTCCAGTTAATAATGTCTGTGCTTATGACTTCATTTAGTATCAATTTATAATGACTAATACCATCGTGGTTCTTCAGCAGCTGTCTGGGGGAGGGTTTTGTGCAGCCACTAAAATACAGTGACTGTCCAAAAATTGGGGGGAAGTTGCTAATTATCCAGGCTGATCCACTTACGCGCTTGAGACAGCAGGTGCTGGGCATTGTTGGCCTGGCTCATTTCACATGGGGTAATGTCCTAAATACCAGCCTAAGAAGAAGAAAGCAGATACTTTTAGCTTCCATCTTTCATGAAGCTCAGAATTATCCAGAAGTATGCACCACAGTGGATGGGAAAGGCTCAGGATTGTCCTTCAAGGCTCCCCATAAGAATTTCCCACATACATCTTGACCTCCCTACTATAGATCAACTCCTTTATCCAAACCATCAAAGGGACATTTGATGCTACCATCAAAATATCTCAAATAACTTTTTGAGAAACTTCCCTACTGTTTTCCAAAGTGGCTGTACCAACTTGCATTCCCACCAACAGTGTAAGAGGGTTCCCCTTTCTCCACATCCTCTCTAACACTTGTTGCTTCCTGCCTTGTTAATTTTTGCTGGTGTAATTCTAACTGGTGTAAGGTGATATCTCACTGTGGTTTTTATTTGAATTTCCCTGATGGCTAATGATGTTGAACATTTTTTTCATGAGTCTTTTTGCCATTTGTGTCTTCTTTGGAGAAGTGTCTGCCCATTTTTTGACTTGATTATTTGGTTTTTGGGTGTTGAGTTTGACAAGTTCTTTATAGATCTTGGATACCAGCCCTTTATCTGTAGTGTCATTTGCAAACATTTTCTCCCATTCCATGGTTGGCTCTTAGTTTGGTTGACTGTTTCCTTTGCTGTGCAGAAGTTTTTATCTTGATGAAGTTCCAAAAGTTCATTTTCACTTTTGTTTCCCTTGCTTTTAGAGATGTGTCATGTAAGAAGTTGCTACGGCTGATGTCGAAGAAGTTACTGCCTATGTATTAGGGAGGGCACGTATTGCATGGAGCACTAGGTGTTATACTCAAACAATGAATCATGGAACATTACAACAACAACTAATGATGTACTGTATGGTGACTAACAAAACAGAATAAATTTTTTTTAAAGTCTCAAATAAGTCCATTATTCTCACCCTCCCCCACTGTCAACCTGGTCAGAGACACCAGCATCTCTTGTCTAGATGCTGTGAGCTTCCCTACCTAAATTCCACATCCCATATTTCCACTCTTGCCCTGTAGTCTGTCCTCAGCCCAACAGTCAGAACGATCTGCTTCATAGTAAAGTCAGACTCAATCTCACGTCAGCTCAAGATTCTTCCATGCTTCCTCAGCTCATTCCCAGAAAAAACCCAACATCATTACCAAGGTGTTTTGCTTTCCGAATGCTAGGACACAAACCATCCTAATGCTTAGTGGCTTAAGATAACTGTATTATTTCTCACAATTTCGTGGGTTGACTATGCACTTCTGCTTCACATGGGATGAGCAGGGACCCTGGAATGGCTGGAAGGTCCAAAAATGAGCTCACTCGCCTTGCAGGTAGTTAGAGTTGGCTGCTATCTGGAAGCTCAATGGGAGCTATCAGCTGGGTGCCTAGTTCTCCTCCAGGTGATCTTGTTCACACACAGCTGCTTGGGCTTCCTCCCAGCATGGTGGCCAAGTCCAAGAGCAGGAGGTGGTGGTGGAGGCTCCTGAAGTGGAACTCTTAAGGCCCGCCATCACTTCTGCTGTGTTCTATCGGTTGGCCCATTTTTACTGTGGGAGAAAACCACAGAAGGGCATGACTGCTGAGAAGTGTGATCTATTGGGGGTGGGGGAAGGGATGTCACCAATGTCACTGACCACCACTAAGTCCTTTCATGAGCCAGCCTTGCTCTGTCCAATATGGTAGCCACTGGTCACATATGCCTTTCGAGCTCATGGAGTGTGGCTAGTCCAAGTTGACACGTGCTGTAAGCCTATAATACATCCTAGGTTATAATGACATCATATATCACTAATCATTTTATATGTGCATTACAAATTGAAATGATAACTTTTTCTGGTTGGGTTGGGTTAAATCATATATATTATTGAAATTAATATCACCAGCTTCTTCTTACTCTTTGGACTGTGCAGAAATATTAAAATTAGTGCTTCTTCAGCTCCTCCCTGCCTCTTTGACATCTGATACCACTTTTTCCTTCACCAACTCCTGCTGCCCTGGCTTCCTGTCAGTTCTTTTCTTACGTCTGATCCTTTTCCCATGCTCTTCTCTGTGTCTGGAATGCTCTATCCCAGATGCCCACACATCTGGCTCTTTCTCATCCCTTGGATCCCCACTTAAATGCCCCCTCTTCCCAGAGTCTAAGTAGGCTTGGTGTGGTCGCTTCATACCTTGCTCCCTGTTTATTTTTGTTATGGCCTGAATCCTATGCTGTGCTTTAGTTATTGGTCTGCTGGTGTGCTGTCTGTTTCACCATTACAGCAAAATCCATGAGGATAGGAATGCTTTCCTGCTGTAAAGCAGGCACTTGAGATATAATTGCTAGACTAATGCCCTACAAAGACTTTGGGGCATAGGCTGAAAGAACCCTCCGAACTCCAGACCAATGGGATAAATGTATGGTGAACCCCCCCGCTCATAAAATCAACACATAAATTTACAAGTTGTAATATTATTCCTATCTAATTGTAAGCAGACACAGATAGACACTTGTAGCAGGGATCCACCATTCCATGCCTCCCTGTTATCCTGGGTAAAAAAAGAAATCTCCATTCTGTATCAAGGTCTGCAGGGCTATGGACACATCGATGAGGCACAACTGTTTGATGGAGTGTTTGCTTGTTATTTCTCCCCTTATAAGTAAAGGAAACCTGAAAAAGAATGGGTAGATACATGGGAGGGGACTAGTTAACTTTTGAGAGGGAACTGACGCCACAGGGGGCTGTTCTGAGCTGTCACATGGAACCCTGTAGGTCTCCCAGGTGACGCCCAGTCCCCAGTACTAGGAGAATTACATGCTTGTCCAAATGCAATAGCAAGAGAAAGCAAAGTCACTAATCTGGAGGCCCATGGAGGATTTTATGAGCAGCAGAAAGCAAAAAGGGACACGAATGAAGGAGGGATAGTAATTTAATTTAAATGCAATTGCCTCCGTCTAGTAAGCACAAGCCTCTGGTCTGGGAAAGATTGAGTGGAAGAGCGTGCTGTCAATAACAGGCCACTCCAAAGTCACGGGTCTCATTTACCATTTATTTAAGCATCAGGGAATACAGTAAATTCATTCAAAATGAGATAATGGGAATGAATGCATTTTGTAAACTTTAAAGCACTTGGCAAATAAAAGGTGATGGTTATTTTGCAAGCGTAATGTGCTCCTGACAAAATGCAATAAAGGTTCCATAATGCAGAGTTGTGACTGTCTTGTTCAAGGCTGAATCCCCAGTGCCCAGCACTGGGAGACACTAAGGTGTACCTTTTGGAGAAATGAGAACTGAATGAAGTTCATGTGAATCCCCTCAGGACTTCAGCCCAGAGACCTGAGTTTGTGTTCTGACCACATCTCCAAAGTGACCTTGGGAAAGTCTGTTCCCTCGTCTATAACCACAGCACCATTCTCACAAAGCTGCCCTGAGGATTCGGAGGGAAAATGCCTGTTAAATAGTAGGTGCAGTGGCTGGTAGACAGCAAGTGCCAAACAGCGGCAGACAGTCTTCTGCATTGCAAACCCCAAATCTGGATCAAACACACTGGTGCTTCTGAATTTAAAGAACAGATGTCCCTACAAAGTGATTCTGAATCAATCCTTGAGTTGATTTCAATTCTTACAAGAAACAGCTTCAGAAAAACAGCTCCATTTATCTCTGGTGGGAAGTTAGATGATGAAATAAACAAACAAGGGTGAACACCTTCCCATCAGGCCAGGGCAATGAGTGCGTGGAAGTGGATGGGTCGTCGTCAAATGCACCATCCCTCCTGCAGAACCGATGGATAACACAGGTTGGCAGTGAGCGTAAAATGAGACATTTATTTGTGGCTATAGATGGGCTCACAGATGCACCTTTGGTGTCATAATTATACACCACAAGAATGCAATACAGGCTCAGGAGTCCGATCAGAACAATGGCATCATGGGGGCAGCATCACTTCCTGGGAAGTTTTGATGTGTAGATGTGGACCAGAAGTGTTCTCAGACGTCTGTCACGTCTTGTCAGTCTGGAGGAACTATGTAAAGTTGTCTTCTGGAGCTACTTTTTCTGCAGGTGTTGGCTGGAAAGACAATGAGGAAGAGAATAACAACTCTATTTGGGTGGGTAAGCATTGTTAAAAAGCAGTGATGGGGTGGAGATCTCCAGGTTTTGTATCGAAATTTTTCTGGACAGGGTACAGTAGGAATTCAGGAGACAGAAGAACAGCAAAATACTGCGACTTTCCAGTTCTCATCAAGTTTCTTAACCTCATGATGCACCACCCTTAGTTTCTGTAGTTTCCTGGTCTACACAATAAGGATAATAATGATCTTTGCCTCCCTGGGTATTTGCATGAATCAAATGTTAGAGCACCATTAGGCATATAGAAAATGCCCAATAAACTTCAGATATTATTATTTTTGCTCATGGGCAGTAATAAGCAGGCCCTGAGAGGGTCCGGTAGTTAAAACGTTCATTATAGGGTCCGAGGTTGGATAAGGTTGGATAGAAAAGTATCTGGGATGTTACAAACCATGTTGAGGAGAGATTCATTGAAGGTAAATGTGGATAGCTATTAAGTTCAAGGGCAGGTGTGGCTCTGAGAGAGGGTGAGGTGAAAATGAAAGATCTGGGAACACAGAGTGCCAGGGACTTCTGTCATTTTTTTTGAAGATTTTTTTAATTAATTAATTAGACAGAGACACAGCGAGAGAGGGAACATAAGCAGGGGGAGTGAGACAGGGAGAAGCAGGCTCCCCACCGAGCAGGGAGCCTGATGCAGGGCTCGATCCCAGGACTCTGAGACCATGACCTGAGCCGAAGGCAGACACTTAAGGATTGAGCCACCCAGGTGCCCGGGACTTGCATCATTAACAAGGGTTGGAGACAGACCGAAACAGAATGACTACAGTGCATTGAGCATTTACTATATCTTCCAGTGGCATGCTGGGTATTTTGAGTACACGGCATCACTTCATTCTCAGATCAGGCAAGAAATAGATCATGGTTCCCAATTTATAGTAAGAACACAGAGGTCTGACAGGTGACATGCTTTGCTGAAGTCACGTAGATAATCAGTAAAAAGAGGAGTTTTGAAGCCAGGTCTCTCTACAAATGAGTGCAGCTTTCTTCCAAAAAAGAAAAGGTTTCATTATAAAGTAAGATCTGCCTGTGGAAAAAATAAGTACCAAAAGATATGCAATGAGAAAGGTTTCCTTTCCACTTCCACCCCTGGTCCTTTTGCCAGGGGTAAACTACTCCCCCTGATTTCTTGTTCATCTTTCCCAAAATATTTTTTTTAAGCATAGGCAAGCATGCCTGAAACACACACATATATTTTAAATGTATAAAACAATTTAAAAAATATGAACTAGGGCATCTTAAATAATAAATTTCTGTACTTTTACTTTTTGTACTTAAAAATACACCTTGGAGGCTTACTTGTATCAGCCCAAAGAGGGCCATCAGAATGTCGCTACCTGAATCAACCATAATTCCTTAACCATTCCTCCATGGCGGATTCTTAACTTCTTTCCAGCCATTGCTTGTGCAACGTTGTAATGAATATCCTTGAATATATCACTAGATATAAGTTTGAGGTCACTTGTAGGATAAATTCTTTTTTAAGTAGACTCCGTGCCCAGCATGGGGCTCAAACTCTTGACCCCAAGGTCAAGAGTGGTATGCTTTACCAATAGAGTCAGCCAGGCACCCCTGTAGGATAAACATTTAAGGTTAAACCAAAAGATTAAGTGCATTCTTGGTTTATTTTAGTAGGTGTTGATAAAATCTATAGTTGGCATTGTTTTCCACTATTCTAGACACCCCCTACGTGTGCACACACGCACTTCACTGTGGGCTATGCTGGAGGTTGTCTTGTTAGGGTGAAAGGCATAGTTTTGGGGGCTAGGAATCCTTCCAACTTGACTGCAGTTTGCTTTGAGATGGTTTTGATAAATTTCACACATTATCTTCTTATAGAATAAGAAAAGTCATCTCCACTTACAGAGTTGGTTACTAAGGATAGAAGTGGCAATTCACCGATTCATTGTTTTTACCATGTCCTCTGTTGTCCTATTCCTGTTTTTAAAGGAATCGTGGGGATAATGGGTGTATATTATCCCCATGGATAATATACAGAGGGAGCTCCGTTCCCTCCCCTCACCAAATAAGGAAAATTTTGCCACTGTTTGCTCTGCATTCCCTCCCTTCCCCCTCTGCCCTCCAAACATTCATTATGCAGAAAGAACAAGAACTCAGCTGGGGGAGAACCAAAAAATGTGGGGCTGGAGAGATTTCTTTTGGAGCGGAAAAAGTGAGCCAAACAAGAAAGAAAGGAGAAGAGGACAATTTGGCTGCTCGGGTGCTGAGTTTTGGTTCCAAGCTTAGCCTTGTGGGGTGATTAGAGAGGGAATCCCTTTGGGTCAGCTGCCAAACAGGAAAGTAAGAGCATTTGGGTAGCTGCCAAACAGGAAAGTAAGAGCATTTGGGTAAAGGTGTTTTAAACATGGCACTGTGATTATGAATTGGAGGTCTCTGAGAGAGATGCATAAATATTAGAATTGCTTTTGGTAGCTTTGATGGCTGGACTGTGTTTCTTTGAATATCATGCTACCCCAAACTGGACCACATGGTACCCCCTGCTATACTCGGGCTATGTTCTTGTCAGTGTCATCATCAACCATCCTCATCATCATTACTGCTGTTTGTTAAACACATTTGTGAACAAGACACAGTGTTAGATGCTTTACATGATTTTTTAAAACTGATAAGGTAGATCATATTCCTAGCCCTACCCAGCAGGGGAAGAAATCCAAGCTCAACATAGTTCAGCACTGCCTGTGGCCTCATGGTTCGTGCCAGCACTGGAATTTACACCTGTGTGTGTCCATATCAAAAGTCCATGCTCTAATTTCCTATCATCCTTGTCAGCACCTTATTCATGTAATCTTTGTTGATGCAGGGGGGTATGTGTGATGAGCCTTTGAGCCTTGTGGGAGTGAACTCCAGATTCATGGTCACCTAAAATTTTTCAGGGGAGCTGGTGTGTGTCCCCTGGGGAAAAGCGATATGTCAACTCTTAAGAATGGTGTAGAGGCCTAGAATGCAATTACAGATAATGGGAATTGTATGGGCAGAGACATGGAGATAAGGAAGCTTACTGAGGCTTGGGAAGGGTAAATCCAGATGCAAAAAGGTGAGACCATGTATTTAGACAGGGGCTAGCTCATGAAGGGATTTGAATGCCAGGCTATGGGATCTGGTTTTATGATAAAGACGTGAGAAGTCTTTGTGGGATTTTGAGTAGATTTTCCTACTAAGAATAAAATCACTCCAGCTGCAACGGACATTATCTATTGGAGAGGGGCATGACGAGGGCCTGGGGGACAGTAGGGATGTTTTTGAAAAAGTCCAGGGGAGAGATGATAATGGGTGAACTTGGACAGAGAGGAGGTGACACAAAAGGACCCAGAAACTAATTGGACTTGGAGGTCGGGAAAGGGGAGAATTCCTGGATGTCTCTGGAGCTTTTAGTCTGGGAGACTGCTGCTTTCCCAGGTCACTGATCAGCATCAGCCCAGAACAGGGAGTCCCAGGATCATACACAAATTCTGTAGCCCCAGGGGACAATTTAGCAGTGTCATCTTCTCTCTGGGGTTCTCAGGGAACAACCTGTGTCATGAACGACATTGCCTAGCCCAGATGTTCACAGCTGCATTTTTGTCTCCTTCTTCCATTATCCTACCCTATGGAAGGAGGCTGTCAGCAACTTACCAGGGCTCAATAAAAGGAGCTGTGCACCCACCCCATTCCCGGAGTTCTGTGTGCTTGGGTTCCTTGCCAGGAAAATCTGCCCAGGCAGCAGAGCCCCATGCCAGGGACGTGCGATCCCCTGTTACTATGATTAATTTGGATAAACATATGTTGGAAAAGCAACAGAGAGTGGGAGCTTTCTCCTGGATGAATTAGAATGAGCCGCGTTGAAACTGGATCGCTCAAGCATCAAATCTGGAGACAACTTTCAGGGGGCACGGGATGGCGGAGAGAGTGGGCAGGCAGAGTTGTGGAATTTCAAAACACCAAGGATGCGGAAAGTTCTTTGAGGGGAATCCCTACATCACACTTGTTCCTTCCAACTTGGCAGGTAAAGAGGGCTGAGAGCACCAGTGAAAAATTGAACCTTGTTCTGTTCTCCAAGGAGCCCAGAGACAGAGCAACTGTTTGCTGAGACAGTGTACTAGAGATAAGAGCTTTGGCACCAATGTCAAATGGATGTGGGGACAGAGCCTGACTCTTCCACTTACCATAGGACCTGAGTCCAGAGACTTGGCTTCAGAGTCTCATTTTTCCTCTTCTTAAAATGTAAGGTGATGGTGTGATGTAGCTCCTTTGTTAATTCAGGATTCAATGATGTAATAACACATACAAAGTGTATTTAAGCAACACTAGCTTTTGAGCCTCAGCCATGTGCCAGGCTTCATGCTAAGCACTGACTGCTGCTGAAAAAGGCAGATTGATCCCCTGTCTTCTTAGACCATATAGTCTAGTAAATTATAAGCTCTTCACACCCATCAGGCATCCTTAGTGACTGCCTGGTGTGTGCCAGACTCCACACTAGGAGTTTTCATTTATTATCTGGGAACCTCAATCAAAAGCTGAGAGATATGCATTCTATAAAACCCAACATCTTGTCTCTTTAGAAAACCAGATTCATTTAGAGATGGGACTGAGCATCCTCTGTGGGCCAGGCCCTTCGTTCCAGAGAACCACTGTGTAGCATAGTAACCCTTCATCGTTACAGAGGGAGGAACTATCTTCTACCTCTGGCTTTTTTTTGTAACCTCATTTTCTTCTGTTTACTGATGTTGGAAAGAGCCATGTCCTGATCTAGGCTGGAGGTTTTTGTAATCCAGAGCACTGAAGAAGGGCTTGTCTCCTCTAATCCTGTGACAGTGAGGTTGCTAAGGAGACCATTGTCATATTAACTCAGTAAATACTGAGATGCTGGTGATTCTAGTGAGGAGAGCCTTGCTCTTTTGAGAAAGGAAAATCTCTCCCTTTAGATAGAAGAGGGAAAGCCATCATGGAGATTGTTGTCATCATTTTTCCAAGAGGATCAAAGCACTTTGCCATTCTCTATGTTTCTGATCGTCACGAGCCTAGAAAGGAGGCAGGGGAGTTGGAGAAACCCCATAGTAATCTTTTAGCTGATCAAGAAATCTGGGCTCTGTTAGTTTACCTCTGGAAACCTGCATCCTTATACTTTAGAACAAGTGATTTAAAAAAAAGGCAATAGAAAAAAAATCAGGAAAGCCAGTTTAGCAGAGGATACACACATGCCTCTTTGTAGCTGGGTTGGAGAAGCAGGTTTCTGATGAGGTAAGGACTCAGATGTCAAGTTGGCTTGGTGATGCAGAAAGCAATCTGTGCTCCTACAGGAGCTAATCCTACCCCTGGGATGAGCTCGTTCTGCATGCTTAGGAAAAGTAAAGTGAAAACATTAATCTATTCCCTGATTGATAGCAGACTTGGATTAATAAAAAGCGCTTACGTATGCATTTCTTGCAATAAAATATTTATCACAAGATAAAAAAGATTGATTGAGCAGATCGGTAAATAGTATTCCAAGTGGTTGGCGATTTGAGTTTTGTACTTTAACAGATCCGGATTTATTTAAGATGTATGCAAATCTGGGTAATTGAGGTTCTGTTGTAAGTATTGAGATTGGGTTTATGAAGCTAAAATAAGAACCCACCGAAGAACACAGTTTCTCCCCCGGCTCTTGTTCATGGAATCATAAACCCATAGATTATAGGTGCAGGATGGAAACACAATAAAGATCTTACCAAACAATTTCAATTTGAGAAAGAAAAAAAAAACTGGGAGCAAGAAAGAATTGATTACTTGTTCAAGGTCAAAGAGGCCATGGCCAGAACCCGGATAGCTTAGCTCCTAGTCCTGTCTGCCTTTTACAAAAGGAGAGCTCTTGCTTTATTTGATGGTTTCAAGTGTCTTCCTTGATCTCACCCATGGTAACGGCAGCACGAGATCTCCCCTCCATTTGAGCCACAAGAATGCTGGTTCCATGAATGAATTGCTGCCTCCCTGCTCTTGGCTTCCCTTCATCTTACTGTGCTGAGCATCTCTGCCCCCAGCCCCTGCAGCCCCCACTCTGCAATCCATCCCCTGCCGCTCCTCTCCTGGCCACTCCCTGCAGAGTGGGAGAGGGTGACAGACAGGCATGGGGAGGGAAGACGGGCAGCCACCAGGGAAGGATCTGTGATTTGGAGACCTTTTGGTGACATGCACACACAAAGAGACTGGGAAAGAATGGTTTTTTCAAACAGCTTAAATAGAAAACCACAGGGCCTGTGGGCTTGCCACTACATAATGAACATGCTTACCTTTTCCTAACAACATTTTAAGTCAGTAATTGGCCCAACAGGGGACACGAACTGTACACTGAGTTGGAATAGCACAGAAAAATCTCCAAATGGCTTTGCCCCCCACCAAGAGGGCTGCCTCTGTGCCAAGCCCTGTAGAGAGGCTTTCCCGGCACCTGGAGGACAGCAGAGGTTTGGAATAAGAAAGGGCTTTGGATAAGAGTCTTCTAATCTCATAAAACAAACTGAGGGTTACTGGGGGGTGGGAGGGTAGGGATAGGTTGGATGGGTTATGGACATTGGGGAGGGTTTGTGCTTTGGTGAATGCTGTGAAAGATGTAAGCCTGATGATTCACAGACCTGTACCCCTTGGGCAAATAATAAAAATAAAATTTAAAAAAAAAAAAAAAAAAAAAAAAAAAAGAAAGGGCTTTGGAGGGCAACCATCCCTGGGGGCCCCAGCCTTACCCACATCAGAGGGCTCTTTGATATCTTCCCCCCTTCCCATGGGTCTCATGTTCTAAAAGGATATAGCCACCAAACTAAACTGCTCTGTTTATCTGAAATAGGATGTGTTTTCCTGGAGAATAACTGGATCTATAGAACTAGTGAAGACTCAGTTAATATGATGCCTTTAAAAGATAAGTGACCTGTTCCATCTAAAATAATAATAATACCAGGACACCTGGCTGGTTCAGTCAGTTGAGGGTCCGACTCTTGATTTTGGCTCAGGTCATGATCTCAGGGTCCTGGGATCAAGGCTCACATCAGGCTCTCTGCTCAGCAGGGAGTCTGGTTCCTCCTCTCTCTCTGCCTACCTCTCTGCCTATTTGTGATCTGCTCTCTCTCTGTGTCAAATAAATAAATAAAATAAATAAAATCTTTAAAAAAAAAGAATACAATAAGCTGGGGCATCTGGGTGGCTCAGTCAGTTAGGCATCCAACTTGTGATTTCAGCTCAGGTCATGATCTCAGGGTCCTGGGATCAAGCCCCATGTCAGACTTCATGCTCAGTGGAGAATCAGCTTGAGGATTTCTCTCCCTCTCCCTCTGCCCCCCCCTCTCAAATACATGAATAAATCTTAAAAAGAAAAATAACACAATAACCTGAGAGCAATCTGTGAGTGCGTGAAACCAAGGCGTGGGGGGAAATATGATCTGACCAGGAGGAAAGCTGAAACGGACAGCAAAGAGAGAAGGCAGATACCCCAGGTTTCAGGGGCGATGCTGAAATTTGAAGATTGATGGAACAGGTAAGAAATATGATTTGTTGTATCTATTCAAGACTTCTAAACAAGATGGCTCTTCTCTTTTTTTTTAAATATGTATTTATTTATGAGAGAGAGAAGGACATAGAAAACAAAAAACAAAATGGCATATAAATCCAAGCATATAAACAATAACATCAAATGTGCAGGGACTGAACATTGCCATAGAAAGTACTCTAAAAGTACAAACGGTTTGAAATTTACAAAGTAAGAATATAGGCTATACAAACAAAAGTCCTAAGTGCTGGAGTGACTATATTAGTGTCAGATAAAACAGACTTTAAAACAAACATTTCTAGAGTCATTTAATAATGCTAGAAGGACCAATACTTTAGAAAGATACATCATCTATAAATGTTTGGCACCTATCAACACAAGATGGCTCTTCTCTTCACTCCTCCCCTCCTTCCTATGACTGGCCATGGTCAAAGGGAGGGTAATAGAATTAAGAGGGAAGAGTAATATAATAGTGGTCTTCACAAAATCTTTGGGACTGTTTCCCTCTCTGAGGTTGTCTTGGACAAGAACGCTTCCTTACTCCCAGGAGTGGTGGATGTCATGTAGCCAGCAAATTCCAAGATTCATCCAACCAAGCAAGTCTGCTTTATTGGCTGTTACACACTTCTCTGAGGACGATGGCTACTGGGGTAATGGATATGGGGGGAATTAACAAAGAATATCAAAAGAACAGAGGGACACAGGATGAAATGTGAGAGGTAGCAGATGAAGATGATGGAGCATCAAGTAAAAAACAGCCTGGGCTAGGAAGAGAGGGCATCCACAAATGCCAAAATGAGTAGCTCTATTTACACTTGTAATGCCAAGAAACAAAGACTTTCCAGAGAACTTTGTCTTCAAGGCAGGAATTCTATTTCATGGATGTGTCAAAGTGTAGGACCAAGCTTCTTCCCCAAGCAAGGGGAGCTCTGACTGGACAATAGCTGTGTCTTGAGTTTGGGGAAGGGGCTAGCTTCCTTGAGTCTGCACCACTTTGGACCACTTCCAACTTGAATGCATTGCCACTGCCTGCCTAAATCCATCCACGAACCCCAAGAAGGGGTGTTTTAGAAAATTATTCTCACAATTTCAGAGACAGAATTAGCCTCTTCAAACCAATGAGAGAGTCACTCTAGACTGGTGGTTCATTACGTACAATTGGAAATCAACCTCCTGCTGCTCCAGTTCCCTTGTGCCTGAGGCTCTCGGAAGGAGAAATTGCATGTTGTTCTAGAGAAGGTTGGAGATGGTGTGGAGATGCAGGCTGCAACATATTGGGGCATCTTAAAGACACATCTGGCAACAATGTAGTAGATTGTTGTGACAACCAACCTCTGAAAGATTTTGCAAGTCAGACTCTTCAGAGAAACAATGTTAAGTATAAGAATATTTTAAAACAATTCTTTTATTAGCCCCATGATTCTATTCCTATTGGGAGAGACAAAGCTTTCACCTTGTGGGTGTCAAATAGAAAGATGATCACAGTCTCTCATACGTTCCCAGGTACATACAACCTGGCATGCCAAATCCAGCCTATAGTTGTTTGCATAGATAAAGCTTTATTAGAACAAATTGCTCTGTAACAGCAAAGCGGAATCATTGCAACAGAGACTGAACGGCCTGCAGAACCTAAAATATTTATGACCTGCTTTACAGGAAAACTTGGCTGATTCTTTGATCTAAGTGAACATCTGGGAAGCCACGGAATCTTGTATTTTGAAGCTAGGGTTCTGTGCTGGGCTGTGACCTCGTTCATATTTTCCCTGCTCTGTTCAGCAAAGCAGGAAATTGCAAAAGGACATACATTTGGTGCATTTGAGCCTTCTGGGTCAGCTGGCTTCTGTCTGGGTCCAGCAATGGCTGGCACTGATGGGAGATTGGAGAGGGAAATTTACAAGGTTTTTTACACACGGAGTTATTTACACATGGAGATGCACACAGCATCTTCAGTGGCAACTGTGTCCCCTTCTGTGGCGCCAAATTCTGTTAAACTAGCCCACTGTAATGCCAGCTTCTGCGGGGTGGCCCAGACCTGGGTATATACTGGTAATACTATCTCCCTGGTTTGAGCACACAACCAGGAAAGGCTGGGGCTTCCTGCTGTGTTATCCTCAGGAATATCTCACAAGACCCTGTCCAGCTTCTCAGCTCTTTCATCATCTATATAACCAGTTCCCTGGACCAAGTGCCATATTTCACATCCAAACAATTTTTCTGTTCTCCTGACTGCATCTTGACAGATACAAGTCCTAACTCTGAATTCTGGTCCCATTAGAATTGGCTTTAATTAAGCTGTTAGAGTTTTGCTTTGACTTCTCAGTGACTGTTCTGCCATGTGTTGGGAGCAGACAGCTCCATCAGCTAAGGAGTCCTTGCTTAGGACCATGGCTTCTCTTCACCCTCCCCAGACGACCACACATCTCCATTCTCCTACATTGCTTTCCTGCCCAAACTGAGGTGGGTCCCCAAATAGGTGTCACTTACAGTCGCTGACTTCTAGCTTTTCTGGCCACTCTAGCACACCCATGCCCTCTGTCCCTACCATCCAAGGAAGGTCATCCATCTGATGCTCTTTCCTTGTCTCTGATTTGCTGACTCTCAATGTGCCTCTGCTCAGCTCTGTCCTCTTGGTCTTATCACACCAACTTCACTTCTGCCTTAGACAATTTGGCCTTAACATTCTCAGCATTTGAATCTTGGCCCTCCCTACCCCATATGGGTGCTGATTTTAAGATTGATTCTGAGAAAACAGGAAGAATCTGTGGTTGGACCATCTTAGGAGATGCTGGGTTAAACAATTTAAAGACATCTCTTCCCTCTGACTTCTCAAGACCTTTAAAATACAGGCAGTAGAGACTGTAATATTTTCAAAGCTGACCTGAGCGTGGGACTTTTCTTTGTGTGTGTATGTATCATCTCATAGGAGTTGGGATCCATGAAGCGTAATTTGATCTGATGGATGTTTGTCATTTTTGTCTAGCTTCCATCCTCCCCTGACCCCTCTTCCTCTGGTGACAGGATACCTCTCTAAAATTAGAGACCTTTCCCATTCAGTGTAAGCACAGGGTCAGTGCTACCATCTCTAGCAACAGGATTGAGGTGGCCCAGTCCTGTCCATAGGGCTTTGCTGAGGTTGAGAATATGATCTAAACTGGACAAATCACTGTTTTTTCTGGGACTTTTCTGGCAAGGGTTTCAAGAAAAACTTGTTCTGTTTTCCACTGGGGATGTTGAGTCGCTAGGTGATTGGTGACCCAAGGGGTCAAATGGCCATCAGTTGCAGAGAAACTATTGCAGTGGAAACCCAATACGAGAAAAAGTTGAGAGACAGAGAGAGAGCAAAGCCCTGACAATATTTCAAGTCTGAAGCTGGTTCCATTCCTTTGACTTCCTAACAACATAAGCTAAAAAGTTCCACCACCCCCTTTTAAATTTTATTTTTGCTTAAGCTAGTTTGAGCTTGCTTTTTATCTCTCATAAGTAAAATGTTGCTGATGGAGAAAACACAGCCTCCTCTGGTTCAGTGTATATGCATGCCACACTGGGTCAGAACCCCCTTGCTATCCCTGAATCCTTGGGATGCAGTCCCCAAAGTTAACCTCCATGGCTGGCATTCTAGTCTACCCATTCTTGGTTCCCTGAAGAGAGAAGGCTGGATAGAAGCAAGGGGTTGAACATGAGTAGAGAGACGGTCCAAGGCAAAAACACAGCATATCCTCCATCAGTAACTCATCTTTCTAATGTCAGGTCACAGTTCTCAATGTTCTAGGCATTAGTCATATGCAAACCCACTGGGTAAATTTTCAGGGCATGGTCTCCCAGCCCTGTGCCTCCCTTGGATTATTCCATGATTCTACGGTTTCCTCTAACCTTCGGCATTCTCTGCTCTGACACTGCTCTAACACTGAAGATCATTGATTCTAGCCCTGGAATAATTTACTTGGTGCAACTAGAAAACAACATATGTTAACTTGAAAGATATTCAGATTAATAAACAAGAGAGTCCAAGGCCTTCCAGCTGAGTGGCAGTTTTAATTCAGAAATTACTCATGTGGAATGGCAGAAGTGCCAAGAATGCAGGTGTAACAAGAGGCAGAAATGAGAAGAATCCAGTGTGTGAAGAGAACAATGAAAATATCACCTTGCATGTCCAATGCCACTCAACATTGGAAAAAAGCTTCCACAAACAGTCGTGTTGAGATTCAAACCACCCTCTGAGCAGGCAAAGATGATGAGGCCCATTTCACAGAGGAGATCATTGAGGCAGCCAAAAATATGAGGTGATGTGACAAAGGTCATATGGCAAGAGTGGGTAAGTCAGGGCTTGAATGCAGGATCCTGGTGCTGATTAAGTTTTCTACACAGTGTCCCACAGGACTGTGTTGGCTGGTTCCCACCTGAGGTCAATGCGAGACTCTATTTCCCATTTTTCAAGCCAGCAGATAAATACACCTGCCCTTAACCCTCACCTCCAGGTCTACAGTTCATCTTCAACTGTAAACACCATTTTGTTTGAATATCTGTTTTTTCCTTCCAGCCTTTCTGATTGCCACCTATGAAAATGGTGACTATAAGAGCCCAACTCAAACCATAAAGCATTAGAGTCTGAGTCTAAGCTGGTGGAAATTGAGGTTTTTCATTTTCTCAGTCACTCATTTCTTGATTTGGTGGATTAAGGCCTATTATGGCATTTTAGCAAATTAAAGAATTTTTTTTGGAAGAGGGTAAAATATTCCAAAGATAATCCTTGAAAACATGGTGGACGTAACTAAATCTTGTCACTCTTAACAGACACAACCAATCTCATTAAGATGAGCTAACAGTCCTTAGTAAGGACAGTAGCCATCAGTTAAATTGTTAACTATCATTTCATTAGTGTCTTTCTCCCCAAATCAATAAATTCCAGAAGAAATTGTGCCCGTCCTGTTGATCACTCTATATCCTTAGCATTAGTATAATACATGCTAAAAGTTTAAATGAGGAAATAAGATACTGATTGGTTGAATAAGTAAACCATTAAGATGAGATAATCAAATCAGCACAAATACAACTTATTCATTGATTGACCCTAGATAAACATCAGCCTCGGAACTTTAATAATGAGCTCTCTGCTCATTTAGAGTAACTTGGCAAATTAGTTATTATTTCCTATTCTGTGCCAGGGGTATCTTGGATTGAGAACCATTTCACATTCTTCTCAGACTGTATCAAGATACAAACACACACACACACAAAGATACCTACACAAAAACACACAAACATACAAAAAATGTGCACACACAAACACACATACTACACAGACAAAAACACAAGCATACACACACCTATACATATATATAGGCATATATATTCATATAAGATATATTTTTAAGTCAGCTTTGTTCATATTTCAATACAACCCCAAGCTATCTACAATTTTAATGTCTTTCAAAATCCCAATGATTTTTTTCTGCCAAAATAGAAAAACCCATCTTAAAATTCATATGAAATCTCAAGAAACCCCAATTAACAAGGCAATCCTGAAAAAGAACGAACTCAGGAACTCACACGTCCTTTTCCCCCAAAATATCCTACAAAGCTGCAGTAATCAAAATAGTATGGTATTGGCCTAGTGCCAAACTTATCCACCAACGGAATGGAATAGAAATTCAAGAAATAAATCCTCACATTTATGGTTCAATGATTCTTAACAAGGATGCTTAACAAGGAAGCCATTCAATGGAGAAAATACAGTCCTTTTAACAAATGGTGCTGGAAAAACTGGAGAGCCATGTGCAAAAGTTGGACCCTTATCTAATGTTGCATATGAAAATTAATTCAAAATGAATCACAGACCTAAACATAAGACTCTAGAACTATACAACTCTTAGAAGAAAACACAGAGCAAAACCTTTAAGACATTGGATTTGGCCATGATTTCTTGGATATGACACCGAAGGCAGAGGAAAGGAACAAAAGGAAATCAGACATTTGGACTACATGAAAATTTAAAAATGGTGTGCATCGATTTTCACTCTATTACAGAGTAAAAAGATGACCCACAGAATGGGGGAAAGTAGCTGCAAATCATATATTTGATGAGAGATTAATATCTAAACTACACAGAAAACCCCCAAAACTCAACAGCAACAACAAAACAATACAGCTCAGAAATGGGCAAAGACTTGAATAGATATTTCTCCAGAGAAGATTTACAAATGGCTGATAAGCACATGAAAATATGCTCAACATCACTAATCATTAGGGAAAGGCAAATAAAAACCACACTGAGATATCACCGCACACTCCTTAGAATGGCTACTATAAACACACACAGAGAAGGAAAGTGTTGTCAAGGATGTGGAGAGATTGCAATCCTGATATGCTGCTGGTGGGAATATAAAATGATGCAGCCACTATGAAAAACACTATGAAGTTTCCTCAAAAAGTTAAAAATAGAATTACCACATAACCCAGAAATTCCACTGTCAGGTATATATTCAGAAGAATTAAGAACAGGATCTCATAGAGGTGTTTGTACACCTGTGTTTATAACATTATTCCCAAAAGCTAAAACATAGAAGTGATCCAAGAATCCATTGACAGATAAATGGATAAACAAATTGCAGCCTATATATAATGGAATATTATCCAACCTTAAAAAAAGAAAGAAATTCTGATATCAACTACAATGTGGATGGACCTTGTAGAGATTATGCTAAGTGAAATAAGCAAGTAACGAAAACACAAATACTGTACAATTCTACTTACATGAGGTACTCAGAATGATCAAAATCAGAGACAGAAAGCACAATGGTGGGTTCCAGGGGCTGTGTGTGTGTGTGTGGGGGGGTACGTGGGTGGATGGGGTGGAGTGGGAAGTTAGTGTTTAATGAGTATAGAGTTTCAGTCTTGCAAGATTAAAAGAGTTCTGGAGGTGAATGGTGGTAGTGGTTGCACATTGTGCTTATCGCCACTGAACCATATATTTAAATGTGGCTAAGATACATAAGTTTTATGTTATACATATTTTGTCACAATAAAGAAATTGGGAAAAATGTCTGGATTTGACTCTCTACTGGTCAGGATATGCCAGGGGCTGACCCTCACATGTTTGCTCCACTCATATCTATAACTACTTGATTTCCACCTTGCATGTGGATGGATGGGATTTTTTAATTAACATATAATGTATTATTTGCCCCAGGGGTACAGGTCTGTGAATCATCAGGCTTACACAATTCACAGCACTCACCATAGCACATACCCTTCCCAATGTCCATCACCCAGCCACCCTACCCCAACCCCTCTGCCCCCCAGCAACCCTCAGTTTGTTTCATGAGATTAAGAGTCTCTTATGGTTTGTTTTCTTCCCCATCCCATCTTATTTCATTTTTTCCCTTCCTACCCCCCACAACCCCCAACCTGCCTCTCAAATTCCTCATATCAGAGAGGTCATATGATAATTGTTTTTCTCTGATTGACTTATTTCACTTAGCATAATACCCTCTAGTTCCATCCACGTCATTGCAAGTTGCAAGATTTCATTTCTTTTGATGGCTGCATAGTATTCCATTGTATATATATACCACATCCTCTTTATCCATTCATCTGTTGATGGACATCTGGTTCTTTCCATAGTTTGGCTACCCAGCAGTCTGATTGCTGGGTCGCAGGGCAGCTCTATTTTCAACTTTTTGAGGAACCTCCATACTGTTTTCCAGAGTGGCTGCACCAGTTTACATTCCCACCAACAGTGTAGGAGGGTTATTCTTTCTCCACATCCTTACCAACACCTGTCATTTCGTGACTTGTTAATTTTAGCCATTCTGACTGGTGTGAGGTGGTATCTCACTGTGGTTTTGATTTGTATTTCCCTGATCCCGTGTGATGTTGAGCACTTTTTCATGTGTCTGTTGGTGGATGGATGGGATTTAAGCCTCCCTTGCACCCATACCCTTGACCCAGTCTTCCACCTGTGCCTCTGCCTTGTTCTCTGTGCCCTCTCCCTTCTGCTCAGTGTCCTGCTTCTTCCCATAAACTTTGCCCTGAATCTGTATCTCTGAGATGCCTTAGTCTTGTCTTGGTCTGTCCAGTCCCTATAGGGCTCTGGACACCAACAGAGGTTGAGCCTTGCAGTGGATTCTCCTGATGCCCATTTCTCTGGTCTTCCCAGCACCCTACCAGCAAGTCAGTTTGGAGTCTCAAAGATCGTGTTTGCTAGAACTTGACCCCATAAATGACAACATTTTCTTGCCACCTTGAACTTGCTTTGGGCACCAACATATGGATGTCTCCTCCAGGAGGTGGTATTAGCTCTGCTCCTTCCCTCTGCCCTACCCTATTGTAAGGAAACGGAAAAAGTCCCAGCGGAGCATGGCTTCTTCATGTCTAGTTGCTTTGTGCTTACCATTTCTGTAGTGGTTAACTCTTAGTACAGGCTTTCTCAATTGCAACACTATTGACATTTTGACTGGATGACTCTTAGTGGTGGCTGCTATCCTGTGAACTATTTGATGTCTAACAGCATCCCTGGTCTCTACCGGTGAGAAGCCAGTAGCACCATCATCCCAGTTGTGACAGACAAAAATGTTCCCACTGTTACCAAAAATTGCTCCCAGTTGAGATCCTCTGCTTGAGGAGATTCACATGGTTTCCCCTGAATAGAGACATACTAGTTGTTCCATGTCTCACTTCAAGGGTAGTCACATAGCATCCAGGGACAGTATCTATTTCACAAGGCTGCTGTAAGGATCCGCACTGATAGAATGGGCATCTGTGGCTTCTGTCTGTCCAGTCTTCATTCCCCATACAGCATACCAATGTTCCTTTGGGGCAACACCCTCCCCACCCCACTATCAGGTCATGGATTTGGATGGGGCTGATGTACTTCCCTTTCATCTCCTTCCACTCACACGCTGAGTGTGGTCACATCACCCAGAGGTAGCCAATCAGAGCACTCCATCCTCTTGGCGACAGGGATTGGTTTAGGAACGAAGCATTACTTCATTGGGTCCAATGAGAGTCAGTCATGGGACTGTTGCCCAACTCTTGGAGCAGGGAGCTCTTTTGCCTCATAGGGCTTCTAGCTGGAAAGGAGCAAGCCTAGAGCTGTCTGTGGCTGATTTTACTGTCTTGCAGCTATCTGGGAGTGGAACCAGCACATTGTCTTTAGGGAAATAGAAGTGAGGAAAAGAGAACTGGGGATAGCAAAACAAACTGACAGTTGGAGTGGACAGCTAGAGATAGCCACGTCAAAAGATCATACACTTGTATATATGGAGGCTCAGGCATCTTTGTTTCTTTGTTTGTGTAAACTATTTTGAGTCGGGTTTCTCTCATTTGCAGCCATAAGTGTTTTGGTGAGTGTATCTGAGACTTTTAACATCGAGCTCCTGCTAAAACATCCTCTGTGATCAATGTCAAGTAAATATTGTTACTAATTATCTAGTTCGCAGCTATTTAAGTATCTACTATGTGTCAAGCTTGTTAAATTCTGTTAAGTGCTAGAAATTGTCAAGAAGTACTTGGTACTGCTAATACTACCCGGTAAGGAATTGCTATTGATTGAGCCTCAGTTTCCCTCATCTGTAAGAAGAGCAGTTATTGCAAATTGGGGGTCATAGGCTAGATACAGCTCTTCATCTTGGTGTTTCCTTTGGCCTGCACAGTTTTGCAATCCAGAAATTTCCATCTGAAAAGTCAAGTATACAGCTCCTTTAGAAAAATGGGGTGTCAGCCAACCTTGGGCCCCCATTGCCATGTAGCAATGACAAGACAGGCTTTAGGAGGGGCATATGTGCTCTGAGTCACCCCAGATGCCGTCACCTTCTATTTGCCTGCTTCACTCAGCTCCTGACCTGCTGCCCACAAGAGATATTTGAGTATGTGTTTTCCAGACCAACCATTCTCTTACAGCCCTACTGTTTTCTAAGAAGTCAGAACACACCCTTTAGGGTCCAAGGAAATAGACTGAACCCAAGCAGGAAAACCCCCACCAACCTTGGGAAGAAGCAGTCTGTTATTCTAACATCTCCAGGGTCGCTGGGGGGGGTCCTCAGACCCAAAGAAATAACAGCAGTCGGTGGCGGGGCGGATGGGCGGGGGCGGGGGGG
>LNAC01001049.1:42148-58125 GCA_002007465.1 Ailurus styani | reverse complement strand
ATGGGCGGGGGCGGGGGGGGGGCAGAGGCAAATGAGCTGAGCCGGGACTGTCTTCCTTTGCTTTTCAGGCAGACAAAGAAAATCCCTCTGTGAGCAAAGCCTCCTCCACAGGCTTTGATGTCCCTCTTCCAAGCGGCACCACTTCAGATGAGAGAGGCAGGCAGGGGCAGGGAGCTGAGAACAAAGAAGCATTTCCTGGGCTGCTAATTATTCTCCTTCTGTGTAAATAATTATCTGGGAAAAAAAAGAAAAAAAGCAACACCATGTCTCGGCTACAGAGCTGGAGAAGCAAAAGGAAGATGAAAGGGGATTAGAGATTAGATGTGTCCCTGGGAGCAATTCTTGAAGGTAGACCGAGGCACAGCAAAGCCCTTCGTACTTCCTGTGCTTTAAACGCCTAGACTGGGACTTTCAAAGCCCTTGGCATCCATTCTGTAATTAAATCATGGTTCTGGAAGCTAACATGTGGATAATCCCACAAATGGTTTCTGGCTCCGGGTCCTTCTGGACTCTGTGGGTGGAGAGAGACAGGGAGTTTTAGAACGTAGGGCTCTGGGGTCACTTGAGCCTACTTATTACAAATGAAGATCTAGGGGTAGGTTGCTTCTTCCCAGCTTAGGGTCTGTGTAGAGGCTCAGCCAAAGCTGAGTCTGGGTGGAGAGTAGAAGAGGCCAGAGACTCCGTGCAGAGACTTGAAACAGTCTGGGTTTGGGGGTTGGGGGAAAGCAGCGGATTCATGGGGCCAGAGGAGCAAGATAGAGGAAGAGGAGGTGAATAGATACCCAGTAGCGGAAGAAGTTTTGGAAGTCGTGATCACTTTGTTCTGGGCGCAAAGGGGCATTTGGTTGGATTTCTCCCTGGAGGCATGGGAAGGATGGATGTTGAGTGGAGGCAAATCACTGCCTGCTATCTGCACATCTCCCCCTGACAGTGGGCCATTCATTGGCAGGGCATTCAGAGGCATCCAGGGAGGATATTTAGAAGAAAGAATGAGAAAGAGGACACCTCAAATGTTCAGCTGCCTACAGAACACTTTTTGCAACCAGGAGCATGTATATGAGTTGGGCAGAGAAAAGAAAACCTTGCCTTGGGCTGTTTGGACACTCCCAAGCAATGCATCCAAGTAAGATGACATATTATCATATTATTGTCTTATCTGTGACCTGGGAAAGCTGGGTCCCAAAGAGCCTATTCCGGAATCTCTAATGGGCACCAAAATAGTGGAGTCTCTGGCTTTGTGAGCCACAGGGGTATTTCCTCACCTCTCGGAGGATCAAAAGACAGATGATGCTCTGGGCATTGGCATTGTGTTGAGAGGCTGGGAGCGGCAACTAAGTGGCAGGCTGTCCTGGCTGCATCCAGTGAGCCTCTGCTGTTCCCAGTCACCAAAGGCAGTAGGAGAAGGGGACAGGATGGGTCCCAAGCAGAACAGTGGGCTGAGCACCAAGGGTTTATTGATGAAAGTGCGGCATTAGCACAAGTCCTGGATGAGCCAGGAGATAGATATGGAACCAATTCATTTCTTCTCTGTTGGGTGAGCTAAAAGGACTGGCTGAGAATAGGGCTGTTAACCTGAACCCTAAGCCTAATCCTGACTTAACACTAACCCTAAGCCCAGTAAATTTTGCATTTCAGATTAAAAAATAACAATAATAATTTTTAGTATAAGTTTATCCCATGTTATACTTGAGATATACTTCACTAAACATTATTTATTGTATCTCAATACAAAATGCAATTCAGGTTGACCTGGCATCTTGTATTTGATTCGGTAATTCTGGCAAGTCTGGCTGGGGTGGGGGTGGGGGGTGCTAGTACATATTTAATGTAGGGGCCAAAGACTTGTGACCTGTGGGCTAAGACGTTTTGGTTTGGCCAGCACAGTGCTTCAAAATAAGGAAATTTCGTATACAATCCAGACTTCCACCTTCTTTTGAGAAGTTGGAGATCTGGTCACTCACTCCCCTTTGCCACCAGTTCACTGTAACCTTCACCCTGACTTGCCCACATGGACTTGACTTGCTTTTTTATTGTTGCCTGCCTGGCCCTTCCATCCATTGAGTTTGCGATCCATTGGCTTGCCTCAGGGTGCACAGGGAGAGCCCCTGGTTCATTCACTGCAGTGGCAAACCCTCCAGATCAAGAACTGGAACCACTAATCAGAAGTGCAGCTTGACCTCAGGACAGGCCATTCTCCCTCTATCTGGGTCTTCTTTTTCGCATCTGTAAAATGGAGGTAGGTCTGGCTCTCCCTCACTCTGGAATGTGATAAAGATGGAAAGAAGTCTGAGCATGAAAATGCTCTAGAGTGGTCTTGATCATGGCCTTCACTGGACCTGCATTCATGAGCCCTCCACCCCGCAGGCAGAATGATCTTTCCAAAATATCCATCCTGCGGGACCACCTGCAAGATGAAATCCACAGTTCATCATGTGGCATGCTAGGCTTGGTGGTTTGGCTGACCCATCTACTCCATCTCTCGACCCTTCTACTCGATGCCTTAGATACTGAACTTCCCACTTCTTCAAACCTACCCTGGACTCTTACACCCCTGAGCTTTTGAGGATGGTACTTCCTAAGCCCAGAATATGCTCTCTAGCCCCTCTGCAATCCCAACTTGAATGCCATCCCTCTTTACTCCACATCCTGTCGGGACATAGCTGTCTCTGCCAAATGTCCCATGTAGCTCTTCTTCCTCAGTGAGAACACTTCTCCTGAATGTTCCCACTAGAAACCCACCCTAGCTCATTTGAACCAGGACAAGGAGTTACTGGAAGAATCCACCAAGCTTCCAGAAGGTCATTGACCAGGCAGGCTTTGGAGATTATAAAAGCAGGAGTTAGAACACGGTCTCTCTAAGACATTGCCATGGGTGACACAGTCCCACTTTCAGTCTCTGAGCATCCCCGGTCAAACTTCAAATTCATGGCCAACAGAATGTGATTAGTCTGATGGTGTCTGTACTCAAGTACTTGTGGCTATCTGTGATTGTCAACCTTATCGGCAGTGGCAGGGTGGGGAGCAGCAGAGATAGTTCTCCACAAAGAAAGAGACAGTGCTGTTATCTCAAGAAACAGTGAAGGGAAAAAAAGAAAAAAGAAGAAAGAATGAAGGGGCTCAGGTTTCTGAATGAATAAGTGTCCTACACAGGCTCATGTTGTGATTTTTGGGTATTTTTTTCCCCTTGTCTCTTTCTCACTACCTAGACTGCCAATTCCTCAAGATTGGAATCTCTCATTGCCCCAGCACACACACAGCCTCTCATCTCAGAAACCTAGTGGGAACTCCGTCAAGATTTATAAAATGATGGGGCACCTGGGTAGCTCAGCCAGTTAAGCCTCCGACCCTTGGTTTTGGCTCAGGTCATGATCTCAGGGTCGTGAGATTGAGCCCTGCATCAGGCTCTGTGCTGATCATGGAACCTGCTTATGATTCTCTCTCCCTCTGCCCCTACCTCCTCCCACCACACCTCCCCACTCACGCAGGCTCTCTCTCTCTCAAAAAAAAATTCATAGAATGAGGGTCAGTGCTCTGAAAGGGGTCTTTGAAGAAAAGAGTTAACATAGCAGATGCAAGTATATGATCTTTGGATAGGCCTGCTTGTAAGATTGGTCCTTAGCTGGTGCCTGGGGCCTTGGCTTTCCAAGTGCTTTCTCCATTCCCTAACTGATAAGGTAGATTCTGTGGGCCTGGACCATTTGTACAATGTGATTTACGGTGAACACCTGCCTTTTTCCTAGGAATATGACATTTTGTAGTTGCTGCATAGAGACATCTATGCAACCAGCCTCCAGTAAACTGCCTAATCTCTGAGTCTCAAACAGGCTACCTTGGGCATTATAAATATTATATCTGCACTACTGCGCTTTTGCTCTCAGAAGAAGAGAGCATAGGATCCTACATGTGGACTCCTCCAGACCCAGCTGTGCTTCCTTCTTCCTTCCCTTCCTGAGCTGACTGTGTCCATCCTGACCGTGTCTCAGTAATACACTTAAGCCATGAGCATGACTACAGGCTGAGTCCCACAAATGCTTCTAGTGAATCACAGAAGGTGTATGTGGCAGGGGTGGGGGGGTATCTTAGGAAACCCTCAAAACCAGACCAAACCTTTAAGGCAGGGTCCACAATTTGTGAGGCACTTTACAAAATCATTGCACTAATCTTCTTAACCACTCTGTGAAGGAAACAGTGTTTTCATTTCAGAGATTAGGACACTAAGTCTCAGAGAAGTGAAGTGGCTTAACCAAGCACACAAGGCTAGTAAATAGAAGAGTGGTTATATTTGTCTGATGGTATTTGTTACATGATATCAGCCTCCCTCCCAGGGAGGAGAAGCTGTCCCCATGGAGATAAGACTCTAGCGTCCGGAACTGCTTTATTCTGTGAGCGGAGAAAGGAGGATTGTTCCTCTGACTCGAGTCAGTGGGTAACTCAACTCCTCTTGTAGGAAGAATTAATATTTGCACCTGTGCCCATTTGACTCTGGGGCCCCAAGTTCAGAACCATTGTAATATTTTGGCCACGTGGCCTCTGACACCAACCGATGGCTTCAACCACTCATCACTCCATTTGTAAAAGGGAATTAACAATTATCTACCTAATTGTTAAAAGAACACAAACGTCCCCTCTGAAGCACCTGGTCTTTTCTCTTCCCCAGCCCACCTCTTACTCCCCACATGCCCTTGTGTGACTCCTATCACCCTCTCCATCTGTTTCTCCATCTGTAAAATAAGGGGCCGACTTTGATGCTCTGAGCACCTCTGGGGATGGCATCGTATATCAAAGAATGTACTCTTCTCTGGAGCGGTCTGTTAAAATCCCGCCAGCTCTGATCATAAGAGGAAGATCAAACCCACCCTTTACCCACTTAAAAATAAGGCTGTGTGCACATTGCATAAAGACAGGGAGGCGAAAACATGCTCCAACATCTCCCAGACACTGAGCCTGGAGAAAGGCGGTCAGAATGTTGAAAATTCCTTGTTGAACTAAGGTACTGGCAACAGGAGAAGGAAGGTTGGAGGATTTATCGGTGGCCTTGCACTCTCTATAATACGGGTCACCAGTCTAAATTCTTACAGAACTCAGTGGATGATTCTCACAGAGCTTTGGGAGACAGGAGTAAAAGAAAGTCCTGGTCAGGAGACAGTAGGGAATGGTGAGGACTGTGGCAGACCCCAAGCCCCTATTCCTGGCTTTGGGAAAGAACCCTACCAGCTCCAACTGTTGCTGCCAGATGGGAAGGCAGGCACATGGCTGCCAGACACTCTCCTTTTCTTTTTTTTTTTAATTAAGAGAAACCAGAATTTTAAAGCAAAGCTTCTCAATTTTTAGGTTTTGGCTCATTTTCTTAAAGTTCCTGGTGAGAATAGTGGATCTTCAAATGACTGATCTGATCCACAGGCTGTTTGTTTGCAATCTATCTCTGAGCAGCCAGGCCTTACCTGCAACCTCTTTGTCACTAAATCCTGAAGAATTTCTGACCACAGCTTGCCTCTACAGCTTCTAAGATGTCAGCTTCAGAGGCTTGGGAGGGTGATTTTAAGGAAGAGCTAGCATCATTTAAGTTTTAGCTGTTCCCCCAAATACTGTGTCTCTTCCAATCCTTTTACTTTGGTTTAGGCATATCCCTCCCAAAAGAACAACTACCTGGACAGCTCCTATTCAGCCTTCAAAACCCAGCTCAAATACCCCCTGCCTTTGTGAAGTCTTTGCTTATCTTCCTCCTCCTCTCTCAAGGGTTAATTCCCTGTCTCAACCATGTCTCTCCACCATTCTTCAGGTTCACACTGTGTATCATTAGCCAGGGTCTCATTTGAAAACAAATGCACGCTCAAACTGGACCATATCAGGAGATTTTAATAACAAGGGGCTATTTACAATGGAGGATAGATTATAATGTATAGGGCTTAAGGGAAGGGTTTCAGGAAACCCACTGGATATCATGTAGCATCTGGGGCTAGGGATCCTGGGGAGTGTTATCTCCAAGACCTAAAACAGCAAAGGGAGGAAGAGTGAAACAGTAAAACTTATAAATGGTAGAACTACAGAGAGGGTTCTCAGACAGCCTCATTTCAGAGCGACATGTCAGTAGGAAAATAAACCCCAAACTCACTTACCTTTCACTCTCGGAATCTTGTTGGTGCCTTTCATTGACAGACACATTGAAAGTAAAAGTACAAGGGGAATCAGCTGATGCAGCTTGTATCTAAAGGTCAGAACAGGTGGCAAAGTGTAGAAGGACAGAAAAAGGTGCCCAGCACCCAGCATCCTCTGTATAGGTCTCTATTAGGGCACTTGCTGTTTTGCTGCAGGTCTCCCAGAGACTGGGAACTGTTATGTGCAGTCAGAGCTGCAGCCCTGAATCTGGCACACAGTAGCCGATCAATCAGTGTCTGTAGGACTTGGCAGTGGCATCACATGGCACCTGGTAAAATATAGTTACAGGTCAGGGATTACCTTTAGATTCTGTATAGGAGTGAAATAAACAGGAACTTCTTCCTCTCATGCAATACCTTATCAGTGCCTACTATGGGAGGGATCATCTCTGACCTCCAGGAGCTCTTAATCTTAAACCAGAGACCCCCTAGAACAAGAAAGTTAGAAAGTATCTGTTCCAAAATTTCCCTGTTGTGAGTGCCACAAAAACAATGGTTTGATATGATGCTCAGAGATGTTACATGAGAGGAGAAAAGTCCATTGCCAGTGTAAGGCCTATGAATTAAGAATATGTCTTTCCTTGTTGAATCACTGTATTGTATACCTGAAACTAGTCTAACACTGCATGTTGACTATATTGGAATTAAAATAAAAACTAACCAACTAAATAAATAAATAAATGGTTGCGGAGTGTCAAAAAAAAAAGAAGAAGAAGAAGAAAAAGAAAAATGCTTTTCTTGTAGGCTTGTCAGGGCCTTTAATGTGCTGATATACGATTTGAGTCTGCCAAAGAAGGTCTTGGCAGGCAGCCTCTCCCAAAAGTATTTGGTTACAAGATCTATTTCCCATCGAGCATCTTCTAAATCTATTTTTTGGGAATACACTTTGGAAAACATTGACCTTCTTTCACCAGTTCATTTTACAGATGGGAAAACTGAGACTCTAAAGAAGCTGACACCAACCAATCTAGCAGGGAAACAACGACAGAGCTTGCAACCATGGAGTGCCTGCTGGTTGCCCACTGGTCTTTTTCTGCATTGTCACCAATTCTTTCTCAGTGGACATCTCCTCCCAAACATGACTGGGACTGGTTGGAAAAAAGCAAGTGGCCCTTCCCACCGAACACCCATGGACCTTTGGCTGTGGCCCTGGCCTCCTATCTGACAGGTCTGACCAGGCACTGATGAAGCAGAAGCTTGTTGGGTCATGCATGGAGAGCAGATGACAGTGAGTGAGGGGACAAAGATGGTGGGTAAGCACCACTCTCCTCTGTGGCAGTGGTCTCACTGTCTCTTGGGCAAAATGTCCTGGCTATCAGCACCAAGCAGCACCAGGCACTCTGTTCTCAGCAGGACAGACAGAATGGTTTTTCAGAATAGCAAATTTAACAATCATTCTCTGATGCTGGAAACCCTTTAGGCTTCTCTTTGTGTCAAGGCAAAGTTTCCACCTTTTACCATATTTTCTCGTTGGCCATATCAGATGCCACCAATTGCTTCCTTGACTCACCCCTGCCACATTACAGTCCAGTCAGTGGACACAGCATTCAGTTCCTCAGCACCATGGCTCTGCCACTCACCTGCAGACCTTTTCCTGCACTGTCTTGCTCGCTCTTGGTGCCCGGTGGCTTGGCCAGCTTCCATTATGAGAAGCAGGGTGGTGGCTGATTCATGCATGGGCTCAGAAGCCTGTGGCCTGGGTTCAAACCCCGCCTTGTCACTTCTTAGCTGTGCAGCTTTGGGCAAATGTCTTAACTTCTCTGAGCCTCGGTTTCCTTGTCCCTAAGATGAGGACTATGATAATACCACCTGCCTCAAAAAAAAAATGTTTTCAGGATTAAACAGGATAACCCTTTACCTCTCACGTAGTAAGTGATCAAAAATGGTGGTTATGATTCTTTTTAAAGTTTCAGTGTAGATGCTAATCCTTTTGGAATGCTTCTCTGACTCTCCCCAAAACACACACACACACACACACACACACACACACACACACACACACACTCCTTCCCAAATCTATCCCAGCCCCTGTTCTTTCTCCACCTGTGCCCCCAGCATTGTTTCATGGTAAAGCAATTACCTATTACTTTTTTATACCTCTGCTTTCCTCACTCATCAGCTGTGGACAAAGAGAGACTATATCTTTTTGTATCCTCAACACCCAGGGAAGTGCTGGACTTGGAGCTGATGCATTTGACCCCTCCTAGACAATTTCTGTTACTTACTTTTGTGTCCAGGAAGAAAGAGTTATTGTCAAAGCAGGCACGGAGTGTCAGACTCAGGGAAGGGAATGCACTAGCCCAAAGTCACACAGCTTGTCAATTGTAAAGGCACAGTTGACCCAAGTCTCTTGAGTCTTGTCTGGGGTAGTATCTGTTCCTAGTGAGGTCATGCAAAGGCAGCCCAGTTCCCACTATGGCTAAAACCCCAAGATGGCATCCTCTCTAATTTTCAGTGGGGAAAAGGAAAAGCTGTTTTTTTCCTTGATTCCCTAAGCAAGCATTCCATTTCCTGAGTGAAAATGCGTTCCATGGACTTTTCAGTAGAGCAGCAATGGTCTCCTTGTGAAATCCAGTCACTGATGACTTCTTTTAAAGAGAGTGATCAGCTTGAGAAATGTGTCACCTGAGTGAAATGAATCCTTGGCTGGGGGCAGGGAGGAGGGGGCGGAGAGGAGGAGGGCAGGACCCCGGAGAGCCCAAAGCCTAAGCTTTCCCCAAATGAAATGTGGGGCACTCGTCTCTGATTTCTGCTTTGAATTGTGTCTTTCAGGCAGCTCATCAACGCTGATGCCCATAGGATCACCTTGGCTTTGTCCAAAGCAAACATCCCTTGTTCTATTAGGTTCCAGTCCTCCCTAGAAACAACTGCTGGGGTTTCTGAAAGGAATGACCTCCTTTTAGCACAGAGATTATTCATGGTGCTTTGTACAGCAGAGGGGGCTTGGAATCTTTACCTGTAGGGAAACTAAGCCCAGAAATGAAAAGCAATTGGCATAGGGCCTCACAGCAGGTGAATGGCAGAGCTAACGGAGATCCGTCTACTTTTCTACCATGTCTGGAGAGTCTCACTGGCTATTTTTGGATATCTACTGGCTGATGAAACAGTCATCCTACAATAAATTTGGAATAGCCACACAAAACCAACAGAGTTCCCTCTTAGCCATTGTAAGCTCCCTCATGGATCCCATTGGTGGTCCACAGCAAAAGAATTCTAATACAGAAGATAAATATGTTAGCTGAGCCTTATTAGGCACCGAGTAGATACCAGAAATTTCCCAAATGCTTTATACTCATGGCCTTATTCACCATTCTCAATGAGGAGTCATCAGCCTTTTATACATGGGCAAACCAGGAATGACAGATATTAAGAGACTTGACCAAGGTTACACAGCTAGGATGTCACAAAACCAGGATATGACCCTGCTTTTCTGACAATGGAGTTCATGCACTTACTGATTAGGCTATCCTGTCTCTTGTTCCATGAACATTAAATGAGGACTGCTCTGTACAATGCACCATGTTGGTGGCTAAAGAGTCAAGGATGAATGAGATACAACTCCTGTCCTCAAGAGCTCACCTTCCTTTAGGAAAAAAGACACATACAGGTAATTATCAAGTTATTAGTGATTAGAACTCCCTAGTGAGCTGAACTCCCTTGTGCTGATTTACTTTTTCAAAGTGCTTATATCATTCCATCTCTGATTGCCCTGGGACCCACACCATCAACTGGAGAAACCTTTCACAAATGTGGATGCTGAAGCCCAGGGAGGAGGAAGAACCATTCGTGCACCAGACCAAGTTAACGTTATACCAGTGTTTGCAACCTCCAGCTCAGGTGCTTTTTCCAACAGACAACCAGGAACATCCAAAGAAGAACCTGGTACCCAGAATCAGTCCAAATTCTGAATATCAGTGAAAGTGGAAGCAGAGAGAAATCACTCCATTTATGCTGCTCATTTGTGAACTCTTCTTAGTCCCACAGAGAACAACATCTAAGGAAAAGTCTCTGGATTCAGTAGAGGCGGGTGAAGTCACTGGCAGACCTTACTGTGGTCCTCTGATCTTGTCACCAGTTGGGCTTCTCCTGGGTCCTCATTTCTTGGCCCAGAAATCCCAACAGAGAATTTTTGCAGTTATAATCTAAATGGTCTAAACTGTGAGTTTGCCAATATGTTCTATAGTTTCCATTCCCCTCTCTCTCATCTTCCCCTCGGCTCCCCTCACACACGTACTCATTTCGTGAATAATGGAGGACTCTGCAGCCTCAGTCTCACTGCTATTTTTGTAGAAATGAGTTTTGACCTTAATTAACTGTTCAGGAGCTGGGTGCAGGCTTCCCACTGTGATCAGAGCAAAGAATTAGCCCTGAAGATAACTAAGAGTGTAGGGGGTGGGGGTGACTTACAGAATTATAAAGTGAGTAAGGAAGCATCCGGGCTCCCCCGAAGGTGCTATTTAATTCATTGCAAGACTGATGGTGGTCATGCTAGAATGAACACCGAGGGGATGTTTTTCTCTGTTGCTGAAGTGCTCAATTCTTTAAGAATTTATGCCACTGTCCAGTGTGCTGACTGAGGTGTTGTTGAGTTCAAATATGTGGTCATTTCTAAGGATTGCCACATTCTAGGTAGGGCATGGGGTAATGTCCCAGTCTGAGAGTGGGTGCAAGAGGTCATGGTTGGAAATCTATAAAATTGCAAGCCCATTATTGATTCTGGTGCTATTGGTCAACTCTCTCAGCCTATTAGATCTCTAATCTGTCTATGGAGGAAAATACTTATGCTACTCACTCCACAGAGCTATTAAAAAGATTCAGTATCATTAAATGTATATCAGAGTCTCCTGAAAATGTGAGGAGGAGGTGGAGGAGGAAGATGAGGAAGAGGAGGAGGAGGATAATCACATTAAACTTTCAATAAAACTGTGTACCTGGCATTGTTCTAACTACTTTACACATATGAGTCCCTTTAATTGTCTTTTTTTAAAGATTTTATTTATTTATTTGACAGAGAGAGAGAGATCACAAGTAGGCAGAGAGGCAGGCAGAGAGAGAGGAGGGAGCAGGCTCCCCACTGAGCAGGGAGCCCGATGCGGGGCTTGATCCCAGGACCCTGAGATCATGACCTGAGCCGAAGGCAGAGGCCTTAACCTACTGAGTGAGCCACTCAGGCGCTCCTTCTTTAATTGTCTTAAAACTCCCTGGTAGTATAAGGAGATTTTATTATGCTCATTTTATAGATAGGAAGCCACAACACAGAGAATTGATACCATTTTCCGCAACTCATATGGCTAACAGAGTAGGAACTAAACACATGGAAGGTAAGTATTACTGGGAGGGAGAGAATAAGGTATGAATCTGAATTATTAATTCCCTTCTAGATCCTTAACACTTCTGAGAATGGGGTCCCTGACTTCCATTCTCTCAAAAGGGAAACTGTGACTATCATTCAAGAGTGACCTCCACATTGGACACAAGGAGATGATTCTGAAAGAGCTGTCCCATTGTGCCACACCTGTGCCTTGAAAGCTCAGTGACAACCACCCGCATTAGTCATAAGGCCATGTCCAAACACTTTAGCTTGGCATCCAAGACCACTCACCATCAAGCTCTCATGACCCCCTTTCTCCCATAGCAGACCCAAATTTCTCCCTGCTCTCTGAACATGCCATGACTTTACTAACTCATCAAAGCCTTGACCTGTGCTGTTCCCCCAAAAGAAGTGCCCTGCTTCACCCAACAGAATAACTCCTATCCGTTCTTCAAGGCCTGCCTGAAATTTTCCTCCTCAGGAAGTCTTCCCTGATTTCACTTTCTATCCACAAAACTCAACTCAGGATTTGCCATTCATGTTGTATGCAAAGGAGGAATATGGCTTCTCCCAGAAGGAAGACAATGGAGACTTTAGAGCTTATTCCTCTGGGGGAGGGGGAGCTAAACATAACCCCACAGTTTCAAATTTAACGATCTGTGCTGAGCAAAGGAAGTCCAAGCTCAGAACAGCAGGAAGAGCTAGAGGTTGGAAGGCAGATGGTTCCATGTTCCAAGGCAGAAAGGTTCCAGCCTTTCTCTGTGCCTGCCAGCTCTATCCAGGGAAAGCCTCTAAAGAGATTGAGAAACTGGAAACAACTCATGTCTCCATCAACAGAATGGGTGTGTTGAAATACTACGCAGCTATGAAAGTGAATGTATGAAGCTAGAGGCAGCTATGATGCTACATGAATTCATACTCATGAATCTCAGAAAGTTCGTATTAAGCCAAAGAACTCAATCCCATACAAACCCATAGCCTATGAGACCATGTATATAAAGTTCAAAAACAAAGCAAAACTAAATGCCTTATTGAAAGACAGAATAGCATAGGCGTGGACTCTGGAACCAACAATGGGCTCATGAGTGGGTGTCCCTTTCTCCTAGCTGTGTGACCTTTGAGAGTTATCTAACCTCTCTGTGGACTGTTGAAGACTCCAACAGCCCCTACCTCAAAGAGTTCTTGTGAAGATTAAAAGAATGAATATGTGTAAAGTCTTGCCTGGCATGGAGCAGACATCTGTAAATGTTTTGGTTCTTACTGTTATTTTTGCCTTTGTTGTTGTTATTACCACCGTAGTATCATCATTATTTAGGAACATGCACGTGATGGCAAAGCTATAAAGCAGAGCAAAGAAATGATTAAAGCAAAATTTAGGGCAGTGGTTTCTGTAAGGAGCTTCTAAATTATAAATAAGGTTCTGTTTGGCGAGCCAAGACGTGAGTACACCGGTATCCATGCAATTATTATTCTTTAACTGTCTGTATAGATTTTCACTGTTTTGTATGTACAATATGTTGAACAATAAAATTTTTAAAAGATTAAATGGAATTAATTATTGAAAAGGCTCAGCCCTTTTCTCCTCCCCCTCCAGGCTGAAATCTAGACCTTTTCTGGCGGGCTTCTCAGTGATGTGTTTGCCTTCACGGAGGGGGCCTCAACCTTCTGGAAAGGAGCTGATGTGTTCAGCAGCCTGGCCCATCCATCATGCCCCAAGCAGCGTGCTTTACATTTATCTGCAGATGAAGATAAAAGGGCCGTGTGTTGCCCCTTTAAGATTGCTGGCAGGATAAGCGTGAAGAGAAAGGCTTTCATATTTTACCCTAGGCTCTCTGGCAGTTGCCTTCCTCACAACTGAAGAAGTTTGGCTTGCTTCTGAAGTGCTATTCGAGAAGCAAAATGCCCGAAGAACAGAAGATTCTAAGCCCCAGAAATGTAACATCTCCAGCTTAAGATTTTATCATTGATGCCATTAACATTTCATTCGGGCCCTCTGATGTTCCAGGGATTTGCCCAGAACTCTTGGTGACTGTTATTCCATCATGCCTTCTGAACCCAAAAGCTTTATACAAAATAATAATGATAATAATTGAGTACTTGCTAGGTCCAGGCTCCTAGCCAAGCATTCTATATGCATGATTTCTGGTAATCCTTAGCAATAGATTTATCCCCATTTTCTAACTAAACAAACAGAGGGTCAGAAATGTAAAGATACTTGCCCAAGGTCACACGGTGAATGGCATTTTTAAAAATGCTCATATGGAACCAGGATTTGATTAAAAATCCATCTCCTTTACGCTCAAATCTCATTTGATTCCTCCATGATTCTGGGGAATGAAGGCACGTCCCTGTCCCCATTTGACAGGTGAGTAAACTGGGTCCCAGAGAGAAGAAGCTGCCAACCCAAGGTGATGCAGCTAAGAAGGTCAGGACTCAATCCGAGCCCCATCTGACTGAAAGGGCTTGACGCTCACCGTCTTGCCTTCCTTTTCCATTACTAACAAAGACGGAGAGACACATTTCCTGGGAACATACATGACAGACTGCACTACACTCACCAGAGTCCATGCAGAAAAATTACTACCTTACATGTAGGGTTTAGGCAGAAGGGCCTTAAAGTTACTGGACCAGAAGAAGGACTCGGAGCCAGAATGGGCAGGAAAGAGATCAGGAGGTGCGGAACTGAGTCAGAAAGGGCAGTGAGCCTGCAGAGTTTTCAGCTTTGGAAGTGAGAAAAGACACAAGGGTCTCTGGAAAAAATGCAGTAGGAACTTGGCTAAGAGGTAGAGGTAACGGAACGGAAGAGGTAAGCAGATATACAAGAAATCTCTTACGAGATATGGTGCCTCAGCCTCCATATGAGATAGGAAACCATTGGAGAATATTGAGTGAAGAAATGACATGATTTGAATCTTGTTTTATTTATGTTTTTTATTATTTGCCCCAGGGGTACAGGTCTGTGAATCATCAGGCTTACGCCTTTCACAGCATTCACCATAGCACAAACCCTCCCCAATGTCCATAACCCATCCACCCTATCCCTACCCTCCCACCCCCCAGTAACCCTCAGTTTGTTTTGTGAGATTAGGAGTCTCTTATGGTTTGTCTCCTTCCCCATCCCATCTTGTTTCATTATTTTTCCCTCCATACCCCCCACAGTCCCCCACCCTGCCCCTCAAGTTCCTCATATCAGAGAGATCATATGATAATTGTCTTTCTCTGATTGACTTATTTCACTTAGTGTAATACCCTCTAGTTCCATCCATGTGAATCTTGTTTTAAAAGGATCTTTCTAGGGGAACCTGGGTGGCTTGCTCAGTTGAGTGTCTGACTCTCGGTTTTGGCTCTCAGGTCATAATTTCATGGGTGGTGGGACTGAGTCCCCCTTTGGGCTCGGTGCTCAGTGGGGAATCTGCTTGAGATTCTCTCCCTCTGCCACTTCCCTCCCCTCTCCCTGCTCTCTCTCAAATAAATAAATAAATAAATAAATAAATAAATAAATAAATAAATCTTTAAATAAAAACATAAATAAAAGGATCCTTCTGGTTGCTAGGTGGAAAATAGATGGTGGGGACAGGGACAGAAGCAAGGAGGACCGTGGGGAGTCGGGAGGCTACTACAATAAGCCAGGTTAAGGGAGAAAATCCTTGAAAACCACATATCTGATAAGGGGTTAATCTTCCAAATATATAAGGAACTCATACAACTAAATAGAAGACAAACAAACAAAAACCCAAATAACCTAATTAAAAATAGGCAAAGGACCTAAATAGACATTTTTCAAAAAAAAAAAAGATATTCAAATGGCCAACAGACCCATGAGAAGATGTTCGACATCACTCATTGTCAAGGAAATGGAACTTAAAGCCACAATGAGATGTCACCTTATACCTGTCAGAATGGTTACTCTCAAAAAGACAAGAAATCACAACTGTTGACAAGGATGTGAAGAACACATGGTAAGACTCTGGGTAAGAATGGGGCGCTTGGGTGGCTCAGTCAGTTAAGTGTCTGCCTTTGGCTCAGGTCATGATCTCAGGGTCCTGTGATAGAGCCCTGCATCTGGCTCCCTGCTCAGCAGAGAGCCTGCTTCTCCCTCTCCTTCTGCCTGCTGTTCTGCCTTCTTGTGCATTCTCCATCTCTCTATCAAATAAATAAATAAAATCTTAAAAAAAAACGAAAAATACTGTGGGTAAGAATGTAAAATGGTGCAGGCATGCTGGAGAACAGTGTGGAGGTTCCTCAATTAAAAAAAGAACTACCATATGATCCAGCAATTCCACTTTGGGGTATTTATCCAAAGGAAATTAAATCACTATCCCAAAGAGATGTCTGCACCCCTATGTTTATTGCCATGTTATTTACAATAGTCAAGATATGGAAAGAAACCCTAAGTGTTCATTGATGGATCAATGGATTAAAAAACCATGGCATAGGGTGCCTGGGTGGCTCAGTGGGCTAAAGCCTCTGCTTTCGGCTCAGGTCATGATCTCAGGGTCCTGGGATCGAGG
>LNAC01001049.1:26653-42083 GCA_002007465.1 Ailurus styani | reverse complement strand
TCCCGCCTGCCTCTCTGCCTCCTGTGATCTCTCTCCCTCTGTGAAATAAATAAATAAAATATTAAAAAAAAAACAAAAAAACAAAAAACAAAAACAGCAAAAAAACCCAAAAAAACCCCANGCCTCTCTGCCTCCTGTGATCTCTCTCCCTCTGTGAAATAAATAAATAAAATATTAAAAAAACACACAAAAAACAAAAAACAAAACCAGCAAAAAAACCCAAAAAAACCCCATGGCATACATATACAAAGGAATACTGTTGAGCCATAAAAAAGAATGAAATCCCGCCATTGGCAATGACATGGATGAACATTGAGGGCATTATGCTAAATAAAATAAGTCAGAGAAAGACAAATGTTGTTTGATCTCACTTAATATGTGGAATCTCAAAAAACACATAGACACAGAAATAAGATCTGTGGTTGCCAAAATGGGAATGGGGTGAGGATAGAGGAATTAGTTGAAGGGGGTCAAAAGGCAAAAAAAAAGTGGTTTTAGTTATAAAATAAATAAGTTCTGGGGATATAATGTACAATGTGATGACTATAATATAGCTAATGCTATAATTTGCTAACTGTATCATGTATTTGGAAGTTGCTAAGAGAACAGATCTTAAAAGTATATGTATATGTATACATATGTATATGTATATGTATATACATACACACTTTTATATACTTGTTTTGTTGTATGCCTTAAACTTATACAATCTTTTATGTCAATTATATGTAATTATAATATATAACAGTATATATATACTTGGAAGTTGCTAAAAGAGTTGACTTTAATATATATGTAAAATAATTATGCTATATACCTTCAACTTCCATAATGTTACATGTCATTAAAACTAGGAAAAAAAGGATAAAGAAGATGTGGTATATATATACAATGGAACATTATGCAGCTATCAAAAGAAACGAAATCTTGCCATTCGCAACGACATGGATGGAACTGGAGGGTATTATGCTGAGCGAAATAAGTCAATCAGAGAAAGACAATTATCATATGATCTCTCTGATATGAGGAACTTGAGGGGCAGGGTGGGGGGTTGTGGGGGGTAGGGAGGGAAAAATAATGAAACAAGATGGGATGGGGAAGGAGACAAACCATAAGAGACTTCTAATCTCATAAAACAAACTGAGGGTTACTGGGGGGTGGGAGGGTAGGGATAGGGTGGATGGGTTATGGACATTGGGGAGGGTTTGTGCTTTGGTGAATGCTGTGAAAGATGTAAGCCTGATGATTCACAGACCTGTACCCCTTGGGCAAATAATAAAAATAAAATCAAAAAAAAAACTAGGAAAAAATAATCTAGAATAGTCAGAGTGGATGTTTCAAGAAGTCATCATTTTCTGGACTATTTAGAAGGTGGGGGTTTCCTGACAGATTTGTGAACAGTGAGAAAAAGGGAAGCAATGAGATTGACTCCGAACAGCTGGAGGGATGGAGTTGCCATTGGCGAGGTGTGGGATGTGCAGCTGTCGGCGGAGTGGGCCCCTTAGGCTGGGCGCCTATTTGATGTCCAAGTGAAGATGCTGAGCGGGACTCTTAGAGGTTTGGAGAGACTGGGGCTGGAGATCTGTATTCGTGGAGTGGTCAGGACAGAGCTTGTATGTGAAGCCTGGAGACTGGAGGAGACTGAAGGAGGGAGCACAAGGAGGGGAGAGTCCTGAGTCCTGAGACGCACGCAGGCAATGAGGAACCAGAGAGAGAGAGATGGGGATGTTGCCGAGAGCTTGGGAGGAGGAAAACCAGAAGCTTGTTGGTCCTGAAAGCCAAACAGAAGAAAGAATTTTAAAATGATTGCAACTTCTTGCAACAAATACTGATTGGCACAACTGATTGCAACGATGTCCTCTTTCAGTTCCAATAGAATGAACACCTGGGATAGCCTTTGGATGTAGCAAACTGGAGATCAATGGGACCTTGCCAGAAGTAATTTTAGTGCAGCCTGACTGGGGTAGACTCAAGGCAGAATAAGAGAGAGAGAATTAGGGGAATCTGGGCAACTCTTTGGAGTGATTTTTTTTTCCTAAAGGGAAGAGATTGTGGCTGAAGTGGAATGTGGTTGTTATTTTTGTTTGCTTTGTTTTGTTTCAGGAAGGGAACCGTTGCAACAAGTTTGCTTGCTGATGGGAATGACCCAGTAGAAAGAGAAAAGCCAGTGATGCAGGAGAGAAAGGGATGGACTGCTGGAATGATGTGCTTAATGAAATGCTAGCAGGGAACCAGGGTCCAGGTGGGGCATCCAGGGGAACCGGAAGGGGTAGGCGTGCAGCTTCATCCGGGGAAGGTTGGCAGGTGCCGCAGTGGCAGAAGCACCATGCAGGGAAAATCCCTTCCTGTGTTCTCAGGGAAAAGGAAGGAAGGTTATTAAGCAGGACAGAGGAGGAAGTATTGCAGGGATGAAGAGGGCTGGGAATAGCCTCGAGCCTCTGGGGTCATGGAAATGCAGTGGGATTGTGAGGCTAGTGAGCATGAATTGAAGTGAAAGTCGGCTACGGTTTCTCTCCAGCCACGTGGACCTACTAGCCACAGATGCGGAAAGGCCAGCGCTTGGATTTCACCTGGGTTGAGGTTTTGCCTGGTGAGCGTGACAAGGGTAGAAGTTGGAGAATATTCCGGCTGAATGCAAAGGAGTGATTATAACGATGGGGATTCTCTCTCCCTCTCTCTCTTTCTCTGACACATGCACACCCATGCACGTACAAGCGCGCATGCACACACACACACACACACACATTTACACACCTAGACACCTTGAGGGGAAGGTATTTGTAACTCCCAGAAACATGATAGAACTGTCAGCCGCTCTGTAACTGTGAAGTGAGCTGCGTCTGTTCTGATCCTAAAGTGACGGTTGCATTTGTTCTGCATCAGCGTATCATATTTCCCCCCCATCAAACCAGACAATAAACACAAAGAAGAGCTGTGAGCATCGGGGAAGGAGGAAGTGGGAACAACAACCGCCCACCCAGAAGTGTGTATCTGAGATTGCTCTTTTCATTCCCCCAAGCCCATATGTCTTTAAAACAAAACTTCTGGTACTCAAGGGGTCATGAATAATTTGCTTTCTCCTCCTGCCCTGAAGAGGCAGAAATCTTGAGGGGGCCCGTTTGGGACAAGCAGACCCTCATCAGCGTTTAATTCAAGTACAGGAAATTGCTGGGGACAGGCAGCGGGCAGGGAGCTAAATTCAGCTGGGAAGCGGGGAGAGTGTGGACAATGGCCACCAATCCAGGAGGGAGTGCTAAATCTCATTGGGAAGGGCTCCTAATTATGTGATCCAACACCTAGATAAAGGATTTTTTTAAGCACAAATAGCCTTTCCTATAATAGCTGTTCCTTTTCTCAGGCATTGCTGGCAGAGAGCCAGAGGACAAAGAAAGATGTCCCAGTGACCCAAACAGGGTGGAGATCTGCATGCTCTTTACTGCATTGCAGCCCAGGTTCTCATCTCATGACTGTCCAGGGTAAGGGACAGAGGGTGCGAGATGGCCAGAGAGTTGCTGCTTCTGACCCCAACACCGATTTGCTGGAAATGACTGCCCATTTATAATAGCCCTGTGCAAGGAAGGCTTTTTTTTTTAATTTGACAGAGAGAGAGAGAGAGATCGCAGGTAGGCATAGAGGCAGGCGGGGGCGGGGGGGGGGAAGTAGGCTCCCTGCTGAGCAGAGAGCCCGATGCGGGTCTTGATCCCAGGACCCTGAGATCATAATCTGAGCTGAACGCTGAGGCTTAACCCACTGAGTCACCCAGGCACCCGCAAGGAAGGCTTTTGAAGCTCAGCGGGGACATATTTATGATGTCCACCTTGAACACGAAGTGGAGAGTGGTGGTCCCTGTGGTATGTATCAGCCATTTGTGATCAAGGATGCTTTTGTCGAAAGCATATCAATCCGGTTAGATGGGGGTGTTATTCTAAGGCAATAGGGCACCAGAACTGTGCCAGAAGAATCTAAATCCTAACTCCACCTTTGAAGTATCATGTGACCTTGAGCAAATGAAAACCTCCCTTGGAGCTTCTTCTTTTCTTGCAGGGGACGGGGAGGAGTGGTGTCTCTACAATAAGAAGAATAATCGCTCCCTGCTTTTCAGGGTGAAATGGCTATTAAGGTCCTTTGAACTGTGAATTTCTGTGCGGGCTCAAGGCATTGCTGATCTGGTTACAATGATCTCTATTATTTTTATTATTAATTTTTGGTATTTTGTCAACTGTATGCCAGGCACCCTGCTTGGTGCTTTTATGTATGTTATCTTATTTATTTCTCATAATGGCTCTGCAAATTAGGTACTCATCATTGCCTCCGTCTTACAGAGGGGAAAAGCAGCTTCACAGCGGGGAGGTGTCACACTCATTGTCACCCAGGCAGTGGGGAGGATTCCAGGCTATGAACCAAGCTGGAGAGATCCCAAAGCCCTTAATTTTCATCTCTGACACTGTTGATCTTTTTGTACAACCAGCTTCCTGGATCTGAGTCCCTGTTCCTTGGAAGACCCCTGTGTCTGCTAAGGAAATCATACCCCCACCTGAAACTCAGTCTTCACATCTTGGATAGTGGTGGTTAGAACATACACATGGCTTATAGACTATGTTCCTTAGGGACCTAGAGGTCTGCAGAGTTTCCCTCAAGGGATGAAGATTTGGGTTCCTACACCCACTCAAACCTGAGCAACCCTCATGTGCCCTATTTTCCATGTCAGGGTTCCAGGTATGATTTAATTTGAAAAGAGTCCTGGCCCATTAAAGAAATTTGGAAACCATTTTTTTTTATATGAGGGTGGCTGTCATTTATTCAACATCTGCTATATGCCTAGCCTTTCACAGGTGCTATTTCCAACCCTTAGGAACAAAAATACAAGGCAGGCATTATTATCCATATTTTTTCAGAAAAGGAAACTGCAGTTCAGGAAGGATCAGTCTCTGGCTCAAGATCACCTCGGTCATTGTGCCAAATTAAGATTCCAATTCAGCTCTGATTTTGAGGCCAGCTGTGGAAACCTTCAGGCTGCTGCACTGTATTTCTGTCTGTCTGTCTGTCTCTCTCTCTCTTTAAGATTTATTTATTATTTGAGAGAGAAAGAGAGAGAATGTGTTTGGGGGTTGGGGAGAAGAGCAGAGGGGGGAGATCTTAGGCAGACTCCCCGCCAAGCATAGACCCCAACGCAGGGCTCGATCTCACGACCCATGAAATCATGACCTGAAGCAAAACCAAGAGTTGGACCCTGAACTGACTGAGCCACCTAGGCGCCCCTGCACAGCATTTCGTATTGGAGGCACTTTGTAATTAGTATTATTTTGTCCTTATTTTGAGAAGAGACACTCCTAGGGAGTAACGGTCCAAAGAACGGTGGTGAGGGGAGAGCGGAGAGTTGTTTGAATTCCTCACCAGGGGAACTCTATAGCCCGCAGGACTATAACTGTTTTTAACAAGCAAACTTCTTGTGCTTTGAGAACTACCCAAACACAGTGAGCATTAGTCGCAATGCAGAACTGAGAACAAGATTTTGCCAGCAAGACCGCATGCCCAGAAAACTTTTTTAGTCTTTTGGGAGCATCACTGGCAAACATAATTTGAAAATCTTTCTCCTTAACACACTGCCTCCTGTCAAAGAATAGGATTCTCATGCATATTTCATCCTGTTTCTTTTTAATTAAAAACTATTATATATTTATTTTTCAGCTGTGGTAGAGAGAGGGAATGTAGCATTCATTCAATAAGAGTTTGGTCTGTCCTCTTTTACGTGCCAGCCTGGTGATGGGGACTGGGGCATGAAAGATGATTAAGCCATAATTCCTCCCCTCAAGGGGGTTACAACCCAGTTGGGTGGGGGAGAGAATAGATAGTAAATTGGTAAATATAATGAGGGGTGCCAAGGGCTACGATGGAGGCATATTCATTGTGGGGAGGAATTTCTAGCAGGTGGACTCTGAGTCCAATCCAGCCCATTTTGAGGCCCTCACCAAAAAAATGAATTGGTGGCTAGTTATCAGGAGGTTTTACAGAAAAATCTAGATTTAGAGCTCCCCATGAAAAATCAAAAGATCTGGCCACACCAGGCCTGGATTTCTATACAATATCCATCAGCTAGAGGGGAGTAAGAACCACCCTCTCCTGGAAGGACTCAGTTTTGCACTTTGCCCCAGTCCCCACAGCTCCCTATTGCCCTGTACCTGGTGAACACGTGTTGGGCTCATGTGTGCTGCCTCCCTAGCCTGTGGGGGATTTCAGTTTGTGATCCCTCTTAGGAAGGTAAGATAAAAGTGCAAAGAAGTGGGGCGCCTGTGTGGCTCAGTTGGTTGAGCGTCCAACTCTTGATTTCAGGTCAGGTCGTGATGTCAGGATGGTGCGATCCAGCCCTACATTGGGCTCATGCTCAGCACAGAGTCTCCTTGAGATTCTCTCTCTCTCCTTCTGCCCCTCCCCTGGTCATACTCTAGATAGATAGATAGATAGATAGATAGATAGATAGATAGATAGATGATAGATAAAACCTTGCCAGGATGGAGAATACAAAGAAGTCAGGGGTTATTTCTACCTGGAAGAGAGAGTCAGGAATGGCCTTAGAAAGGAGGTGATCATAGGACACATCACTCGCTGCTGCTCAGACGTTCCCCTGGGCTACACTGCTGAGGCTCTAATTCTAGCTCTTGCTGATCACTCTTTTCTCTGGACCCCGATTTCCTCGTGTTTTATCATTGTTGAGTTCTGGTACAGGTAGGCATAGAGAAACATTTGTTGAGGGAAAGAGGTGGGAAGAGAGGAAGGAAAGAAGGGAGAAAAGGAGCAAGGAAAGTGCTACTATATCACCTTTCCAGAAGTTTCGTGAGAGTCAAGCAGGGCATTATGAAGAAAATGCTTCTGAACCTCAGAGTAATACGCACAGATAAGATGTTCTTAATAATGTAATTATATTTCTGCATTTTGCAAAAAGCATCCTGTGAATCATAGAATACCAAGATTCTGACTAATTATGTTCTATACAGTGGTTAACTGAACATAATAAAAAATGTATTATCAAAGAAGTTTTGGAAATAGAATTAAATTCAGTTTTTTTTTATTGCATGACTTGTCAGAGCCACTACTATATCTTAAACTGTAGTTTTCGTTCTCAGTGGATGAAGATCCCATGTGAGTATCTCATACCTGGCTAGCTGGTGATCTATATTCTTTCACAGAATGTCACCAAACACCCCCCCAAAAAAAACAAAAAACAGGGGTTGTGTGGTTCATACTTTGAGAGATGTTGAGTTGATTTTATGTATGAGGATATTCAGGTCACTAGGGAGAGTGACATGTACATTAGCACAAGACGTTGATCCTGGATTTTAGTCCAGTGCTCTTTGTAGGATACTGTCTTTCTCCAGTGATCCTTCCCTGAACACTACGATTTCTCCCAGCCCTTTAGGCTGATTTGGTTCTTCCCCTCTGCTCCCCCCAGCTTCCCCTCCTTCATGTTTTCTCCAACCGAGCATATCACAGCTGGGCTGTAATCCCCTAGATGATATGGTCTGTGAGGCCAGATCACCTTTTCCTCATCATGTCTGTCTCATACCTCACTAAATCCCCAGAGCCCAGCACAGGGCCTGATACATAGATTCCCTCCTGCACTGTCTCTTATTCTCTCCCTAATGAAAGATTCTCTTATGTTATATTATATATACATATTAAATTTTATAGGTAGATAATGGATGAAAAAAGATAGAAATATCTATATTTGGATAGGAGGGAAGGAAGAAAGAAGGGAGGAAGAAGGAAGAATTGAATACATATCTAATATACCTTCAGGTAGAAAGCAAGATAGATGGATGGATTGAGGTGTGGATGGATGGATGGATAATGAGAAAGATGTTAGATAGATAGAATCTAATATATTTCTTTTTTATTTTTATTTTTTCAGATTTCCTTTTTTAATTAACATATAATATATTGTTTCAGGGGTACAAGTCTGTGATTTATCAGTCTTACACAATTCACAGTGCTCACCATAGCACATACCCTCCTCAATGTTGATTACCCAGCCACCCCATCCCTTCCATCCCCCCCCTTCAGCAACCCTCAGTTTGTTTCCTGAGATTAGGAGTCCCTTATAGTTTGTCTCCCTCTCTGGTTTTGTCTTGTTTCATTTTCCCCTCCTTTCCCCTATGATCTTCTGTCTCGTTTCTCAAATTCCTCATATTAGTGAGATCATATGATAATTGTCTTTCTCTGATTGACTTATTTTGCTTAGCATAATACCCTGTAGTTCCCTCCATGTCATTGCAAATGGCAAGATTTCAATTTTGATGGCTGCGTAATATTCCATTGTGTATATATACCACAGCTTCTTTATCCATTCATCTGTTGATGGGCATCTAGGCTCTTTCCATAGTTGGGCTATTGTGGACATTGGTGCTATAAACATTGGGGTGCACATGCCCCTTACGATCACTACATTTGTATCTTTAGGGTAAATACCCAGTAGTGCAATTGCTGGATCGTAGGGTTGCTCTATTTTCAACTTTTTGAGGAACCTCCATACTGTTCTCTAGAATGACTGCACCAGCTTGCATTCCCACCAACAATGTAGGAGGGCTCCCCTTTCTCTGCATCCTTGCCAACACCTGTTGTTTCCTGACTTGTTGATTTTAGCCATTTTGACTGGAGTGAGGTGATATCTCTTTGAGGTTTCGATTTGTATTTTCCTGATGCAGAGTGACGTTGAGCACTTTTTCATGTGTCTATTGGCCATTTGGATGTCTTCTTTGGAGAAATGTCTATTCATGTCTTCTGCCCATTTCTTGATTGGATTATTTGTTCTTTGGGTGTTGAGTTTGATAAGTTCTTTATAGATTTTTGGATACTAGCCCTTTATCTGACATGTCATTTGCAAATATCTTCTCCCATTCTGTCAGTTGTCTTTAGTTTTGTTGACTGTTTCCTCTGCTGTGCAAAAGCTCTTTATCTTGAGGAAGTCCCAATAGTTCATTTTTGCCCTTGCTTCCCTTGCCTTTGTTGATGTGTTTAGGAAGAAGTTGCTGTGGCTGAGGTTGAAGAGGTTGCTGCCTGTGTTCTCCTCAAGGATTTTGATGGATTCCTTTCTCACATTGAGATCTTTAATCCACTTTGAGTCTATTTTTGTGTGTGGTGTAAGGAAATGGTCCAGTTTCATTCTTCTGCATGTAGCTGTCCAGTTTTTCTAGCACCATTTGTTGAAGAGACTGTCTTTTTTCCATTGGACATTATTTCCTGCTTTGTCAAAGATGAGTTGACCATAGACTTGAGGGTCCATTTCTGGGGACTCTCTTTTCTGTTCCATTGATCTATGAGTCTGTTTTTGTGCCAATACCATACTGTCTTGATGATAACAGCTATGAAATAGAGCTTGAAGTCTGGAATTGTGATGCCACCAGCTTTGGTTTTCTTTTTCAACATTCCTCTGGCTATTTGGGGTCTTTTCTGGTTCCATATAAATTTTATGATTATTTGTTCTATTTCTTTGAAAAAAGTTGATGTTATTTTGATAGGGATTGCATTAAATGTGTAGATTGCTCAGGTAGCATAGACATTTTCACAATATTTGTTCTTCTAACCCATGAGCATGGAACATTTATCCATTTCTTTGTGTCTTCCTCAATTTCTTCAATATTTTTTTAAAGATATATTTATTTAGGAGAGAGAGAGAATGCATAAGTGGGGGGAGGGGCAGAGGAAGGGAGAAAGAGAATCCCGAGCAGACCTCCCACTGAGCATGAACCCTCCCTGGCCCCGTCATGAAGGGCTGGATCCCATGGCCCCAAGATCATGATCTTGGCCGAGAGCCAAGATCAAGAGTCGAACGCTCAACTGACTAAGCCACTCAGGCACCCCAGAATCTAATATATTTCTAATATATATCCAGATACATAGCTTCATAGCAAAATAGATGGTTGGGTAGATGTGTTGATGGATGGAAGGATGATGGAGGGATGAATAGAAAGATGATAGATAGATAGATAGATAGATAGATAGATAGATAGATAGATGATAGAATCTAATATATATCTAATATATATTCAGATAAATAGCTAAATAGCAAGATGGATGGATAGAAAGAAGAATGATAGATACAAATTGATGGATGTTTGCACCCGAATGTTTATAGCAGCAATGTCCACAATAGCCAAACTATGGAAAGAACCTAGATGTCCATCAACAGATGAATGGATAAAGAAGATGTGGTATATATATACAATGGAATATTATGCAGCTATCAAAAGAAACGAAATCTTGCCATTCGCAACGACATGGATGGAACTGGAGGGTATTATGCTGAGCGAAATAAGTCAATCAGAGAAAGACAATTATTATGTGATCTCTCTGATATGAGGAACTTGAGGGGCAGGGCAGGGGGTCGTGGGGGGTAGGGAGGGAAAAATAATGAAACAAGATGGGATGGGGAAGGAGACAAACCATAAGAGACTCATAATGTCACAAAACAAACTGAGGGTTACTGGGGGGTGGGAGGGTAGGGATAGGGTGGATGGGTTATGGACATTGGGGAGGGTTTGTGCTATGGTGAATGCTGTGAAAGGCGTAAGCCTGATGATTCACAGACCTGTACCCCTGGGGCAAATAATAATAATAAAAATAAATTTTAAAAAATGATGGATGTTGATGTATAGAAGGAAGGAAGGAAAGGAAGAAGGGAGAAAGGGAGGAAGGAAGAAAGGAAGGGGAAAAAGAAAGTGAAGGGAGGAAAAAAGAAAGGGGAAGGAAAGGAAAGGAAGAGAAGGGAAAGAGGGAGGGAAAAAGAACCTTTCTTTACAATTGTGTTTCCACATTAAATTTTAGGATGGAGGATTTTTCTTGAAGCACCCAAATAATTCAAGAGGTGAGGGAAATGCAACATTTTTACTCCAATTATCTGACAAACAGATTGCCTGGGTATTTGTCTGACTTCCCTTCTGGGTCTGCTTTTTCAGCATGGAGACATGAACAGACGCAGCCTCGCTCTGTTCCAAGTCAATTACCTTCCGTGGAGTCGATAGCACTATTGCAAGCATGATGGAATTTTTCTTTTGCTTCACAAAGTGTTTCCTCAAAGTTTGCCTTTGATTTTGCCTTTCCAAGGCTTCACAGCCTCCCAGCTTCTCCAAAGTTGCTCCTTTGATAAAAGGGTTCAGTCTCTCTGGTTTCCGTTTTACTGGGTATGTGGGAAGCCTGTGGGGAGGCACGTCCTCCTGGAAAACAAGCAGTGCATTTCAGCTCATGTGACCTAAATTTCCTGGGAGCTCCAGGCTCCCAGCTTTGCAGTGGGCACCTGAGGAGTTGTGCAGAAACACAGGATCCCAGAAGGAAAGGGACACTGGAGGAAATCTCTTCCCCATATTCCAGATGGGGAAACTGAGGACCAGAGAGAGGGAGGAGCCTTTCCCAGTGTCCTCCAATTACATGTCCTGAGACAAGAGGGACTGTATTTTTTCCCAGCATTTCCCTTTAGGTATTTTCTTGGGAGATGGTGGTTTTTTTTTTTTTTAATTTTGTGGGTTTTGTTGTTTTGTTTGTAGCCACAACTTCCAGGTGTGCCTTGAAAGAGGGAGCTTATAAGGCAATAGTTAGAAGCATGGCCTCTGCAGCCTGATTATCTGGGTCCAAATCCCAGCTTCTCCAGCTTTCCTGCTGTGTGACCCAGGGCAAGTTACTCAAACTCCCTGAGACTCGGTCTCTGCATCTGTAAAATGAGAGTAATTGTAGATTGCTGTGAGGATTAAATAGGTCAATTTGTGTAAAGTGCCTAGAATCCAGTAAGCATTATGAATGTGCTTGCTACCTTTGTTACCCTCAAAGACCATCATTTCTCCTGATACCTGCTCCTTTACAACTTATATTGGTCAATATGTTTGGGTGGAAAGCCTCTTTGCATTTTCTAAACAGAGCTTATATATAGTCCTTTACCAATATCAATTACAGTCATTCATTCAATCGAACACATATTCATAGTCCTACTAAGTACAAGCAGTACTAAGTTCTACTAGTACTAAGCACTGGTGCTACTACTAAGCACTACTACAACTAAGCAGCACTACTGCTACTAAACACTACTACTACCACTAAGCACGACTGCTACTAAGCACTACTCCTACTAAGCACAACTGCTACTAAGCACTATTACTAAGTAGCACTGCTACTACTAAGCAGCACTACTGCTACTAAGCACTACTATTAATCAGCACTAGTACTACTAAGCACGACTGCTATTAAGCACTGCTACTACTAAGCACAACTGCTACTAAACACTACTACTAAGCAGCATTACTACTACTTAGCACTATTACTATCAAGTACAAACATGGACCCAAGCGGAGTGAATAAAACAAAGACCCTCCTCTGTTGGTCTTTATATTCTAATTCTCACATGTAAGCAAACTATTCATACCCACATTAGAAAGCTTATCTTAGGGGCGCCTGGGTGGCTCAGCCATTAAGCATCGGCCTTCAGGTCAGGTCATGATCCTGGGATAGTGGGATTGAGCCCCGCATTGGGCTCCCTGCTCAGCGGGAAGCCTGCTTCTCCCTCTCCCACTCCCCCTGTTTGTATTTCCTCTCTCGCTATCTCTCTATCAAATAAATAAATAAAATCTTAAAAAAAAAAAAGAAAGAAAGCTTACCTTATTCACTAAAAAGTCTTTTAGGGGGCTTGTATCTCAGGCAGTGCTCTGAGAATTTTACAAAGAGTAATTTGCTTAATCCTTGTGACAATAGGATCACTATCATCTCTATTTAACAGAGGAGGAAGCTGGGTCATGGAGAAGATAGATCACACAGTAAGTAACTGACAAACATAGCCCATGTAACCTTCTCCCCAGCTCACCCGGTCCTGGTCACTGGTCTCAGCCCTCGGTGTGATGTCCTCGGGGCTGACGACTGGCTGAGCGGTCATCACTGGTCACTAGTGCCAGCATTTCGACTACACATGCATGTTCGCATGGTACCATATGTACACCTCTCACATAGTATTGTAGGGAATCCTGGGAAACTACCTCTGGGAACATAGCCCCAGTTCCTTGCAGGTCTTGGGTGGAGAACAGGAGAGAGGAGGGACAGGACCTGTGGGGTTCCCTTGAGGAACCCTCCAGAGTCACTCCAGAATGAAGTGCATGGTTGATTCTCACATCCCGTGCTAAGTGGTCCTCCGCAAGTTTGAGGTGGACCTTCCCTGGAGTTCATTAATGAGGAAACCCCAAGCCTAAGGGAGGGAGGCACTGTGCAAGGCTCCAGAGGCTGGGTGCAGAACCAACATCTGGAGAGCCATCTCCTAACTCTCTCAGGCTTGTTGCCCCCACAGTGCAAATGGCTGCTCTTGTATTGCCATCTGGACAACCCGTCTTGGCCTGGCCTGCCCCAGATCTCTGGAGAGAGACCGAGGCCTCAACTTCATTCTGAGGCCAAGAGGCTATAGACAACGGGGAGAGAGGGAACCAACAGTTAAGGACCTGAACTATCTACTTCACTCCTCATGACATCCTTACAAGAAGGCTCAATTACTATCCTCATTTTAGAGATAGAAAAACTGAGGCCCAGAAAAGCAAAGCAACCTGTTCCCTAACGATGAGCCCAGCTCTCCCTGATTCCCCTAGGTCAGAAGTCATCCAGCTCCTTCTGCTAAGGGCCAGATAGTAAATTTTTTCAGTGACTAGTTAACTCTACGGTTGTAGACACAGCCTCTGTCGTAGCTGAATGAACAGACATGGCTCTTTTCCAATGAAGTTTTATATTCATAGCATCACCCTTCATTGTGGGGAGCTTGTTCCATGCAGGCACTGTGCTGGGTACTTGGGTTGCATTCTCTGGTTTTATCTTTGCATGGATTCTTGGGAGTCATGCTATTCTATCCACATCTAAGAGGGAAAGACAGATATTCCTCGAAACCTATGTGTTGTACAAACCGGCATTTGTCTGAGAACAGGGTCTGGCTTCCTTGCACACATACCACTGAGACAGAACCAAGGAAAACTTTTGGGGGGGGGTCTGACACTTCCCTCTGGCATCACAGGGGTTTTCTCATCTTCCTCTGCAAAAGGACCAGATAAGCAAGCATGTGTTTGCAAAGGCGGTAGGATTGAAATAAAGCGAGTGCATGGCACTTCCTTCTCTCCTGCAGAAAGCCTAAGAAAACACAGCAAGATGACTTTGTTTTGCATCCATTACAAGGTCTGTTCCTGCGCTGGGAGAAAGCCCATGACCTGGAGAAGAGTGGGTGGTAGGGGATTGCTGAGCTGTCCCCCCAGCACTGAATCACAGAGCTCGAGAAGCCTCTCTTGCCCAAGAACAAACAGGAAGTGATGGGCATCGGCACTTCCTGTGGGCAGTAAGGAGGCTCCTTCCTCCCTGGAAATAAATGTATGCACACTGTGGGGATGACATGTAACATGGCATGGGCCACCTAGCCCCTCTTCTCTCAGATGTCCCTCAACATAGTGTCACAGGGAATAGACTTCTCCCATGACTCTTACCTTTCAAAGAGTAACATAAAGTCTCAGTCATTAACACAATAGTGTGAATTAGTTAGCCCTCTGAGCAGAAAAAGTACTGGACTTTTTCTAGAGAAATATAAAGCTTTGAAACCACTATGGCTTCTGCCACTTTCTCAACTTTTATTTCCATAGGCAAATTGTATTTTCCTCTGCCCAGTATAGAAGCTGAATCAAAACAAAAATTGTAAGTGGTCTGTGAGCCCCTTGGAGCCCCAAGACATATTTTATCTCTGTCAAATAATTTAATTTTTAATTGGGATAATTCATTTTTAATAATTTTTAAATAGCAATAAATCCAACAGTTAATTCAAATATGTTTAAATTTAATGTTTAATATTTAAATTTCACTATTTTTTATTAACATATAATGTATTATTTGTTTCAGGAGTACATGTCTGTGACTCATCAGTCTTACATGAGTCAAGCATGAGGCTGGTGCTCTGAGCACTCACCATAGCACATACCCTCCCCCATGTCCATCACCCAGCCACCCCAGCCCTCCACCTCCCTCCCCTCCAGCAACCCTCTCACTGTTTATTTCAATAATACATTTAAATTTTAAAATCATTTTTAATTTGGAGCAGTTGAATTTTTTATTTTTTTTTAATTTTATTTTTATTCTTTGCCCAAGGGGCACAGGTCTGTGAATCATCAGGCTTACATCTTTCACAGCATTCACCAAAGCACAAACCCTCCCCAATGTCCATAACCCATCCACCCTATCCCCCCCCCCCACCCCCCACTGACCCTCAGTTTGTTTCATGAGATTAAGAGTCTCTTATGTTTTGTCTCCTTCCCGAGTTCATCTTCACAAAACATGAATTTCATAGCAATCCTACTTTTATGGAATAGTTATACCTGTCATTTACATAAGGGAAGAAATATCATTGATTTGGCAGCATTTTAAAATGATGGCACATTTACTTAAT